>JAWMRA010000002.1:1366732-1444479 GCA_035584735.1 Pseudotriccus pelzelni | reverse complement strand
CTCACCTGATTTCCTTTGGGTCTTCCGACGCTGCAAGTCCCGGCTCAGTCTAATTCCTCCTTTTTTTTCCTAGGGAAAGAGAGCGAATAATGATGAGTTCGGTGAAAAAAACGGGTTTATGGCACCTCAGACACTGAGCTGCTGCTCACTTACACGCTGGTCTCGTAGGGCCAGCTATCCAGCCATTGCCTGGAATCTGACAATAAAAGATATCCTATTGCTTTGTCACCAGATTCCGGAATGAACTTTCCTCCTCGGCCCCTCAGAACATCAATTACAGTTTCTGTATTCCAAAGTCATCCCTCCTGCAATGCCACTGATATGATGGGGCTACAGCATTGGCTCATCTCACCTCTTCTAGCCAGTACCACGTCATTTCAGTTTCCTGTGCTGGAGATGAAAGAGTAAAATAATGCTTTCTTACCTCTTCTGTTTCCTAAACAAATTAGTCTGTTGGGTTTGTTAAAAATGCGTGTTCAAAAAGCCAGTCTATCAGAATCTTAACCAGCAATTCCAAGTATCTCATGCCTGTATCAACCTAAAGAAATGTTTTGAAACAAAGGGGATCCAGTAAAGATAAATATTGCTATTTTTTTAATATTTGGGCCGTAAGTGCCTGAGTGGTCAAAACAGCTTCAGGATAGTCAAAGTCCCACCTTTGCTTCTGTTTCATCATATAGAGATGGTCATCCCTACATTGGATTATATTCCAAATTAATGGCATGTCAGTGTTAATGAAGTGACTAGGGAATGCCAAATTATTTTAAGTATTTTCATGTATTTGTAAATCAGGAAATTTCCGTTATAAGGTCTGAAGCTGTGAGTCAAGACTACAGACATTTCTTCCAGTCACTTTCCTGAGCCCTTCTCAAGCTCTTTGAGAGAACTTCCTACCACTGCTCTTTTCTTGCATTTCACCTGCAAATCAGTGGTGTGCAAAGGGAGCAGGATCTTGCCAAGAGGACAAAGCCATCATGTTCCCCTCTGGTTACTCACCACTGGTGATATATATCCATCTGGAGGAGATGCTGTCAGAGGAAATGGATTTGCTGCAGTCAGTCTTTCTCTCAGGCTGCCAGGAGGAAAGACGCTGGTTCAGGGCAGAAGGAATGTGCACCAGTGTCCCCAGCACCCTGAGCACCAGCAGTGCCTTCCCCCTGCTGTACTCTGTTTGTCCCTGCCCTTGGAGGCCTACGTGGAGACCTTGATGGATGTCTCCCTGCAAGTCCTTCCTCTCACCACGTAGATAATGTGAATGCAGGCTTACATAAAGCCTAATCAGAAGGAGCCCAGAGAGGGAATGAGCAGTTGAGTTGATCAAGGAGAAGTTACACTTCACCCGAATGGAAATTAGATTCATTTAAATCTTAGGATATTAAAAAAAAATAATTAAAAAAAACAAACCCAAGGAATGGAGGAATCAATGCCTCTGGCTCAGATGCAGTATGGCAGCAGCCTGTCTGTTCAGCAGCAGTCTGCAGAGAGAGAGAGAGAGAAGGCGAGTCAGGGAAGTCAGTCATTCAGTTCCATCTCTCCTTTAAACAATCATCAAAGATGATGAAAAATAAACACAGGAAAAAGCAATGTGGCAGCCACCATTTCCCCTGAGATAATTATCTAGTCAAATTACATTATACTTCACATTAAATATTCAACAACAGTGTTGACACTAGATGTTTTAAGACAGGAAAAATTCTTTTAATTCATGGTATAGAGATGTTAAAATGCATGCACGTATTTTTATTAGAAATATTCATGCAGAGATCAAAAAGCATCATCCCACTAAGAGATAGTGGGGAAAGATTTTTTGTGCAAAGGAAAAATAGATTTTTACATCACCTCATAAACCATGAGCTTTATAGTAAAGCTTTGACATGCTGAATTATGGATCTCTATATGGAGGTCTAGTAAGTCAGATAATTTTTTGCTTGCTTGCTAAAAGAAAAAGGAATGACGTTGGCTCTATCTCTCTTTAGAACAGATTCGTTTGAAACTCTGTCTGGAAAATATTGTTCTAAAAGGGATTTGTGTCAATACATATTCTCTTCCTATATAGTTAAACCAACAATCCGCCACTTCTCCTCTGACAGTTTATTGAGCTGCAGCAGTGGCAACTTAGGTATTTGGCACCACTTCAGGCTGGGGAAGGAAACATTTAATTTCTCAAAAACGCAGTGACTCAAGCCTTGGTGCCAGTGTCACAACATTAGCTGAGCAAACAGAGCAGTCAAGGCAAAGTCAGCTCTTATTTATTGATGATGGGAAGAGTTGCAAGCACCAGTGTGCATGATGAAACAAAGGAAAGGATGGCTACGGCCCCTTCGCGCGCTTTGCCCGGTGGCATGTTAGCAGTCTGTGGGGATGTTCAACAACGGGTTGAGCAGATTTTTCCCACCTTTCCCTTTGGAAACACCCAGGCTAAGGTGACCACGAAAGGCAGCGCTCCCGCCTCGGCATTGCCGAGTTGTTTCCATGGGTTGGAAAACTTCAGGGTCCCTCTAGTGCCCAAAGGAGGAAATGGGGAAGAAAGGTGAACTGAAAAGCGCCTTCAAATGGTTATCAACCACTAAGCAAAGCAAAAGCTTCCACTGAATACAGTATGTGCTTACCCCTGGCTTTGCATCACAAACTACACTCAATTTTTTTTTTCTGTTTAAGACAAGAAACCCAACTGCATCTCATCAGCTCATTTCCAGTAACATTTCCGTGTAAAAGCCTTCTTTTTTCCGCCTCTCTCCCCTCATTTCCCTGTCAAAGATTATTTGAAGATATTACCTATTTGTAAATGTAAATGTAAATGCCTCAGGTTGCCACAGGAAAGCAGAGGGGAGATCTGGCCCAGTGGAAGGACTTGTACCAGAGCAAAGCTGCCTTTGTAGATTTAGTTATCTTTGGTCTTTCTGTCCAAGGGACTGTAAGTACCCATATGAATTATGATGGAAGAATTAGATTCAGGGAACTACACTCTAATTTGCTAAATGCTTTTGATGTCAAAAGCCAGTCTCTGCATGAGAAGCAGAATAATTTGAAAGCAGAGAGAGGGTACAAAATACTTGTGCCACCAGCTCTTGGGAATACAAGGAGACTAGAATTGCAGTAGAGAATGTACTCCAGGGATTGTCTTCATTTTTCATTGCTGTAATTGAAAGTAAAGGACAATGTGCCAGTGTGAGAAAAGGATGGTGGGGTTCCCTTACAGAGTGTGTGGTTATGTGCAGAGCTTCTTCCCCTGGCATTTACCTAACCCAGGTACTTTTTCCTCTCAGCTCTTGAGGCTCTGTGGCATCTTGGCTGTGGGGATGATTCCTTTGCTGCAGAGGAGAAAGCTGGGTGTCAGGCTTGTCATGTAAGAGACATCTCACAGGAGGAATCATAAACGTACTCAAAAGGAAGCAAGAGCAGTATTGATCCCCGCACAATTCAGCTGTAGGAAGTTCTTCACCTAAAGCAGTTTTCACTGCTTTAACCCATTTTCTGGGGCACAGAACAACATTTCAGCTGTTAAGTTTCCATTTCCCCAAGAAGGAAAAAAAAAACCCAAACTCTCTAGGAAAATATGTTTTGTTGCTCTTCTTATTTTCTAATTATAATAGTGAACGATGACTGCCAGGAAGTAATAAGTGCAAGTTTGAAGTTGGGTTGTTTGTTTTGCCATCTCTAACATCTCACCACTACAAGCATTGCTTCATCTCTCTTGAAAGTTGTGGGAATAAAACTACTGCACCAGTCAGTCTTACCATGTCTTCTATTGAAATTAAAAGAATAGAAAACAAACAAACAAACAAAAACCCCAACAACTATCTGCTGCCTACTTACAGGATCAAACAGAAGATGAACAGAACACACATTATGTTTTAAGTCGTGAAATCTCCTTACACGTTGGATCTGTAGCAAAACCATATGAAAAAGCTGCTTTTCAAAATAAATATAATATATAAGTTACTGAATAGTCAAACTGGACAGAATACAAGAGATGTATTATTTTTGAGATTTAATTTCCTGTTCTAGGGAAAAGTCTGAATTTTTTCAACAGTAGCTACTGAGGATTAAAGACCTTACAAAGAATCTATTATGATGCTTGCATGCTTGCACATGGAAGCTCGTCAGTGCTCTGATGCACTGATAGCTTGTTTTATTAATGTGGAATTTTGATAAGGCTTTTTAATATGCTCTTCTTGTGTTCAAACATGTAAATGCTACTGCCTTTTCCAAGCCTAAAGCTTAAACCATCAGCAGAAAACAGATTAGCCTAATCAAGTTAACATCACAATATGGGGCAGCATAGTTCATCTCGGGTTTAGGCTTTGTACTTCTTTCTTCTTTTCTATGAATAAAACACCAACGTTACTACTGAAGAGAGTGAAAACATTACAGACAGAACAAGGCTGTGGCTGGAGGTTAAGCATCAATGTACTTGGGCTCTTTCCCATAACCAAACCTCAAACTCAGCCTCACACTCAACCTTTGTGTGAACAACACTTGCAAGTTGTCCAGTCTAGTTTTGAGAACGGCCTTAACCTGATTGATAAGCACACCCATCACATCTTAGTGAGGCAGAAATACCACTCAGCCGAGCGCTCACACAACCCCCTCTGTTAGTTAGCTGACACAGACCACTTCTTTTTCAATTACAACTTTGGATTTTATCACTTGAAGAGCCTGTACTCCAACTCAGTTCAAAGAGGAAGGTTAACAGCAGAGCTTGGGGTGCTCATTCCCATGAGGTACCTCAGCCAGTCATCTAAGTGAAAAAAAAAAAAAAAAAAACCAAGCAAACGAACATCAAAACAGGGATTAATTCTGCCTTGAATCACAGACTCAAACAAAGGAGCTGCAAAAAAAACGTAAAGCACCTTATAATCAAGGATCTGATGGGTGGAGAGCGAAGTATTTCAGATGGTTGTGACACCCATAAACATCCATTGTCTGAAGCAACTCCTTGTCATCGCTTGGTATTTTGAAGTGTCTGCAGATGCTTGCGCAGGTCGGTGCGTTGCCACGGATACCGTGGTGTCAGTGCTGAGGCTTTTAGCAAACGGGCTGATCTGTTTGTGTACCTCTGGAGTGAAAAGAAAGAAAAATCCCATCATTTGTGTGGCTGCTAGCAAAAGGAGCCTGACAGTGAAATGAAATGACTCTACATAATGGTTTTAAGAATCTCCTCCTCTTGCAAATGATGAGGTAGGAAAGAGAGGGAAGGTAATGAAGCAAAGGAATGAGGAGAGCTGTCAAGTGCTTAGCAAAACCCCTTCTTCATAGCTCAAGGCAAGGTCCTTGCCCAATAACGTCAGCTGTATGGTCAAGAAAAATCAATATGAAGGTTTAATAATTCAGTTTCCTAATGGCCTGGCACCACTTTCTGCAAGAGACAAGAAAAAGAACAACAACAATAAGGGTAAAAGGCGAAAAAAGAGTGATCAATAGACAACATAACACAGCAGAATAATTTGCTGCAAGTGATACCCTGGGACCAAGGAATGGATATGCATTATAAAACTAGTATTTAAGCAGTGTACAAGCAGTGCCTTTACCTGGGCACAACTCCACCGGTAAGTGAGAGCAAAGTGGGTTTAGAAGTGACAGGCAAGTGAGTATACAGGAAACAAAGTAAAAAATCTAGGCAGTGTTCCAGGGTATTTTCAAATTTCAGCTCTTTTGTTGGTGTTAGAACAACCCCATATATGTGGCACAAGTCCCCATGAGCTGAATTCCTATACATTAATGTGGTATCTTATCAGGTCCCACTTGATTATGAGTTCTGGGGGATTTTCCCTGTTTTTCCAGAGGCAGCTCTACAAAAATTAGGCGCATCACACTTTCCCAAGACCCCTTGTATGGTCAGCTATGGTGCCTCCACAAGCTCACATCTTTAATGCAAACACCAAGAGCAATCTTTGGAGAAAAAAAAAAAAGATAAAAAGAAAACCAAAACTGCAATCCTCACGCTTGCCACGGGTCCCCTTGGTCTGGCATCACACCAGAGGTGTAGACAGACACTTGGTTGCTTTTCAACTATGGACCAACATGACCATTTACTCCAAGGAAGCTCTTGAGCACAATGCCGTTCCAACTTCGCTCTGGGGATGGTCTAGCACTGTTCAGCTGCTGGCTCTTATCTTTATTTCCCATTGCTGACTCACACTAAAAGCAGCTGAACCTCAAGAAAAGCTTTCTCCAGGCTATCTCTCCACACAAGCCACAGCCACCACAGAGCTGAAGAGTTAGTCCCTACCAGATGCTGCTGGAGGTTTAGAGAAATTTTCTCCTGCATTCAGATGAACTGTTGTTAAATTCAACTGTCAAGCTGAGCACTCACCTC
This sequence comes from Pseudotriccus pelzelni, assembly GCA_035584735.1. Taxonomy (NCBI): domain Eukaryota; kingdom Metazoa; phylum Chordata; class Aves; order Passeriformes; family Tyrannidae; genus Pseudotriccus; species Pseudotriccus pelzelni. The sequence goes on along the minus strand of JAWMRA010000002.1, from coordinate 1,438,160 downwards.
CAGACTATTAATTAATGTGGCTGGAAGCACAGTGCAGTGTCTTACACGTAGCTGCAGTGGGACCAAAGACACATCCTGGGCAATTGGTGGCATTCATTTGTATGAGGCTGTAAAAATGCAATCCCAGTTTCTGGAGATATAAAACAAGTCCCTTATGCAAACCGTCAGGGAAGAGCTGAAAAGCGTCACTGCTGCAGGGACAGATCAATTCATACATAGCGGCTCTGGCCGGTTCTGCTGTTTACATCGGCAGCACACCGCTTACCCTGACTCCAGTAACCAGAGCTTAACCCTGACAGTCACAGCTTTTCCTCTCAGCAACCAGGAGCTCCTTTCCTATCCCATTTCCCTCTTTCGAGGGCCTCCATTTAGCAATTTCCCCCAAAGCACTCATATTCCTTAAAATTGGTGCCTCTGGCCACAGTCTGCAGACAAGCTGGTTCCAGCGAAGCCGAGCTGGTAACAACCAGAGCTGTGTAAGCTCAAAGGTCACAGCCATGGTCGCTAAAACCTCTGATTTCGGGACCTGTAATATACTTTCATTTCCATTGATGAGCATCCTTTGGGCCTTGTTGTATTTGAAATGTTTCAGTGCCCACTCTGCTGTGGCTTGGGCTCTTACATAGCTACGCAACAGCTGGGCAGTTCAAATGATGTGGCAAGAGCGAGTTATCCTGTAGGAATGTGTGCTATTTGAAACAGGAGAAAAGCCTGACCCAACCGCAGCTGGTCCCAGGACTGCCACACCTGACTTGTAGGCTAAAGAAGAACCATGACAAAGAGTTAAAAAAATCCCTCTACTAACAGAAACATTTAGGAGAAAGCTGCCCCTTCCTGGGGTCGTGAGCTGGGGATCTGACTGTAATTCTGTCCTTTAGTCCTAGGGCACTTGGCTGGGGAACTTCTACCTTCACCCTTCTCTGAGCCCCTCAATAAGCCCCAGCTCAGCACAGACAACATCAGCCCCAATGGTGCTTTTTGGTCTGAGCCAAGCCTTGATCCCAGTCTGTTGAAGCTGCATAAAGACCTGCAAGCACTTTTGTGGCCAATAAGTGTGTGGAAACTCACTTTTTTTTTTTTATCTGCTTAGAGCTTTGACGTAGGAGCATAATGCCATTTGGCAGGTTTCCTGAAGCAAAGTATATGCACCATCAAGTATAACTGCAGTACTGAGGTATCTGAGCTGCTGCTGCCCAACAGGCAAATGTGCTTCTCTATTAACACCAGCTTCACTCTGCTCTTAAAAAACACTTGCAGACAACTAAGAATTAAGGCTCATGCCACACTCACATGGCAGGAAATGGCTGGCTGGAGAGGCACAGCAGAACAGCTCAATCATTAAGATGCCAGGCTGGCATCAAAGGAGCACCAAAGTCACCCTCTCATCCTCCAAAGCTGTCGTGAGGACAAAGACATCAAAGAGTGTCAGGCAGCCTGTGCCCACCTGCTGGGAGCTGTGTCATTTCTAGGTCAATAACAACATTTCTATTTCCTTTCCAAGTGGGCACATCAGGGTTACACGGACACTTGGTAGCTGATGCAGAGCCTGCATTTCCAACCTGACACTGTGAGATCACATCTTTTACCACTTGCTGGAATTCATTTTTGTTCCTTGCACCTTCTCGACCATGAATTTCATTCCATCATTCTTGCTGTGGAAATCAGAAAAGCTTCCCACTGTAGGCACCTAAAGCTCGAGTCCTAAACTGACATTTAAGAACTGGCATTGTCATCAGTGACTATCCAGCTCTCCCCGCTTTCAGCCAGGATTTACACAGGATCTACAAGCACATGAGCCTCAGGCTATTCTCTGCCTAGCAGGAGGCATCTTTACGGGAACAGATGCAGTTGATCTGCAGAACTCCCTGGCAGAGGACTCTGTGAAGGTGAAACACCTAAATGGGCTCAGAGAAGATGGAGACAAATTCATGAGTACTGGCACTTGCTGAAGGCAGGGGTCAGACTGCTCACTTCCAGGCATCTCTGAGCAGGGATTGCCATGAGCAGCACCTCTGTAAGCTCTCTCTGTTCTCATGCTCCTTCCCTAAGCATTCCATACTTTCCATTATGCTGTATATCTGCTGCTGCAAAACAGCCACACTAATTCCTTCGTTAGAAGGAAGACTGTAAAAGAAATTGTGATTTAAACAATGCATCAGGTTTAGCCACATCTCAGAAAGCCATTTCAATTCATAAACCCCAAGCAGAAATAAAAGGGCCTTTCTGCAGGAAATGTTCAAGGCTCTTGGTTCGTCACACAAAGTGAACTGACAGCCATAAGGTGTGGCGTGATCTAATTTTAGAATTATCATGTAAGAGTCCAAATTTATTTTATTAAAGAGAGCTATAACTAAATTTTTATGCCATTAGATAATAAAATTAAATATTGGCTTGCTTGCAGATCTTTGTATTTTGCCCCAGATAAAAAGGACTCTATCTACAAATGGATGTCTTCCAAGATTTTCTCCTGCAGGATGTTTAACAGCCACTGACATGAAATAAGTCCTTAAAATCTAAACCAAAAAATTTTAATCTACAGAAGTGAACTGAAGAAAGTTGCAGCTTGATACGGAAACCTACTAAATATTTGCTACTCTGTGAAATCCACAAATTCTAAGCCCTTCCAGGTAAGTGAAAAATCATTAGCCTTCTGCCCTTTTCAGATGAAATGATAAATAACAGTCTCTGGGTTTTCTCAGAAAATGAAAAGACTGTGGAAATGGAATAAACACTGCCATGGTATCATTTAAATCCCATGAATGTGGCCTCTCCAACCAAAAAAACCCACCACATTTAGTCTCAGTAGTTTAATTCTTTCTGGATCTCAGATGTTATGGCTGAGCAATACAGAGGCAGAGTTTGAGGAGAGTGGCTTGGGACCTATCAGAGGTTCGGAATTTGATGGCCACAATTTGAAAATTACTTTTTTCCTAACGCACAATAAACCACCCCAATATAACTTCATTCTTACAGTGGGCGGAAAGAAACAATCAACTCCTGAACTTTAGAACCACAGGTAAGATCTGTACTGATTTTCTCAGTTCACTGCAAGAACATCTTGTGGAAGCAAAGCACAGTAATATTAAAGATCCATTAGAGGTGAAGTTTTTTACCCAGAATGGCTCAATATTTATGTCCATATTAGCATGTGAAACATACAGACTCGACTACAAACACTGGGTTATAAAAATAAACAGTAGCCCAGTACAGCTTGCTATTAATATCTGATGGTAATAACAATAAAGGAATAAAACACAGGCTATTTTGTAAGAGCCAGTTCACATAGGATGTTTTCAGAGGGAAACATTAACAATTGTTACTACTTAGTCATAAAAACCTAAAGAGTCACCCTGTAGTTTGCAAATATTAAAGATAAAATCACCAGCTTTGGCTATGTCCTGGAGGAAGAAAGAGAGGAAAGAAGGAAAAGTAATTTAATGGAAATCAGTTAATTAGGTTATGCCTGGACTTCTTTTATGTTTTCCTGCGGATGATGATATTACTTGTAGCCACATTCTGCAGAGTGAAATTTTGGATGTGTCCTGGAGAAGAAATGCAAGGCTCAAAGCAGAGTCACAGGCGCTGTGATCTGATTTTTTTTCTACAAAACCAAGAAAATAAGGTGTGTGCTAATGTTTGTACGGCAGATTCCTTCTAGACAGTACAGCTTCCTAAGTGCTACCATCAGGGCCAAATTAAACAGCCTATTTAATGCAAGCGCTGTCTTGGCAAGACTTATTGGTCCTTTCTGACCTCTCCATTGAAGACACGAACGTATCCCCACCGCTGTTTTGGAGAAGGGGAAGCGCATAGTTCAAACCTGCTGATTCAGGATAAGCAAAAGGACCAAAATGTAAACCGCTATGGTGATTAAGCCAATTCAACAGCAGCACGGACATCTGTGCAGGAAAACAGCTGGAAGTCCTGATCTTCCCAGGCGGTCCAGGCTAAGCCATCTCCCGCTTGGCTCAGAGTCCCAGGTCTGCCAGTAAGATTTAAGTTCTTGTACTATGGAAGTGCTTTTGAGCATTTTGGCCTAAAAAACCCCGCAACTTACTTCTCCCGTATCTTTCAGCACAGGAAATAAACAAAAAAAAAAAAAAAAGGAGGGGATTGGTTTCATTAGGTAAAAATGAGTTCCTGTTACTCATGTTCAACGTTCAGGGTGGCACGTGCTAGGCAATAGAGTTACTTAACATATCTTGCCTTGATTGCTACTGAAATCCATGATGATATAAGGTGATTCCAGGCTCAGACAAATTTCAGTTTCTCAGTGAAGCTCTACCTTCAATTCCCTTCATTAAATGTGTACATATATATATATATCTCCGTGTATTAAAAAATGAATCTTACTCCAAGAGCCTAGTAAAATTGATTAAATGGCTCTCACTGGCGTCCTTGGGCACTGGTTCAAAATATTAATCTGATTATCATTATGGCTCAAATTCAGCATGGTTGTTAAACATATATCTAACTGAGAGCAGTCCCATTATGATGATTTTTGGATTTAAAAATAGAAGTATGTTTAAATGCTCTCTTGAACTCAGGTCTAAATGAAATCAATACATGCCATGGCTCTTACTCATGAAATATTAAGGGAAGATACATAATTTATTGTGCTCTGTGTATGCATGTGTACTTAGTACTGATTATACTGTAATAGACCTATAAATAATTTAAGCTATAAAGCGTCCATTTTGGGGGGAAGGGGGAAGAAACCTTCCTTAAACCCCAAACAGTACACTTTTTGGTGATGTAGGGATTACCTGTCTTCTTTTAAACTGCAGATGCCCGCATAATAATTCTGTTCTCACGTGTTCAAAAGCTCTTTTCCAGAGGGGGGAAAAAAGAAATCACAGCTCCCTGTACAGCTCTGGGAGAAGATCCTGCGAGCCAGTGGCTGGGCAGCACAGAGGGCTGTGCTGACCTCTGCTGACAGACCAGGCTGCAGCGAGCACCGGAGCTCTGCTGTCATTACCGTGATGATGATGATTATTATTATTTCATAAGCCATTTCTTTTTCAGTGCTGATTCTTGTTTACTGATGACATCACTCTGTCTGGGGCCTTTCACTAATACGTAAGTGACTCACAGAGAGCAGCATTCAAGAGCACATTTAACTATATTTTATACAAGGAAGCGCGTTTCTACTTTGCCGTGCACATCAGGGCGTACGTAATTAACCTGCTTCAACTCAGCATGTGTTTAAAAGCATTGCTTGGCTGGGAGATGTGTGTGACACGTCTAGCACCTGTGTCACAGGGGTGGTTTTTAAAAGCTTTGCTGCCTTCCTTCACGATGTGACCCTTCCCTGCCCATACCTGGGACAGGTGTTGCCCCCACTGGAGCAAGCAGCTCTGCCCGGGACGCTTCCCATGTCCCAGCCCCAGTGAAGTGGGAGAAGGGGCAAGAAATGGGAGGAACAACGTCTGGGCTTCGTGCAGCAGAGCAATGCAGTGACAAACCGATCCCTTTGAAGCAGGTTCCCTGCCTCTGGAGCCGTGTCAGGCAGCTCACACATCCTCTCACATGTTCCCAAACCCTCTGTCAGAGGGAACTGGCTCTAAAGGTGGCGTAAGGGACCAGGTCCATTCAGTGCTGCCAGATTTGCCAATGGGGATGTTGCAACACAACAGGGAAACCCTGCTGCTTTCTCCATCTCATTCCAGGTTTCATTTGCTGCAAGGAATTGAGTGAAGTGACACAACCACCAGCAGGTAACAGCAGGGAATACTCACTGCTTCCCAGACTGGGTGTACGCATAAGCCAATGTGCACAGTTCTGGATGAGCAAGTATCGATGCCCTTTTCTTCTCCTGGCCTTCCACAATTACTTAAATAGTCAAAATAAATTCCTTGAGGCCTGGCTTAACTTAAGAGCTTTGTCACAGGCAAAGCTGACAGCATGGAAGTCTCCAGCAGGAGAGCACATGCAGGATGCAGTTCTTCCAGCTGTGTTGAGCCCAGTGTCCACAGCACTGCGGAAGAGCAGAAAACGTTCTCAGTGATGTTTGGGATCTTACCAATCTCTAAGCACCCACATGGGATTTAAGCTGTGCATTCACCCTTGAGCAGCTCCTGTGACCCACCTTTTACCTTTCGTGTTGTGAATGTGGTGTCCAGCCTGGTTTGCTTCACCTATTTCCTTTATGCCTTTAAGTGTGGGGGCAACAAAACAAGATAAAAATTGTCAGTTGTGCTCTGAGTTCAGGCTAATACAACTGCAACTTCACATGACTTCTGGCAGATAATGGTGAAGTAGGCTTGAGGAGCTTGAACGAAAACCACAAATAAATTTTTATGTTGCAGTGGATTTGATCAAAACATTCCAGTGGTAGCACCACAGAATGTAAATATTTGAAACTGGCAGTTGTGTTCACCAAATTATTCCCACCAGTGAGTTAATGCTTCACCCATGACTTCTCCGTGCCAATCATTTACTAAGCGTGCAACTACGACCAGCTGGCAGAGAACAAGCCTCCCGGGTAGCTGCTTAGAAAACCCCTCTGGAAAGTCAGTGGGAATGAGTCTGTGCCACCCGAAAGTCAGGAGGCACATACTCACAGGCAAGAGCTGTGCCCCTACATGAGGCCACGTCCGTCACCCACATGCTCAGAGCCCAGCTGTCAACTGGGTAAAAACCTGGAAAAATAGGAACCAACCTGAGGTTGCTCTGTATGCAGATGGATGCACTGTTACCAAACTCCCTGCAAAATGAGAGCTGTAAAAGCCTTGTCTTTTCGATTTTTTCCCCTAAAGAAGCTTTTTTTAAGTGCTGCCAAGAGTTACGTCAGTTCTCTAAAAAATAAAATGCCCTTGTCCTGTGCAGTTGCAGAGGGTTGGTGACAGATGGCGCTACGTGAACGTGAATTTGGCTTTTAAATAGCTACATTAAATATTTTACCCGACGTTTCCTTAGCTACGAAGTGCGTCGGAGCAGCGTCAGTATTTTAATGACTTCTTACACACCGTAAATAATATATTAGAAACAAAAATCAGGAAGACAATTTATAGAGACGCTACAAGACAGAAAAGCGGATATTCCCCGGGATTCTGGGGAAAACTCCCTCAGAGCTGCAAGTGACCCCCCATTAGCCAAAAGTTGCAGGATGAGCGCAAGAGGAGGTGGTTGGAGGTAACACATGGAAGTCAGTTAATTTCCAGGGTCCCAAAACACCACCTGAAGAGCCTGGTTTCTAATAGTAAAGCTGCTTTAGTAAATATAGTAAATATTTAAACAGCACTGGCAAGTGCAGTAACAACAAAGGTAAATTTCCATTTGACCCAAGCACTGCTCTGGTCCTGGGGGTGGTGAGCTGGCAAGGCAGCCTTTGGAGGAGAAGACATCCTCAAAGCACGGGAGAAAATACATTAATACAGTGAAATGCACAGAGTGAAAAGGGCACCCCAAGCACATCTGTGAGCAACGCTAGGGAGTGAAGTTTGCAGAGACCCACAATAATGCAAAATTTATAGATCAACAGTAAGGAAAAGCACAACATTTTCTCTGAACAAGTATCCTCTTCACTCCTAATTGAGAGTGTCCAAGGTCAGACTGGATGAGTCTCTGAGCAACCTGGTCTGGTGGAAGGTGTTCCTGCCCATGCCAGGGGGTTGGAATGAGAGCATAATTAAGGTCCCTTCCAACCCACACCCACACCCATAGACCAGATATTAAAAGAGCAGACGTGGTCATGTACCTTGGTTTTTTCATGTTAGTGCTAGTAACATCAGTGATTGCCTTAAACCCCCTGGGCCAACTTGACATTTGGGACTCTTCCAGAAAGCGTGTTTTGGTATTGTCTAAGTGGGGAGAATGCCCACCAAGGAGAAAGGGGAAACAAAGAAGCACCGGGGTTGAGAGAGGAACATCAAGAACTAAGCCACAAGATTTTGTAAAATACGGTTCCTCATACTGCAAGCATGAGATGTCTGTTCCATCCGCCACATGCATGGATTAAATCAATACAAACATCTTTTCTCCACTGGTGATTTAGAGAAACTGTAACATACTTGAAGAAGTATGGGAAGCTCAGGACTTAAGGCTAAGAAACCCAGGGGAGACAAAGCAGCAATGTCAGAAGGTGTTCACGAGCAACCACCTCTCTCGCTCCCGCTTTTGAAGAAAACCCTCCGATCATCCCCAACTCCCGCACTCTGAGTCCCATGGCAGAGCAGCCTCAAAGCACAAAAACTGGACCACTCTGGGATCAAACTGAACTGCTGGTCTGCTGCTCTCACCAAGGCTGCAACTGAGGCTGCAGGCACAGACCAGAGCTAGTCCGGAGTGAAGCCTGGGAGACAGGCACCTCCATCCCCACCTCCTTGCAACTTTCAGCAGGGAGGTAAAGGAGCTCCTAGAGAGTTCTGCTTGCAGAACTGAACTGGGAACCAGTTTTATGGCATTAATCGTGTTATTAAATATGCAAGATCTGAACCACATTTAATAACACACTTGTTCCAGGCAGAGGCAGTTAATCTCCCACTATCAGCTCAACTCTCAAAATATTTGCACCGTAGCTGTGAGGTTTATATGGGTTAAACAGTAATTAGAAAGTTTAATAAGCACCCAGTAAAGCTCCCTGAGTTGTTCTGCATTTCCTCGCTCAGGTCAAATAAAATCTGTTGTCCTGTCTTCTAGAAGGAGTTTGACATTTCCCAAAACTCAGTAAGCTGTTGGAAAGACTAAAATGGGCAGAAATGCTAACTGCCTTGGGGAGGAAAAAACACTTTACAAAGCTTACATTTTTCAGTTCTGAAGAGGCTTTGAGAAGCATTAAGGAGTTTTGAGAAGTCTTTTTTACAAAAGACACACTTAAAGGCATGTCAAAAAGAAATACTGTAGGAGATGGAGCTTCCAGCCATGCATCCCTCGTGGGATGATCCTCACCTTGGGGTGATGCAGAGCTCTGACCTGCACCTTCCTCGCATTCCGTTCCTGACATGCTTCACGGCACAGGAATTAAACCTACATCAAGAAGAGAGGTACATACGCCCTTTGGAGTCCTGTTGAACTTTACCAAAAAACAACCAAACCCCACCAAAAAAATCCATCAAAACCCAACAAATATATATTTCAACATTTCAATGAAAACAGAGCAAGTACCTGCTGTTTCAAGTTAAGAAAGTAATCTTGCACTGGAACAAACAAGTAAATTACCATTTATACACACAGACTTAAGTATCTGTTGGCTGCAGTGGGGCTGGAAGTTTCCCTAAAGCACATCTTTCTGGGCAACAGGAAGAGTTAGCTTGTAGAGGATAAAGCAGGGACATTTCCTGAGTTGTGAGAATAACATTAGGGAAAGGGACCCATAGCACACTACAAAGGTGGGGATGAGGGGGGAGATGTCTCGGAAAGGGACAAAATAGCTGTAAAGCTGTAGTGCTCCGGCTTTTATAGTAGGCAGCAACTGAAGGTCTGTTTTCCCACATTTAGGAGATCCATAAACAAGGAAGACTGGAGCATTAGCACTCCGGTGCGGACAGAGTACTTGAGAGAGAATTGGGTTTGTGGAGTGACAGGAAAGAGTCACTTTGAAAGCTACTACAAACTTATTACTTAGGTATTGTAACATACTCATACCTATATCTCTTCATCTAGATCCATCACTTTAAATTGTAGATGTAGCTACAGGTAAACAAGTAAATGAAATTTGTAACATTAACACAGATTCTTAGAAGTAAATATTTCGAACAAAATTCTGAAGAGCCTATGCTCGTATACTTATTTTTTTGTGTGTGCATGTTTTATGCTTTGAGGTTGAAACAAAGAAACAAAAACCCAGCAAACAAAACCAACAATAAGGAAAACTGTAGATCTTCAGCAACTGCTCAGTGTTAAGCTCCTGCTGCTGCGTGTCCTTCCTCAGCACTAAGGGAAAAGTGCAATAAAGCTCGATTGGCTGCTGCCCTTGAGCCATCAGACTGCTGTCTCGGGCTGTATTTTAGGATAAAACAGGAAGAGGAACACACGAGTGGCTTTTACAACTCTCCAGTGCTTTGAAGGAAATCACTGACATCGAATCACAGTGACGGACCCCGTCACCCCACTGCTTTAGAAGATCAACCCAGTTTTGTGTTTGCTTTAGTTTTTTGGGAGAGAGGAGATTCAAGGTTTTCATGCGGTGTCAGAAGCTCAGAAAGGATTTTTTCCATGTGACTCCTAGCCTGGAAGGAAATATTTCTTTCAGCTTCATTTGTAATACGAAGATATTCACAAACACATTTTACATTCATTCACTATTTGTTTCAGATCCAGTTAAACTGCAGCACTGAGATGAGATATAGCCTTTGGCAGGCCTCACAAGATGATAATAACAACATATACAACAGATGTAAGGAAAATATTTGCATCACAAGGATGGTCAAACACTGGAGCAGAGTGCAGAATGTCCATCCTTGGAGATGTATAAAACTGCAGCAGACGAGCTCCTGAGCAATCTGATCTAACCAGATTTAGAGGATTTCCAGCAGTCCCTTCAAACCCAGCTAATGGAGCTATTAAGGTGATGAGGATGAGAAAAGGCCAAAATCACGGAAGCACAGTATGCTTTGAGTCGGAAGGGACCTTAAAGATCATCTCTTTCCAACCCCCCTGGCATGGGCAGAGACACTAGACCAGGTTGCTCAGAGTCCCATCCAACCTGGCCTTGAACACCTCCAAATACAGGCTGTAAACTGCGTGTACTCGGGTTTTGAAGCATTCTAAGACAACACCCACACAGTCCAACTCTTTCCTGCATTTGGTTCTTTTAAAAACAATGGGGATGGAAGCATCCTATATTTAGGTGTAGAGGGATGAAGGTAGAAGGGATAGATGGTTATGAGAAACAGATAGTTACTTAGACACTGCTTAATTCCTCTCACGTTTCCTCTAACAGATTTTGGCAATCTTACGGGTTTTGCTACAAAATTAAATGACCCATACATACAGAGAATTTCAGTAAGCATGACAAAGAACCAAAGGAGAAAAAAAATTGTCCAGATGCTATTAAAAAGCAACCAGTTTGCTCCACCCTCCCTCTCCAACACTGCCTAGAGCAAAATAGATGTAGAGTCTTGGCTGGAGTGTGATAGATATCCGATACGCCTACAAATCTTGGTTTCTTGAAGGCTGCACTTCCTTAGAAGATGAACTAAATGCTAGCACTTATTCCTTTACAGACCCCACTTTCTGCAGGTAAACAAGCCAAAATCACTCCAGATCTTCTCATGCCCCCAGCAGGATAGTTCCTGTGTCTCTGTTTGGACATCATCACCTAAACACTCTTACCAAACTAAGTAACAGGATAATTAAGCATAAAAGAGGTCAGAGCTGCCATTTCAGATACCTCCCCGAGCCTACCTAGTAGAGCAGTTTGTAAAAGAAAATGTGCTTTGTGTGGCAGTGTGTCTGCAAATTTCTGAACTCATCCTATTTTGACTCCTAGGAGTGGGGTTTCTGTTCTGTGTACAAGCTGCCAGTGGGAACATGTCTGCATTATTTTTTGAAAGAATGAAGGGAATGAAGAATGAGAAGATCTTTGGGTTTGGAACTTCCCAGTTCATGGAACTGCTTAAAAATCCTTGGCTTCCAGTCAAGTCTTGCTCTTGTGCTCAAACCAAGAAAGTGAAATTCGAAGTGTCAACTCATTTCTGACACAAATGTAATGACAACAACAATAAAAGTTGAAAAATGAACCTCAAGTTAAAAAAAGACACTTAACTACATTTTTGTGCTGTTGGTCTTAAACACTGGTCAGTGCTACTGGACTCATAATTCCATGAAGAAAGAATATTTCGTGGTTTGCTCTGTCCCCAGCAGTAATGTATCAGAAATGTTACAGTGGTAGGAAACATTTCTGTTAGCCAATAAATTTCTTCAAGCCTACAAAAATTCCCCCCTCAGTGCCGGGACTTGTTGCAACTTTTATTCCCGTGACAAACAGCAAGGCAGAGAAAAACCTCTGTGGAGCAGTGCTCCTACAGCAGGGCCAACAGGGGGAAGAGCATTCAGCTTGGGGTTTTCTTCTCCTTTCCCTACCTCTTCCAAGCCCTGCACGTTGGGAGCCAGAACTGTGCAGGGCTGATGGAATACTGCTGTCTGGATGACTCAAGCAGGACGATCTGGCTGCACTCCCACCGAGTTACTCAAATAATACGGCTCTGATATCTTCTCCAGAGAATGAATCACACATGCAGGAACAGGCAGCCATTCAGACGTGTGGAAGGAAACACAAAGCTAGGCATTCTCCTTAAAAAAATCAAGGAAAAAGAGAAATTTGCCTTCTAACTAAGCCTTTAATTTGCAGCATAACCCACAGTCTTCCCCTTGTATCTAAAGGGCAGAACTTTTAATGAGGTCATTTGGGAATGCATAGTTAGCATAGTTTTAATCTCTATTTCTAAACAAGTGCTCTGCCATCAACCTGAAGCGCTACAGCCACAAAGACCAACTGATTTTCAAAGCACTTCGAGTCAGGGAGAGCCCCTGCATAAGTTACATCCAGGCCCTAGTAATCTTTAAAAGCATAATTAAAAGAAGTGAGATAAACAGCATCTCATAAGCCTCTGAAATATGGGATATTTCTGTTTTATATGTTTATTTCTCCTCTGAAGAGAACACAATACAGAATAGTTTAAATGCATTCTTAAACAATACATCCTGCCAATGTATTTATCCTGTCACTAGGATGTACCACTTCAAAATTTAGCAGACAGCAATTATAAACTAATCTGTGGTTGTACTAAGAGCTCCTGGTATCTATTTAGTTCCTTTAGACCCTGGACTGAAAATCACCTGAGTAACGTGAGCCTTAAAGAAGCTGAACTGCATCCTCTGGAGCTCAGTGTTGGTCCCAGTTGTGGTGGTACAATGCCAACCAATTAATTCCCAAAATAAATACTCACAGTAATTTACCAATTTCTATGCTACCTATCCTTGTTGGTCCACTTTCACTCAAGTTATCTCTGGGGGGAGAAAAGCATTTTTTACTGTTTAATAGAAGCTATGGCCCAAGACTAACATTTTTGCACAATTATTTCAAATTGTCTTGAATTTTTTCAAGTTCAAGCTTATAATCACTTGAGATGCTGGCAAACACACCAGGTAGACATCACCTTTCATGGACCACTTGGCATTAATTTTCTGTACCAGTTTCACTGCATAGCCAACCTCAGCTTTGCCCCCTACACTGCACCTTACAAAACATCCAGTTTTCATCAATTCACGCTAAATTAACATCCTTCCTTCCATCCTGCAGCTTAAGAGTCGCTGTTCCTCTTACAATAAGACTTATACAACCAGTGAGCTACTAACAGCCAACTCCTATGTGAAAACCTCCTGCACAACTCTCTACCATCCACACGTTCCTAACAGAAAACTTGACATTATTCCCAAGATTCCTGCTCAAAAAACACCTGGAAACAAAGATCCGCTGTCCCAACAGCAGCCCAAACACCCCAATGATCAGTGCAGAGCTAAAACCAGGAGCGCATTACGATTTTGTTGGCCTATGTTGATGCAGAGCTGGGTTTGAAAGTTCCACGTGACATTTGTTGACAAATTGGTGTTTGCACTCAGAGTAGGGCAGATAGAGAGGCTTTTTTTTAAAGAGCCAGAAGGAAGCTGCTCTTCAGTGCTCTGAAGCTGAGGGTAGTTGGGGCGATCTGTATATACCACAGGAAATACCTTCTGCTCCAAGCAGAACTTTTGCTTGCATTACCAACCTGCAGAGCCCTACCCCAAGCAGAGGCTCGGCCCTGAAAAGGTACGAGCACCATTTTTCAAGTGCAAATACAACATATTTGATCCAGAACTTCACAGCCACAGCCTCAAAAGCAAGCAGAACCCTCAAATTACAGCAAAGCCTTCAATTTACCCTGTTAAGGTGAGCTGGCTCTGGTGCTCACACGCAGACCCTTTAACACTGAATACAGCTCTCACCACAGAAGGTGAGAATTACAGAAGTAGATTAAAAAAAAAAAAAAAAAGAAACACCCCCCACCCCCAAAACTAAGGAAAAAGGCCCAAACCCACACCACAAGATATTACACAGCTGTAGCCAAACCTGCTGCTTTTTATGAGAATAGAACTAGCGTTTATTTCTGGGTAACTTTCAAGAATTACATTAGCAAGCTTGATAAAATGTTTACAATTCCTCTAGCAGAAGATTCTCATTCCTACAGCTCTTTACCCTCGATTAAAGCAGAGGACCCAAACACACCATCAAAAAGCAAACAGTGAGAAACTAATCAGTAAACTCCATCCCAAGGTAAGACAACACCTTTCATGTTATTGCAGCAGGTAAAGCCCAGCCAGGCCACACCATCCATTTTACCAAACTCCTCGAATTACTCCTTTTCTTTCCTGATTGCTGGGAGGGTCAGTAATGGGGCACAGCTGGTGGCATTTGATGTTACACTGCTCCCAGTAGCTGCAGCCCTGCCTTCACTTTGGGCATAGCTGTAATTAGCCATGATACTTTGAGGGTAATTACAGCTAGGAGTTGGTTTATTCTTTTTAAGAAATACTGGCAGGCATATTCTTAGTGCGAAAAGGTTGTGAATATTACAGTTAACGTGCTAAAAAAGAGTAGACAGGTAACCTAAAGGAAGCCTGTGTTTCAGGAAGATTCAAAATTCTGATCTGTGTTTGTGAGGATTTTTATAGCCCAGGAGCTGATGTGAAGAGTTTGCGGGTTACTGATGAGACAGCTCAGCTCTTGCTGCTCATCATCCTATGATGCTACACAGGGAAATATCCTCAGTGAGGTCACCAGTGCTCATCCTTTTGTCCCGGAACAGTGCAGGCAGCGTGACATTGTGGGCCACAAAAATGGAGTTCCAGAATGCAAATCCGGAGTCAGAGCTTTCCACACCCTTCTGTGTTACAGGCTTGCAAGGAGGTGAAGGGCACAGCACTGGCCACCTGAACTCGCACACAAAACATGGCTTTTCAAATATGTTGTAATTACTGGGAGTGCAGATGATGCCATTGCGGACAACTTTTTGGGCACGCTGTGTTTTGGCATCACCCTCCCTTAATGCCGTGGGACCAGTCAGGAATGCGTGCTATGCATAGGGCTCTGCTGTTTCTCCTCAGAAAATGGCTCACGTGCATCCACATAGCAATCAGCAGCTGAGCCTGCTCCTGTGCATTGACCAAAGTGAACAATTATCAAATATCCTGTACCACGTTATGGAGAGAATGAAAATCCCTCTCCATGGATGACAGAAGGACTTACTAAGTTCCCTCCTGAAGGACAGGAAACTGCTGGACTGTCCGGCCGATGAAGCAAAGCACTATTTGGACTTTTTTTTTTTTTTTTTTTCTTTTTAAGTACACAGTGTGTCGGGGAGTGGGGATCCAAGTCAGGGGTTCCAGCTCCAAATGTTCTATGGACTACAGGGACTGCATCGTGAGCAGACACAACCAGCTGGTATAGGATCAGGGTTATTTCATGTGAGGGAATACAAACAGCAGCAGCCAGTAAATCTCTCCTGCACAGCTGGATTTAAGCATCGCCAACTGCATTACTTCCCTAGCGCATAATGTTCATTTGTTCATTCATTCTTACTATCCCATTGACTTACCTGCCTGATTTACAGTACACGAACCCTTCAAGGTATGGATTTTGGCATCTCATGGAATAGCAGCAGCGTTCAGCAGAAGCAGACAAGGGCACTGTCTCTTCTGGGGACCCTCACAGCACTTCCCAGCAGCACTGGATTTGCCCAGAGTAGACACAGTTCATCCCATCTTCGATATTAAGCTTGACTGATACTTCTCTCGGGCTCGATGCATTATAACCTTATAAAAAAGGCAAATCCTGATTCCAGTTGAGTCCTTATGTCTGTTTGACATCTTATCCTGCCTTTGAAACGCTGACACCCCACCCCACCACCACCACACCCCCTGAGGATCTTGATTTTGCATTTTCCTCCAAACAAAGGCTTTCTGAAAGCAGGAGCCCCTCCAGTTGTCTGCTGCTACTGGCACTGCCCCCTGCCCTGCAACCCTGTTCAACTAAACTAAACTGTGCTCTTCTTACTGGCATCAATCTGAAAGCTTTTCTCACCCTATAGACTCTGATAATTATTGGTTTCAAAAAAAAAAAGGAAGTATACACACAAATGATAATTCTGAGGCTGAAATCAAGCTCTGTTGTTTTCATGCCATTGCTAACACGTCCAGAGATTTCTTAAAGCCATGAGTCAGCCCCTGTCAGAAACCAGAGACATTGCTTGCGAATAAGCAACTTTGGTGTTTATTCCTCCTGTCTCCTCATGTGCCAGGCTGCACCAGGAAAGGGTGCCTTCTGATAAGCAACCCGTCAGGCTAATTATCCACAGAGGTTCGAAGCTGCATATTTTCTCTCTGGACTAATCTAACCCAGCTGTGGGAAAGGCATGGTTTTAATCAACCCTTCTATCTGTCCCACGACACTCGGATACACGTGCATGCACAGGTACGTGCATCACCCAGTAAAATAACCATGGCAAACATGAATAACGAGACGCCTGTCGAGTGCCGCTCCGCTTGCCTTTCCTTCACAGGATTTTGGTGCTGCCTCCAAACAAACTAGTTCTGAAATGAAACAAGCCCAGGGCCCAATAATTAAATAGGATTGTCAGTGGGCTTCATAGGGACTGGCTGCTTCAGTGACGATGCTCACCTTGCTGTACTTACTGTAACCACCACGGGCAGAGAGGCCTTTGTGCCGGCAGGGTAGCTGGAAAACACAGGAAACAGGTAACAGCATGAACTGGAAGCACCAAGCTCCAGTGTCCAAAACACACCACGGCGGTGCCTTCAGATGGGAACAGCTTTGTTGTTTAAATCGCTCCTCCTCTTCTAATTCAGCGTCCTGTCTGGAAGCCCTTACGCAGCTCTCAGCCAGCCCGCGCGGCGAGCGCCCTGCACGGGGCAGGCAATGGCAGCGGGGCCCCGTGTATGCCGGGTGTGTCCCCTCAGGAGGGCTGAGGGGCCGCAGCCACAGCTGTGCCGCGCCGTGGCATTCCCTCAGGACGTGGGCAAGGGCTCTTCCCGCTCCCTGAGCGGGCAGGAATGCCGGGAGCAGGGCAGGGACAAGCCGGGCCCAGCTCTGCCGCGCTGAGGTAAAAGCTGAGGTAAAATGGCGCCCTGAGGGCACAGGGAGGAGAACCGGTGCCCGGCCCACGGCTCAGCCAGCTGAGCAGCCTGGGTGCACATCCCCTTCAGCAAACTGCTAAACTTCAGTTTTAAAATCCATTGCTCTTCGGTTTTTTGCCCCTTAACACTGTGCTTTCCCATTGCTGAACCCACATATGATGGTTCCTGGGGGCTCTTGCAGTCAGGCCAGCTTCATGGCTGACACATTTCCTTTGCAGCTGAGCACGAATGATTTTGGACAACACAGACTTTTAAGAACCTACTTGACTTTGTGTCTGTGTAAACTACTAAAAGCGGAGGAACAAAAAAACATTACCGACTGAGGCAGCACCACATTCCAAGGGGAAATGTTGAGAGTACTGTCCTGAGGGCTGCATGCTCATGCAGAACATGCTACATAGTGCATTTGTGAAGGTTTTAATCTAGGGCCACATGGAAAACACAAAAGAGGGCAGAAAAGGGGAAGAAGCAAGAAAATGATATACGACTACATTAAACTTATAAGATTATAACTTAAATAACACCATTTAAAACACCGGTAGGCGTCTAGCTTGTCACAAAGCTCTCACAGGCGTGTTAAAGCAGCAAACGCAGCTTTAGAGCAACAAGGCACTTCAGTGTGCCCCAGGCCACAAGACAAGAACAGATGAGGGGAAGACAGTGCTAAAAATTATTGAAATAATTGATCCCGTGCAATCTTGTCTTTCATTGATCCCTGGGTATCGTTTGTAGTTTGTATCGGCACAAGCCACAGAGGTTCTGCCGCCGAAACGGGGTAAAAGCAGTGTGGCAAACTGTAAGAAAGCCCTTTAGGCTCCTGAGTTAATTAAGGGATTGTGAAAAATGTCTCCTACCTCCTCTCAGAAGCCCATCATACTGCCCCTCATTTTTCATGTGTTGATGAAAAACGCACATTCCTCTGGAAAAACAGCAATCCGGTGGCTTACAATTACGGAAATATTTTCAGAGTAACATCATGACGTGTGACTGTTACAAATGGTGCTCATTTTTCTGTCACTGAGGTTAAAGCGCAGCGATGTGCTCTGCTCCAGGGACTTTTAATGGGAGTAAGGTCAGTATTGGGTTTGCCAGCGGTTTAAATAAAGGTGGAGAGATGCTACAAGATCTCGTCTTCAGAAGTGATGTCTGGAAAAGGATAGACTCCCAGCTGCCTGGGGATTTTCTACATCTTAAAGAGTTTTATGGTTTCATCGTTCTCTCTGTAACAGAACACGATGGGGTCAGTGGTGGCTGCAGACCCTGCAGTTCCAGCGCTGACCTATGTGACTTCAGTGGGTGCTTTGGGGTAAATAATGAGTTTTTAACATTATTAAA
Source organism: Pseudotriccus pelzelni (assembly GCA_035584735.1). Lineage (NCBI taxonomy): Eukaryota > Metazoa > Chordata > Aves > Passeriformes > Tyrannidae > Pseudotriccus > Pseudotriccus pelzelni. Next base: position 1,419,692 of record JAWMRA010000002.1, on the reverse strand, counting down.
CAAGCTGTTCACAACTTAGTAAGCTGTTCAGTTATTTGCCAGCTCAGTAGAAATGCTTGTTGGAATCACCATCCCTGGAGGTGTTCAAGAAAAGACTGGAGATGGCACTTAGTGCTCTAGTCTAGTTGACAAGATAGAGATCAGTCGAAGGTTGGACTTGATGATCTTGGAGGTCTTTTCCAACCTAAATGATTCTGTGATCTGTGTGATTCTGCTGAGCAAATACTGAACTGGCTGGAGGATTAATATCCTGCTTCCAGCTTACAGAGCAAATCTTTTTCCTAAATTACTCCTTTATTTTTAATTAAAAATAAAAGACTGAGTGTTGCAGTAAACTGTTCTACGTTGCAGCTCGCTTGGTATCCAGTCCAATGGAAAACTTGTCCTGAGACCTCTGATCATGAAGTGAAATCTTAAAACAGCCTTTTATATTTTCAAGAGCAATATAAAGATTATGATGGTGGTTCAGAAGTCAGGTAAGATCTGTGTTGGCAACTACAATTCTTTTATTGGACAAATGTTACTGAGCATTGAACACTTGTTTATGTAGGCATGGATTTAAGAATAACACCACAAAATCAAACTGATAAAGTGCAGACCTGTACTGAGAACCAGGCCCGGTAACTCTGTCTACTCCTACAGCTGAGAAAACAAAAGGGGGGGAAAAAACTGCCGTTATAAGAGAAGAAGCATATTATAAATCATGGTCACAGAACTAGACAACCTTTGCTGCAAGGTCCAGAGCACTGGAAAACCCAGGTCCCCTCTGTTTACAGGCACACCGTACTTGTTGCAGGAAATATTTTAAGTTAGACTTTGGCTTACAGAGTGGTTTATTTATAAGAAAACTTAACAAAGCTGTACTGATTACAACAGTTCTCTTAACACAGTTTGTTTATATATTTCAGAATTATGTTTCAGAATAAAAAAATTATGCCCTTAAAACCAGATAGCAACCTACCCCCAATACAGTAAGTTTCAGCAAACAGTGACCAAGAAAGAGGAAGCCAGTGTGAGTCACAACTTGAGCAATGGTCTTTGCCAGATCTCATTCCTTGCATCAGAATTTTCTCCCTAAGAAGGATTTAGGAGATAAAAAGCTAAATGTAACACGTCCTTGTCTTTCTTCATCTCATAAGGGCAGTTTTCTACAGTCCTTAGTAACAGGAAAAAAAAAATATTTCCAGAGCTTTCACACATCCAAAAAAAAAAAAAAAAAAAAAGGCAGAAAACAGGAGGGAGAATAAAAACTAATATAAGCTAAAACATTATTTTGTAGTAAACAATAGAATATAACGTGCAATAGTGCAATTTCTCCTTTGCTGCTCCAACAGTGAAGTCTTGGAAGATAGTCCCCTGCATGTCACGGCAAAGCATCCCACATCTAACTGCGTGTTTGCCGGGCACTGCTGGGCTTGCCGGGCTTCGGAGCCGAGTCACTGTGTCCGGGCTCTGCCTTCCCCTTCCCAAGGTGGCGGAGTTTCTGATCCCAGCGCTGCAGGTGAAATGGCAAAGGCATCACAAGAGAGATTACAGAAGAAATAAGTCATATGTAAAACAAACATGTGCTCACAAATGGCAGCAAAAGCTGAAACGCCGCTGCTGTTTCCATCACATCGCCCCATGGGAGGTTATTGGGAAAAGTCACTTTAAACAGGGAAACCATTTCCCAGCTTTCCTGTAGCTTCTGTGAATGAAGGGGCTGATATAAGGCATAATGGCTCCTCAGCACAAAGGGGACCTACCTTCGAAATAATAGAATTTAAATAAAGTTACTGGTGCAGTCTTTGGGAGCAGCAGGATGAAAAAGTAATCAAGTGATTTTTGTTAATTATTAAAAATTATTATTTCTTTGTTTTTACTTTTGTGTAGGTAATAGAAATGACAGTTAAAAAAAAAAAAAAAGCATAATAAATATAATTGGTGCAAATGGTGATGGTCTTGGAAAAGGAGATGATAACGAGAAATGGGTGGCGATGTGGCAAGGTCCTGAGAAGCCCCAGGATGGTCACAAGGGCAGAGCCACCACAGGTCACAAACAACAAGGAAATAAGTGAGTTTTGAAAAAAAAAAGCCCAACAAATGATGCTTCCACCCAAGAACTGGAGAATTCAGCCCACAGTGCTAATAAGGCATTTTCTCTGTGGTGCTGGATTTCATAGGGTTCTGCCAAATCAAACAACAACTTGGACTAAGATCCTCATATCTCTTCCCTCCTGTAATCTCCACGAATGCGACAAATTGCACAGAAAATCTTGCATTTATAATCACGACAGTGTATTTCCTGCCAGTGAGCATTACACTGTTGAAGAAAGTGCTGAGTGGAAGAGAAGACTGGTTTGCACAGACACGACCATTACGGCAAATCGATGGCTGAGAAACTGTGGCAAAATAAGAAAATTCTCTGTAAAATGACACTCCTAATGACATCAAACCCACTAATACTTTGCAGCTCATTAAAACATAAAATGGTAACCCTTCCAGAACTTGGAAAGCATTAGAAAACAAGTAAATCAGGAAACAACAGAATGTATTTTCATATAGAATTAGGGTGGTTCAGCCTGGAGAAGGTTCCATGGAGACCTCAGAGCGCCTTCCAGTACCTAAAGGGGCTGCAAGAGAGCTGGAAAGGGACTTTGGACAAGAGCTTGTAGTGACAGCAAAAGAGGGAATGGCTTCACACTGACAGGATTAGGAAGAAATCCTTCTCTGTGAGGGTGGTGAGACCCTGGCACAGGCTGCCCAGAGACACTGTGGATATCCCACCCCTGTAAGTGTTCAAGACCAGGTTGGATGGAGCTCTGCACAACCTGGGCTAGTGGAAGGTGTACCCACCCGTGACAGGGCAGTGAAACGAGATAATCTTTAGGGCCCCTCCCAACCCAAACCACTCCAGGATTTGGTGATACTTCAGTTGAGCTCACTGCATCCAATTCACCATGACATGACTTCCCTGTCATCTACCTCCTCCAGCTGAGCCAGGAAGGTGAACTTAAAATAATTGCTAATCCAAACAATTTGGTAAGGGAACTGTATTTAAAGAACATTAAATCTGGAGAGTATAATCCTGCCTTAGTCTGGAAAACATTTGTAAAGCCCTCTGGTTTTTCCTTTAACTGCTATCACCCCAATTAAGCAGGCATGTGCTGTAGAACACACAGCTTGCCTATGGAGTTTAAACACTCCTACTGTTTGTTTTTTGGAGACAGAGGTTTTGATTGCTGCTAAACTAGGGGGCTGTGGGGTAATTCAATGTATTGCTTCTGTTTATTCAGTCATGCATTTCTACGTAATATAACAACACAGCAAGTTAGTTTTTGATATATGGTATTAATTAACTGGAGGCAGCACACCTACTTTCTTCTTTAATTTTGAAAAGACTGGGTAGATGTTTCATGGCACCTGCAACACCTGACTTTTGGTGAGGTGTTTTCTTACCTTCACTTTTTTACCGAGGCGATCCTTCCACTTCTCAGCTATGGAGCCTTCCACTAAGAGTAACCTACACAACAGAGACAACCAGTTACCCCACCAACGAACGGGCTGCACAACCCGACACAGGCAAGACTAAGATCCCTGTGCCCGCAGAGAGCCTTGCCCCCCCACCCCAAACACCATGAAGGAGATGTTCATTCGGACAGTCCCTCCCAAGTTTTTCTTTCCTTGTGGCTTTACAACAGGGGAACAAATGACAACAGACATGCTCCAAGGCCAGTGCAGCAGAGTTACCTGGAGCGCTCCTCGTCCTCGTAGCCCATGACGATGTACTCTTCGTTGGCACTGAGTGGCGGGCACAGGCACCCAGAGTTTGTATGGAGGTTTACAGTGTCCTTTGGGATGTTCACCAGGGAAGATTTCAGGATCTCCTTTACTTCTACTACCACAGTGACATCGTGACATTTAGTCTTCACCTCCTTCACTTTAGCCCGAATGACTGGGGAAAAGTCACAAAAGTGTGTCTTTAGTAGCAGCAAATAATGCAGGTCACCCCCAAGCCGTTCCTGGTGACCCCTGGGATTAGTCTTTAGCACGGTCCATTATCAGAAGCTTAGCTCAACTCCAGCAGTGCCCCTGCCCCCATCTCTTCCCTTCATTACTTCACTCCCCACCAGAGGGCTCCAGGTAGCTCAGTGTATCTCTCAATGGTATGGTCAGCAGCAAGAATTATGGACCAGTTGGCTTTATGTCCTCTTTAAGCTGGGCTTTGACTTTAGCATCCTTTCTTCTTCTCCCTAGCCATGATAAATGTATTTAATCCATTCCTTGCAGGCTCTCCTTCTCCCTTGAGCTGTAACCTCTTTGACTAACTGTAGTACAGGTGACCAAACTTAATCTGTCACTTTGAACCTTTCACAAAAAGTGAATGTGCATTAGAACTTCTCATATCACTACTCTGGCCGGATGACAGGCCCTTACCTTTTTTTTTCCCCTCTCCAGTGACCCAGCACCAATCTGCTCTGCTCTTTATGAACTCCAAACGCTCCTGATCTTGACCTGACGACCTGACTAGTTGTTCCCTCCTTCACCCCTTCTTTTTAAGCTGTACAGGACCAAAGGTTGCTTTTACAAAGGCAAAGCTTTTCGTTTCTCTCATGGTGACCAGTGAACTGACACCACGTGCAAAGGCAAAGCCAACCCAGAGGTCTTGCTCTAGAGAATGCCACATCATTTACAGCGTACAAACACTGCTTTCCTCTACAAATAGCAGATTCCAAACATCTTCTAACCTATGTGAAAAAAGTAATGCAGAACAAAGAAAACCACAGATTTACACATCTGCTCTCCTCACGTGTATTGCCCGTAACAACCAGCAACCAGCAGGTATTGCAGGCACATTAAATACAGTTGCCAACAAACACTAACTTGTACATTTAATATGCACAATTTACCCCAAACGATCCACTCTTTTAAGATCTCAAAACAAAACCTTGCTTTAGTTCGGAGTAATTTCAAATGCATTTTGAAACCTCTTCAATTTCAGAAGCCTGAGAAGATGGGCAGCCACGTGCTGGCGACTCTGCCATGTGCAGGTACCTCTAGAGAATAGTCACTCTGCAGATTTTTCCCAAACAAATTCACCAAAACAACATGAAACTGACTAGTCACCTAAAAATAACGATGTTTGAATACAGTTATAATTTTTTACCTTTTAACAGCAACCATTTTTAAAAGAATCTTGACTGACAATACTTTTATAAATGCAGTATCTTAATAAATATTATGCAATTGATACCATTTAAATAAAGCCTTTAAGTTCACCGACCCTAAGGCTCTTCACGTGATTAATGAGAAAAAGGAAGGGCCCAATTGTTCAATTCCTGTGATAATATTCACCGGCTTCACCAGCCTAATTAGTTTGAAACAGTCCATGAAGAAAAACAGCAGCCAGGACCTGTGATACGCCTGAAGACTGGGACAGTCTGGACAAGGGAAGACACAACACGGACACGTGCAAAAGCTGAGCATATTGGAGCTGAAAATCCCAGAGGCAGTTCAGACACAGCAGCCCACAACATCATTTTTGTCACGTCCCTTTTCACACTCAAAAAGTGCCTGAACCCCAAATACCTGCGCTGACACCGAGATAACCCAGCAAAGACACTCTTGCACTAACACGTTAAGCCAATCCCCTCCATCCTTCTAATTTGGAAATGTTGTGGGCCACATCTTCCTCCTGTAATAAGCAGCGCTGGATTATCCATCAGCAGTTTGGAACTTAGGCTTTTTTAATGAAATTTTTTTCCCTTGCAAAGGTTGGGTGCTGGCCACGCAGCTGTTCTCACCGTAGTTATAGTTGTTGCGTAGGTAGGTCTTCTGGGTCGCTTTTACAGGCTTGCACTTGCAGCGGTCTATAGGAACAGAAAGCTTGGTTTAGAAAGAAAAGGGTATGTGTTCAGTGACAATCCTCCCCAAACCTCAAGCTCACACCTAACAAAAATTTCACTGAATCAACTTGCTTATTTGCAGTGAAATGCTAAATGCCACAGGGTCTGTTCTGTTCTGTAGGGAGAAGTAGAACTGTCCATGAGGCCGTAAAGGTTTCTAGAAGAAAACCTGACATGCTGACATTTTTAAAAAACCAAACCCGAGCAACAACACAATGATAAAGACACAAGGACTTAAAGTCCGAAGTGACAAAATCACCCACTTTAAGCCAATTCAAGGTTCTGTCTTGGTCTCTCCTGTGCTGCCAGGTGCTGCAATTCCATATCCTTGCAATCATGTTCTCTCTTCTGTACTAGACTCAGGGAATGCCCTCCTTTCTGGACCTTTTTTTCACACAGGCCGTAACAGAGACACGGCTAGAAAATACAATGACAGGGCACGATTTAACATTTGTTTGGAGATTATCTATCTCAGGCAGGTTTAGCAAACTGGGATACTCTGGCTAGCCAGCATTCATAGCATCATGGAATAGTTTGTGTTGGAAGGGACCTTTAAAGGCCACCTAGTCCAACTCCTCTTGCAACGAGCAGGGGCATCTTCAGGTTGCTCAGAGCCCTGTCCAACTCACCGTAAGGAATCATGTAAATTGTACACCATTTTATTACGATCCAGAACCCCAGGTTTACTTGAAATGTTGAAATTCTTAGCCCTCGTGGCCATAAGGATGGCCTTCGAAAGACAGCACAAGAGAGCACTGTCAGAGCAGCATTTCCAGTGGTGCAGCTGCCAGACAGCTGGGAACTATAACGGAGGCAAGAACGTTTTCATTAGTGCCCAGGGAGTGCTAACGCTGAAGCTCCAGACCCACGCGTTCATTAACACCGCCGATACTTCATGGCTGGTTGTTCTAAGGCAAATATTGACTTATTTCACACTGGTGTTTAAGTGGGGTTTAGTGGAGTCATTTCAAACAGCAGATCCCAGTATTGCATCCATGCGGTCATCTATTTTGACATTTGATTCGCCATTTAAATGGAAGGAGACTTAATGCAGCTTATTTCTAGACACCATCATTCTAAATATCAGGGCATATAAGCTAGTGATTCAGTTAAATCCAACATGGTGAGTTTGAAAAAGAACTTTCATTTGCTACATAAGATTCCTGCACATTACAAAAAAAAAAAAAAAAAAAGAGAGATGGAATCATATGGTTACAGACTTCTAAAATTATTATTTACTTTCTATTGAAAGAATTTTTGTTGTTGAAAATACAAAAAAAAACCCACAGAAACATTTTAAAAGAAGAGTACATTGTTTCCTTAAATTCCCAACACATCCTCGGGAATCTATATATGAGTCCTACAGACTTTTTTATGAGACTGTGTTAGAATAACAAAGGCAGAGAAGGGAAGTGATTTTTGGCTTCCTTTCTGCCTCTGGGAGCTCGTGCACACTGTAGGCCAAATTATGGCTCATTTTTAAGGTGCCCTGAAACACAACATACAAGATTATGGTCCTACGGCCCACACTCACACAGTCACCTCAGCACTCAACAGTCCAACAAGTCGTACACTTTAACGTTCTCCTGCTCTACATATTTTGCTCTTTAAGTAGAGTAAAATAGATTAAATTAAAAGAAAAGAATATACAGCCTCACATTTCCCTCATTACTGCATTAATTTGAGAATATATTTTACTAGTCTTGTTCTAGAAACAGATTATAGACCTGCCCATGTTCTTACTGAAAAATACCTCCCAATGACCCTAGTGGGTTTTAAATTTACACTTCAAAGGACTTTACAAAATGCTGCAGCATTCCTAATTACTATTTAGAAATACAGAAACTAACACAAAAGTAATTTGCCAAGGTCAGTTATAAAGTCAGTGCTGCAGCCAGAACCAACTCCTCTCTCCCAATTCCTGGTACAATGACTTTCCAAGGAAGCCAAACCTGAGTATTAGACAACATATATTTGATTGCTGGAGTGGGCTATACAGGAAAATGTTTTTTCCCCATGGACTGCTACTGAGAAACATATGTGTCATGTTAAACATGTATGTGCATGCACAATCACAAACCTGGCTGTAATACTGACCAGTACAAGCAATCAAACCTGGAAAATGCTTCCCTGATAAATGAAGGATAAAAAAAAAAAAACCACTCTGGAAAATTTTCTAGGGGACTTGAAAAGCATCTGACGAAGCAGACAGAAACGTAGTTTACTGCCAAGAGAGGTAAAAAAGCTCCATCCCTCAAAAAAAACCCTTGCAAACTCAGAGGGAAGGTTTTGTCAGAGATAAAAGGTGCCACCGTGCACAGCAGCACATGCAACAAGCTCCAGAAACCACAGAGCTAAGAAAGGGATTTTTCTGAAAACACATCAGTTTGCTACTTGCAAAACGAACAAAAAAAATCTCTACTTACAATGGCAAAATTACAAATTTACTTCAGCAAACATATAAATAAAGCTACTACAAAGCACAGCCTCTTAGGTGGCCAAACTGTGTTTGTCAGTTCAGAGGCGTAGCACATGGAACCAGGAATCGTGGTTGTAAAGTGGAAAGAAGTGATAAAAATATCCCCCTTCCTCTTCACCAGCAATTTTTTCTGGGCATCTTCACTCTGTTTCTGGATGGGACTTTTGGGGGTCTGGTTTTGCTTTAAGCAGTCAAAAAGCACCACAACAGCAACAACATGACTGAAACATTTCCACTGCAGGGTCACTCCCTGGCACCACATGTCCTCTGCATCCCTGAGGACAGGCAGCACTGAAGAAGTGTTTCACATTTCTGATACGAGGCGACACTGAAGGCAAACAGCTTTGCTTTCATCCTCACAGTGAAGCCTCTGTGCTCTCTGTGCAGTCGTTACTGAGCATGAAATCCACAACACTCAACGCAACTAAAACCAGCTTAAAACTATGAAGATACTAACATTAGTAACAAATGTCTTTAACAAGTCCTTCAGAAATGGTCCCATGCTCAAGGCAATTTAAAGCAAAGTTTGTTAAGGGACTTGTTTTATCAGCTTTTCTAATTGTAAGTGGGTTTCTAAAGCACGTGCAGTGTTATTTAAAGAACACTTTGCACCTACACAGCTGCTTTCACTGTGAAAGGAAATGTACTGTAATGATCACCTACAGTTTAAAACTGTATTATAAACTGGGCATTATTAATACCTTTCTACATTTTGGCGACAGATTAATGCTGAAGTCATCCAGGTTTATGTAGATACCTAATTTCCTGTTCCACATCCACACTTAGGTGTTCATGTTAATGAACTGAACATCAGTCCACACTACAGCTCATCAACATCCTTCTCCTCTGGAGAAGCAAAGACACGATGGCCAACCCAAGGTTTCCAAGTGTCATCTCCTTGGCAAAGGCCTAAGAGGAAAACTTCCGATAAAATCGTAATAAACCCCAAGGAACCTACAGTCATTGGCTTGTTTGAGCAACAAATCCACATTTCTGTCATCATTAGCTACGAACCTGGGCTTTGCTTCCTCGCATTGCCTATGAGTGGTGGTAACACTCAGGGGGTTTTACTCAGTTCCAGCAAAAAACCAAACAGAAATAAAAAGCAACAGGGGACGTGCTGGAATAAAACCAGCCTTGGGAGGTCTCACGCTCAACCTCCTCAGGCTAACGGGAGTTTTGCCACTATCTACAAAGAGTGCCGAATTTAATTTGCAAGCTCTGAAGTCAGAACAGGCCTTCATCTTACTGGTTTTGCCCAAAGAAAATCAATTTAACGACTCTTCTCACTGCTCAAGACAAAACTCGTAATAAAATCAGCACAGCCCTCTTGATTTGACAGACAGCCCCAAATGCCACCTGCCCGTGGGATGCGAAGGCACAATCTGCAGGGTTCTTAGTCAAGAAAGAGTATTTTAACATCACTTAGTACCCCTCTTACTCAATAAAATGTTGAAAGTATTTGAAAGACTCCAGCTTACGATAAAGTTTTCTAAAAGTTTACTTACCGACGCCGGCGCCTCTACAGTTGCCGTTATTGGAATCCATAGGGAAATCTGCCATGGATGCACAAAATACGTAAAGGAACGTTACTATTTTTAATATTGCGTTATTTCATTACACACATGTGACAATGTTTTCTCTTTCTCTAGTATTTAGTATATTAAAACTCAATCACATCGTTCGTAAACAGATTGTAATGTTCTAGAGGCCAGTCTTGAAAAGTTGATACCATTTTTTACCTGCGTTTCACCTGAACCCAGCACATCACATTAAATGACAGAGCAGATTAAACATTCCATTTCCACTGGTGCACACGCTGGCAGGTTTTAGACAAGGATTGAAATTTATGGCATGAACTTAAGAGCATCTACAAAAAGTACTGTTTGCATTTTAATTGAATGATGAAAGAGAAATTACTTTTCGTTTGTTTTTTTGGTCACTGAGGAAATCAAACCAACCAACCACAATCATATCGTTGAAGAAAATGCCAAAATAAATGTTTAAGACCTTCCCCTTCCCCTCAGTTTAAAAAGACACTGATTATTTTGAAGGACAGATAAGGAAGAGAAGGAAAAAAAGGCACTATGCCCAAAGAACTGCTTTCAAACACATTCTTCGTAAGTGGAATGTGTCCCATTTTATTAAATCACACAATTTAATGTTTATACGTATATTTAATAATTAAAAGCATGTTAATGCATATAATATTGTACTAATTAAGGACAAAATAAAAGCAAACAGAACAAGGTTTGGGAGAGAGGCAGGATACTTTATTGCAATGGCACATGAAATGGAAAAACAAACAAGCTTTCAAAGAAAAGGCCTTCCTTCAATTTTGTATGCCCAATCGTTTATGCTACTTTTTCCAAGTCTGGAAGCTGTATCCTACAAACATCACCTTTCTTACAACCTTATATTATCATGGCTTTTACAGTGTAGGACAAATGAACATGTGACCATGTAACAAAAGGTCCTCTCTTGCAGCCTGAGCTGGAACGATTTGGACATAAGACAGCCCAGGATGCTGACAATACTCAGGATAGGTGAAGGCTTTAGATGTGTGGATTAAATGTTAAGGATTGGGATCACTATTTAATCACGAATCCTGTAAACACATTATTTAAAAACCTGTTTACAGGAAAAATTGTATTACTTTAAATAACCTAATTTTGCTGTCCTTCTTAAAAAAATTTAAAAATCTCCACCTTAATGAATACTTATACTACTTATAGCAACGTGAAACTTCATTAACATGAAAGAGCATATGGCTAAATCACAGTCAGGGCAAGAGAAAAACTGAAAAACAATTAATTTCCTCACAAAATAATTAATTTCAAAAAACTGAGACTTCAGGAATAGTTATTCTAACCAAAATAAAGGGCAAAGGGTATAGAAAACAGCACAGAAGGATTAAGTAAATGCTCCTCTATATCCAAAATCCTGTCCCTAATAAAAAAAAAATCACATCCATTTTCTTCCAAAGAAAGTTCCAAACTACCACAGGATCTTAATTTATAGAATAAACCCAACATTTTCATGGAGCCAATTTGGTCTTTGCTTACCAGGTTATTTCCATGGCAGCTCTGAGGCTTCTCTGTGTTGCCTTGTAACAAGTCAGATTATACAAGCTGATCCTTACTTACATATTGTATTTTGATTATTCACCTGAGCTACTCTCAAGTGCTAAGAACGCATTTTATGTTGTATCAAGCGCTTTCCTGTATTCCAGAACACGATGAAAGAGGAACTGGAATGGTTTTCCTCCTGTAAAGAGCCAGCAAAAGGATGACCACACTTCTTCTTTACCTCCTGAGCCAATCCTTTGTTTTCTTGTTCATTTAGTCACGTTGTAGCTTTAAGCCTGCAATTCCTTCTGGTGTGGTAAAAGCCCGGAGAGCGTGCAGGTCTCTGGTCTGATAATCCTCCCATCTGCGACCGCTGTGGACAGAAGTCTGAGAAACCTCCCAGCCGCCATCCATGGAGAGGTGGCTCTGCCTCTTCATCACAGAGGAGACAAGCGAAGTATCAGATGAAATGCTTATCATCTTCCATCCGTGGAAGGAAAAAGGAGCCTTGAAGTACACTTCCCCCTTCCTAAATCAAGGGCTTTTCCAACTAGTCATGACTTCACGGTGCTTGAGCAAATGAAGCCCAACTCACATTGGAATTGCAACTGAAAATAAACCAGAGCCTGGTGAGGGGTTTGCAGCCTTGCCTTGGCCCACAGGGGGTATGAAGCTCACGGGTATTGACTGAGGAACTGTCCTTCCGACTCACACCAGCTCAAGGAGGGCTGGCAAACACTCAGTATGCCCAATACAAACCCAGTCCTGCATACAAGCACGAAACTAAACTGCTTTACACCAGGTGTTCCTGTCCACTCCTAGCTATGCAACTTATTTTTAACCACATTACAATATGCCACAGCCCCAGCCCATTTCCTAATTCTGCACTGCCAGGGCACTCGTCCTAACTGAAGCCGGCTGTTGAAGGTACCCGACAAAGCAGCTGGGTGGAGCAGCAGCAGTCTGGATGCTGTGTGCAGAGCAGCTGTTGATAGAAGAGGCTCCCATTTCCACGCCTGTGCGAAGGCTGTGGTGCTCCGTCCTTGTGGTCAGAGCATGGTGTCCATCCCCGAGCAAAGAGGGGGTAAACAGGTACCGATACGTCACCTCACGGTTCACTTCCGCACTAGGGAGGGCTTGGGCCAGGCAAATATTGACCTTGCCTTGATGCTTATCTTCCCTGAGGCACTCCTGTTTATTTAGGGATAGGGGGTTTTTACTGATGGAGAGCAGCACGGGCCTGTGGAGGGGACTGGAGGCCTCTGCCTCCGTATGACATGTCTCAGGAAGGGCTTCCCATCTCCCTGATCCCTTCCCCAGTTGAAGTCATAATGTTTGGTCTACTCTCACCTACCAGGGAAGTGATGGCAGGAGGGTCTGGGCCAGCCCTGCCACCAGCCACTCACCAGATCTTAGCTGGGTGTGAGCAACCATGAAATCCCAGCCCCTGACCCCAGCAGCCTGCTGGGCAGAGACCTCTCTCCACCCAGAGATGCACACTAAGACCTTCAGCTGTAATGCAAATAGAGGAAATAATAATAATAATAATAAAAAAGGCACTTAAAAAACCCCAAATCAACTGACTTCCTATTGTTCCACTTCTCTTCAGGGGCAACCCCTCTGCCAGGTTCTGTCTGTGTAAAGCAATCTTTCTGCAAAGAGTGTCTGTCAGCGACGATTAGCAAAGAGGGAATATTATGCAGAGGTCCAATCCAAAAGCTTCCTATGAAATTTTGTTTAAGAGCAGGGGAAAGAAAGCAAACTGATCTTTCCAATAAGCCATTTTAATTAATCACTTTTCAGAGGGATGCTATATAAAAAACCAAACCAAAACACTAGCAAGGAGAGCTAAACAAAAGTAACTTGCACAGTAAGTGTACAAAATAACAGTGCCTGAACCATACATTTGGGTGAGAGGTTTCGGAGAGGGGAACAAACTTGTTAATACTTACTTCTGAGTGAACATCTTACTTATAGCACAGTTTAAATAAATAAAAGTGAAAAAAAGCAGAGAAATGGCCAAAAGTAACACGATTCTGATTGTCACTGCAGTTAAAGAGTATGGGCCAGCTATTATTGAAGCCATTCCAGGCACCCTGCTCCACAGAACAAAACCACAGCCAGCGTTGCTGCGTGGACACTTGCTTCAGATGCAGACATTAATTAATGGAGCCCCATTAATTAAGAAACCCTTCCAAAATGCATGAATTCAGACCTTGTCATCTACTTCAGCTCTTAGTACAGAGAGGACCTTTGCTAAGTTGGTTGCAAAAACATGCACAGTGAAGCAAAGTGATATGAAAACCAAATCTAGTTAAAATTTAATACAGAGAACTCAAACTCCAAGTCACAGAGCAAACTGCTCCGCATAACGAATTATTCCTCATAACAAACCCCACCAGGTTTTGATGACATTTAAAGGCCCAGGTCTTGACTCAATGCTTAGACAATGGCTTTAGACAATGCAAAATCATTCTAGGGAATTCAGCCTGCACAGGCAGACTGTAGCAAGAGCCTAATGTCATTGGTGCTATCATCATTAATAAGGTTTAAGTTCCCTTATTTATTTCTCCTATCCTCTTTCAGGCTTGAAGACTGTAACGATTTTGTTCCTTAACTGAGAAACGAGGCTGCTCCCAAGTTTTGAGCAAATGCCTGAACAAGTCTCAACTTTAAAATGACAACCTGGGCACAACTGTCCATCCTCAGCAAGGTCTGAAAGGCTCCTCTGGCACTGCTCTGCACACCTAAGTGGAGCTGTGCAAAGACTGAGTCAGAACAAATTCAATGTGGAGCTTGGAAACCACTGTCTTGGACATGGAGTTAATAACATTGGAGAAAACAAGTATGGGAAATGGCTCTTCTGCCTGTCTTTTAAGCCTCCAATGCCAGACTCCCATACTGGGTTACTATGAAACTCATCCGGCAGACATGGAGGAATCAGGGATTCACATCAGATTTAAGAAAATCGGTGTACACCACCTGAGTAATCCGTAATTTCCTTTAATGTTTAAGAGATGATACTTCTTTCAAAGAAATTCAACATTCCCCTCAGACATCTTATGACAGTCACTCAAGCCAGTCTGGGTGTTAACTACACATGGCTGATACCTTGTGATGCCGCTTCCCTTTCTCCAACATCTCATCAACAGGCCAACAGGCCTCCCAGCTATTTTCTCACATGAATAAAATATGATGAGACGGACCCGACCGCCAGATCTATCCTTCAGTACGCACAGTACCCATCCCATTGCTCTGGTTTTACAGGCAGCTCCCCCTTCAAAACAGGAAGAAATGTTGTCACTTGAGACATAAACACTCTGCTAGGCAGTAGCGGCCAAGCACACGCTCCAAAGTGCTCTTCTGAGTCAGGATCCCAATGTCAGTGACGACCGTGGTCAGGCTGGTCATTTATTACCTGAAAATAAAGACGGGTCCTGCCTCTGAAATTTTAGACAGGAGACAGTTTTTGTCTAGCAGTGATTCCTGCTGCTTCATAGACCTAAGAAGTTTTGACAGGTCCTTGCACAAGTGAAGTAGATAATCCAATAGACGGGAGAAAGAGTCAGCATGTGTACGTGGAGACCGAAATGTATGGAGCAAGTGATACCAGTGTCTGTGAGCAGAACCGCTTTCATCCCCAAAAACTGCAGGACAGGAATGTGGGATAAATGCCATAGAAGACTTCAGACATTAGCATGCATTAATCTGACATCAGGGGCGTTAATATATTGTCCAGAGGCTTTTTCATCCTCCACCCCGGATGACGATTCCTCCACAAAAAGCCAAAATATTCAGCATCACACCTGCATCCAGAACACCTCCACCATGCCCACAGCATCCTTCTGCTTTCTGCCCATGAAGTAACCCTGATGTTTCCCGAAGAAAATGAAAAATCACGAAACACATGCCTCCTATGTGATACTTTGAAGGTGGTCTCTGTAACTTGAGGAGCTTCAGACCTCCAAAAATCAGCACTCCCACTCAGGGTTTGGCGACACGCACAAGCCCAAGGAGCGCGCACAGCTACTCCCCTAACCAAGCCCCAAACACACCAGCTTTCTCAGCCCCTGCATCCACCTGACCCACTCACTCTGAAGGATGCACGGTCTAATATTGGAAAAGGAATTAAAATCGGGCTTGTGAACCTCACCCCTGCTCTGACAGCAACAAACACCTGACCACATCTTCCTTCAGGCTGCCTTACAAGAGGCACTAGACAAATGTACCAAATGTACCAATGCTCACCAGCAACAATGCAGAGACCTCAAGGGGAAAGGAGACAGTAGAATCCTATTACGCTGCAAGTAGCAAAAGAATAAAAGCAAAACCAAGATTTCACTTCTGAAGAATAAAAAATTGGCTTTATGGCTCTTTCGTGGGCTTCTACAACAGATGTCCATGAAACAATGGATTTATATTTCTGCCTGCTCTATTAGATGTAGTTTACAGACAGCAGAAAGGGCTAGAATGCTTAGGGAGATAAACTAAGAACAGGTATTCTGCATGCTACTCATCAGGGAGCTGGTTATTCATGTCTCCTACTTGGCTGCAATCCTTTATTTGGAGAATTGAATTTGGAAGTGTTCACCTTACCTCTTCCTAGAACAGGAATCCTTCGCTCTGCTTTCTAAAGGAGCAGTTTCATTCCCTCAAGAAGGATTCTTTCAGGCTGGTATATAATGCATCAGTTCAAAATTTTCAGCCCAGAAATGAGAATGTCATCAGGTTCTCATTCACTGAAAGAGAGTTTTCATGGATCCGGCCCTGGAATTCCTCAAAGAGGTTATTGTACTGCTGAGGTCCTCAGAAATAGGTAACTCGGGGGCAATTTTAGCCAAGCTTCCTCCCTCCAGATTTGAATGTGATTGCTTTCAAATGGCTGTAGACCTGCCAAGCCTTGCTCGTTTTGGAGCCATTTTTAAGGCAGTCTTGAAAGCACCTCAGTGCCACAGAAAAAGGTGCTTGGTGTTCAAAACCGTATTTCCCCAAACCACCCCCCAACCCCAGCAGGTCTGTGGCCCCCAAAAAGCAAAAGCTGATGGCAAAAAGCGATGGTTGGATTCATGGGCTGGGGATGACTGCAAGGGCAGAAAGGATGGAAAGGCAAGAGGGAAGAAATTAAGACGGGTTAGAGAGAAACAGTGGTAATGACTGGAGATATCAGGGTATGGCCACTGAGGGGAGATTTCAAAAGGTGGAAAGGGCCAGAGAATGGAGTCAGAGAGGGAACAGGGTTTGTCTGGCCTGTAAATAAATGGAGGAATGCAGTGAGCAGCTTACCTGGGAAGGCTGAGCTGGGGAGCACAGTCAGGAAACCGAAGCATGATATTTTGTTAGGAGAAGAAAACAGGAATTACAGTGTTTGGCATTACTGGCAGAGGAATATATAAAGCATTTGGTAATGGGACAGAAGCACAGTCAAATATTGTGCTGAGCGTAGCATGAAAAATCCCCCTTTCATTCCCAGGCCATTCATTGCTGGGGGAGGATGGAGAGGTGGGATCCACTGCTTGTCAGTGAACTCCCACAACCTGGCACTATAGCTGCAGGCACGGAAGGAGCCGGTGTGTGTGTGTGGGGAAGGCAGCACAACCAGCCCTCGGGGTGCACGGGTGCTGCTCTGCCTCAGCCTCTGACCCTCCTGGGCTGCTACCCCACCCCAGCACTGCTCTTGCACTCCTCCTGGAGAGGTCTGGCAGAGCCACAAACACTTCGTTGCAAAGGAAACGTAACCTTGTTCCACCGGCAGCAAATGCTTTCCTAAAGCAAGACAGGAACAGCAGACACTTTGTAAAGGTCAAAGCTCACTCGTGATAACCACCCACTGCCTTGCTTTAATTTCCTATTCAGTAGCTCCTCGGATTCAGCATTTCTGGGGTGCTTGGCTCACCACGCTGGAGCTGTGCCCTGCCCAGGGCAGCTGTGACAGGAGCAGGGTCCCTGAGCCACAGCAGGTTTTGCAGCACAATGGTGGCCTGAGCGGTCAGCAGTCCTTGCACAACCGTGCAGAGATGCTCCTACCTCCCCAGTAGCACTGGACTGCCCCGCACACCCAGCACCTTCCATCCTGGGGCCAGAGAGCTCAGCTGGTGGAACGGGATGCAGTGACAAAGTCGAGGGGCTCCAACAGCCCCTCAGAAGCCACGGTGGTCAGGTACCATCAGGACTGCACTGCAGCTGCCTCAAGCGGCAGAGGCAGCCTTTGGCTTGCTCCAGGGATGCTGGGAACAAAACACAGTGGAAGGCTGCACCTTCGCTCTGCTCCTCACCACGCTGTAACTTCAGAGCCCAGCAACCTGCTGAAGAACCCGTGCCCGTAACCTGTACCTTCAGTGCCAGCCACAGAGACGAGCTTGTTTTCTCCCCTTCGGGTGTGCGTGTGCCACCACTGGCACAGGAAGAGGCTGGGAAGACCATGGCCCCCCAACTTCTTCTTGGGGCTCCTCTGGGCACAGCTCTTTCCCCAAAATCTGTGGAATGGTGGCCTTGTGTGGGAGGGGAGCACCCCACTTTGGGGAGGGAGTGGCTGGGGATGAGCAGAGGCGCTGGAGGAGTCGGCAGCCTGGGGGCTGCCCTTCTCGAGTGGCTCTGCCTTCCCAGCCAGCAACCGCTGCCGATGGAGCACCAGAGCGGGGTATGGAAAGGTTTCCCGGTTACGTGGAACGAGGGCTGTCGTTCCCACACTCGTACGCGATCCCCAGCGCGTCGGCGGGGCTGTCACTTGTCACGCACCCTCTGCGCCCAACAGCAAAACTTTTCCAGCAGTTGCTACAGGCAGAGAAAAGAGAGGAAAAGAGCGGAGAGGCGAGCAAAGAGGCTCGGGGAGCAGGCGGGCGGCGCGGAAGGGAGGCAGGGCTGGCGGGGCCGGGCTGCGCTCCCCGCCCGCCGCCCATTGTCCCCGTGCGGGTGCGGTGCCGGTCCCCGCGCACTCACCCGCGCCCTCGGCGGTGACGATGGCCTCGGGGGAGATGCAGACGCCGCGGTCGTAGAGCGGCAGCTCGTCGCAGGCCAGGCTGTCGGGCCAGGCGTGGCTGTACCGCACCAGGATGGGCTCGCAGCCGGCGCGGGCGCGCTCGCAGACGGACTTGCAGGGCTTGATGGGCTCGTGCTGGAAGTCGATGGTGCAGATGGGCGCGTACATGGCGCAGAGGAAGAAGAGGAGGTCGGGGCTGCAGTTGGTGCCCAGCAGCCCCTCGAACTGCTCCATGGCCAGCACGGCGTTGGCCTGCGTGCTGTGGTGCAGGTGGTTCGGCATCTTGGTCATGTTCCAGGGCAGCGGCTTGCACAGCGGGATGCGCACCGGCTCGCAGGCCGCCCCCCCCCCCGCCGGCCCCCCCCCCCGCACCACCNNNCCGGCCAGGGCCAACACCGGCAGCCCCCGCCACATGCCGCCCGCCCCGACGGTGAGCGAGGGGCCGAGCGGGCACAGCGCGGCGCGGACGCGGCTCCGCCCGGCCCGGCCCGGCCCGGCCCCTCCGCGCTGCCCCCGCCGGGCGCTCACGGGGTCCCGCCCCGCAGCCCGGCCCCGAACAAAGGAGAGCCCCGGGCAGGGGAGGGACGGCGCTGCTCGCTGGGAAGAACTCGAGAGAAGTTCGCCCCGTCCCCGCTTAAATTCTCCCCGGAGTAAAAAACCTCGCCGTGGACGCGGACGCGATTCCAGAGCGACGTCTCGGAGCTACATTCACGTATTTTTTTTTTTTTTGGGAAATACCTGGGTTTTGCACGCACTGTGCCTGGTGCGGTGCTTAAGCAGGAGGTGCACACAAAGAGCACGTCACCCAGAAATAGTGATGGATGACCAGTTTTAGAGGAGAGCCTGTAATAATGTTGAAAGGCTTAAAAAGATGAGGGAGACTGGGCTGGGCATCTGGAGGTGCTTTCTTTTCAGAAGGTTATACATAAAAAAAAAAAAAGACCAGATATTGTTCAAGTAAGCTTGAAGAGCAGTGCACAACAAAGGGGGTCCTGACTTCATCTGAAAGAAAGAGCCTTGATATAATCATAGCATGTTTTGGCTTGGAAGGGACCTTTAAGGTCATGTAGTTCCAAGCCCCTGCCATGGGCAGAGACACCATCCACTAGGCCAGGTTGCACAGAGAAAACGAGCTGACACTTATTAACTGAAGAAATCCATTCTAAAGGTACTGAACAACTGCTCGACCATGCATTTGTTTTAGCTTTACTATGGTATTAGGGGGTCTATTTTTCCAGCTTCTGCCCTTAAATCAAACCTGTGAGTAGAAACATACCTACCACTAGCCAGTGCTCAGAAACCAGACCAAAAATGTGGATGGGCTGTGAAAGCAACCATGGATACAGACTCAGAAACACGGGGTTTTAAGCCTGGGAGGGCTTTTTGGCATTTTTTAACTTTATGACTGCAGATGAAACCTTGATCCCTTTAACTCTGCTGCCAAAGTCCTGCTGGCTCCAGCAAAGGCACATGCCAAGCAAACAGGGAGTTGTAATGGGGCCAGCGGAGTAGAGGTATTTTATTTGCCCACCTCCACAGGCAGGTGCTAATTTCAAGGACCTAAGTGTTGTTCCCTGCACTCCCAGAAGAAACTCTGGGCCTTGGAGACAGGCAGAAATGTCCACACGTGTGTGTGTGACAGCCTCGGGAGCCACGGGTCAGGGTGCCCGTGCTCCTGAGCCTGCATCCAGGCTTGCAAAACAGCTGTGAGGGCAGGCAAAGGGAAGCTTGCTCACCTGCAGGGGAGACCAAAGAGGGCTGCTTTGACTTACCCTCACAGCTCCTCAAATTCAGTTATAGCAACGTCTCAGGCTTGAATTTCTCCTTGCAGTGTAAAAAATATGTGTTTAAAAAGCAGGCGGTGTAATAAAAACCTTACCCAGCTGGTTGGGAACTGAATATACTGGGAGCTTACCTGACAGATGGTGGATGTGGGAGCGGTGCATCCCAGAGTATCTGAGTCCAGCGAGATGGGCCAGAGCAATGCAGAGGAGCCACTGCTATGACTGAACAACGTGATGTTTTCTCGTCTCTGTACTTCTGGGCATATTTTTTTCAGATTGCCTGCAATCTGTTTTAGAATTCGTAACTACACAGAACAGCTTTTAAAACATTTCCTATGCCTTGTAGGAAAAAAGCATTGGTAATGCTGAATATTCCTATGCCTGCTATAAGGCTATCAATTAAATAAGTTTAAATGTTTAACCCCAAGTCTACACGGGATGACACTGCACATCTTTCTTGAATGGTAAAAATGACTGCAACTTATTTCTCAGAACATGTAAAAATGTCAACATCCGCGTGAGCTCACAGCACCCAACACGTGTTCCCATTTGATCTGGGCTTCGCGTCTTCCAATGCTGCTGTGAAGGTCCCTGCCACGCATTCAGCTGGCAGAGCTTTGCCCACTGCCCTGCTCTGCCTGGCAAGCCCCTCGTGCCGTGGCGCTGGGGGGAAAACAGCAAAGCAACAATCTGCTCCGTGTCTTCACATGCAGTTGCCGCACGGCACCCAAACTGCCAGCTGGAACTAAAATAGGTGCACGTGCTTAAAATGGGGACTAGGGGGAGAAAAAGTGTGCACTGTGGTATCTGGAATTTGCTACCGGTCTCAAAATAAGTAGTTTTTACTTTGGGTGCCGCCGCACCACTGTTGGGAATTCTCCTCTCTCCCACCACTTTCTTAAGATTCATGAAGAAAACCAAATCTCTCTCCACACTTTCCATCAATAAGGGCAACGCTAAACCTCTGGGGGGGAGGGTGGTGACAGCAACTGGATTCCTAAGCTTGGACAATTCCAAAAGGGGTTAGTCAAACTATGGTATCATCATTCTATCAGCTCGATGTCATGCATGACCAGCAAGAATTTCGTAATAAAAGTGTGCCCGGGCAGTGAGCTAGGATCAGCACTGCCCGCCTGTGATTCTCCTGGTGGGCTCTGGGAGGTTGTTACAGACCTATGAATTTAAAGAATAATAATACAGCCCATAGTATCACACAGAGTAATTTCCTAGAATAAACACTAGCTCAGTGGGGCTGAGGCCTAAGGCAGGGATTTGCCTCTGGAGTTGTTCCTACAAAAATTACAGGAAAAGTTGATTATTGTGATTATGCTCCACGAGAGTCACGGTAACCCACAACAGTGCACAGCACTGCCCAGGGCCCAACTTACTCATCCATAGCCCCATTTAAAAAAACCAACTGGGTTGCCCCAGAGCACCATAAGGATGGATTTCAATTGGAGGTGGCTGGATAACCCTCACAGCTCTGGGAATGACTGACCAACTTTATTTGAGGGTGCAGAAGCAAAGCAGCACTAAGAAGGCTGCAAAGAAGATGAAAAGCAATTGTGGGGTTTGTTGTTGCACCCTTCCCCAGAAGGAAATCCAGTAAAGAACTGCTTCCAGATGCCTGGTATTAATTTATTGCTTTGTTGCTTTTTTCTTTACATAGTGTCTGTTTCCCCCCCCTCTCTCCTTGTTTTTCTCTTGTGTGAGTCAGATAAACAGCAACAGACTTAAGAAGCAAGAGCTGGCTGAGATGCTCTCATGTCCAGCTCCACTGGTAGAACTGTACACTAGCAAAACTTCATGGCTTAAAATATAGAAATATACGTCTTTCAAGTTTAAGCTGGAGCAACTATGTTACTAAATAGAAGTATGACCTTATTAAAAAATAAAACTGAAATCTGAAGCCTTCTTTGCAACAGCAAGAAATGCATACGGGTTTGGCCAAGACGAACACATTGCAGCCAAGGCACTCCTGAGTACGCTTGTTATCATCAGTTCTGCCCTCAAATGCAACAGTCTCCCTTTAGGGACATGAAACATTCCTGTATACCCATCCCAGCAGCTGACCTCTGTGAGCAGGGTGTGCCAGAGGAGGCACAGGGAGGAGGAAAGCCCAGCTCAAAGCATGTAGCATCTGCTCCAACCTGGGGCAGAATTCAGCAAATCAACAAACCTGTATTCACGTTTCTAAGAGCAAAGATACTTAGTAGATATTGTGGGGGCATTTAACTTCATGGTCTATGAGCTGTTGATAAACGAATCTACGTCTAAAACAAACAAGAGTATGTAGTGACAGGAGGGAATGGCTTCAAAGTGACAGAGAGTAGGTTTAGATTGGACATCAGGAAGAAATTCTTCCCTGTGAGGGTGCTGAGACGCCGGCACAGGTTGCCAAGAGAAGTTGTGGCTGTCCCACCCCGGGAAATGTTCAGGGTCAGACTGGATGGATTAAGCAGATCTGAGTAACCTGGTCTAATGAAAGGTGTCCCTGTCCATGGCAGCAGGTTGGAATGAGATGATCTTTAAGGGCCCAACCCAAGCCATGCTATAATTCTAGGAAATTCAGAAAAGAAAAATCAGAGCAAAGATCAGGAAAAAAGTGTGGAACACACGTCATTTTATCTCGTGTAGCAACTCTGCCGAAGATGCAGGGCCCATGTGTGCAGGCACACTTGTATTTTAGACACCATAAAACCCCACGCACAGTAGGGAACACCCTGTGTTAGGCTGTTAGACATTGTAATAAAAATCACCTTTCTCCTTTCAGTTTGCATGTTCTGCCAGCCCCTTGGGATCAGTGACCTGCAACGGTGTTCAGAGAAGCTGCAAGTTCACCCCATGCTTGGGGGCTTCCCATTGTCTTCCCAGTTCAGGCTGCCCAAGGGCCCAGTGGGCTGTTGTTTATAAACCAGGGACTGTGGTTTATGGTCTGCTCCTGCCCATTCCAACTGAAAAAAAGGTGCAAGTGTGACCATATCTATTCAGGCTGTTCCTAAAAATAAAAATAGCCGAGATAAAAATACTTCTTTAGAACAGGTTTTTGTTTTCCTGAACCTTTCTTTAGCCATCTCAGGATTACATATGACTTAATTTGCTTATATACACTGCTTTAGAAAAACAAACACGAAACCACAAACCAAAAACAACCAAGCAACTCACCAAAAACAAAACCCTAAAATACTTCTTACATGGCTGTTACTAAAACCATAAAATCATTGACTTACAGAGTCATAAAAATGGGATTTATTGTACATTTCCTGTTCCAGCCAGGGTCTTGTTTCAGCTCCCTCAGGTACAAAAAACACAGGGGACTATTCTTTATTTTAATAATCTTTCAAGCTCCTCCATGGATGACTTGGAAGTAGCAAGGAAGAAGAAAAGGTTCTTTTAATGCAGTCTTTCAGACGGCAATTTGTGGGGCTGTTTTTATTAGACAGCTCATTATTAACTATCCCTTGCCCTCGGGGTCTGTATGCCTCCTAGAATAAATTTTCTCATATTTATATTTCTTCACATTACCTGTCTTCTTCAAGTCCCAGGAAAAAAAAAAAAGAAAAAAAAGTATTTGCCCAGTGTTTTGCATCCATCTTATGGGTAAAATTAATAGCATGGCTAGGAAAATATGCTGCTTTATCTTTAAGTATCAAGAAGTCTAACTAACCTGCATTTCAAAGACAAAATTACCCCAATTCTGTTCGATATTGCATATTACAGACTCTCAGTCTACGCAAACAGAAACACACTCACATACCTCTCCCATAGCAGTCTCATTTTGCAGGGTGATTCTGTTTGCTGCTTGGGATTTCTCCCAGATTTTTGTGGCCATCTCAGGGTTTACAGCTTCTCGATACTGAAGTTTGCTACCTGCAGTGCTGATTTTCCACCCGGACACTGGGACTTGGATTAGCGTTCCTGCATATCTATTGGAAGTGGCACGTGCTGCTCGGAGCACTCGGCCATTCTGAAGGGACCTAGAGCAGAAGACACAAAGCTGAGCCTCCTGCTGTGTCTTTGCCACCCTCTCTGAATCCTCCCAGCTCACTTTCAGTGCAATATACCGTGCAGATCTGAGCCAAGAGATTCCAGTGAAAGAGCAGCGCTGCCCTTCCTTGTTTACCCGGAATTATGATGCCCACAGCTCTCCCGACTCGGTGGTTTAGCAGGCATCAAGTGTGCAGTCAAATAAAGCAATGGATGGAACTCCCGTCTTTTCCTTTGGGACGGCACATCTTAAATTTGGAGGCAACAGAGGCACAGTTAGTTTGGCAGTACCCAGGCTCATGGATGTAGGACTGGGAAAACATTTGCCTGTGTTTCAGAGCAAAGTAGCTCCATTTTCACTTAATGGCACTGTTCCTCACAGGTCTGTGTTAATACACCAAATCCCCGGCGCGAAGACGAAGAACCACCTACAGTCACTGAACTGGACTCACCGAGATGGGATCAGTGCCCTGAAGGCAGTTCTTGCTTAGGTGGGGGGACCTGCTGCTGCATGGGAAGGCACACCAGGGAGGATGCTCAGCTGCTTTGCTTCCCAGCACACAGTTTTTCCTCTTTTTTTTTTTTTGTTTAAACTCCTGCTCACGTGTTTACGACACCCGAGACAGCCTCTGTGGTAGCATCATGCACAGATGTTCAGTTTCAACATGTATTCAATTCCTTATTCCATTGGTAATGTTGTACCCTATTATGATGCCCCTGCAGAAGACATCCTTCCCTCTCACCTAGGCCACGCTAGAGACACAACAGCATTCACTGAGCCCTCTCCAAGTTACAGTTACCTCCAGATGGAGTGTTTAAAACAAAAAAAAAAACAAACCCAAACCCTGCAAAGTTCCATAATGCCCCATACATTATGCGGCATTTCTAGTCTGGCCACTGCAGAAATAATTTGAGAGGCCTGGCTTAAAGGCCGTAACCACTCAGAATTTAATTTTGTTAAACCATAAATTTACTATTTCAGATTTACAACCTCTCTGGTTGCACGGCCAGAGCCTGCCTCTGCTGCTGCTTACCCAGATTTATTAGCAGTGTCCAGCAGCGTTAAGCACCAAATCACACCCGCGCCTAAAAATAAGCCCTGCACGAACAGTTGAGCTTTGCAGTACCAGCCTAACATCGCCAGGTGCTGAAACTCAGGCTCACCGCTCGTTTCAGGGGGAGCTCATTGAGTTTGATGTGCCCTAGGGTAAAGTATTACCTACAAGTAGAAGCCAAACCAGTTTCTGAGTATTTTTATCATGTTTTTAGCAGTTAACTGGTGGGATCAGAAAGGGCTCTGTATGGAAACCTCACCAAATTTAGGAGAAGGAACACTGCCTTTCCTGACAGCTTTTACTGACACACCTGCAGAGCCATGCAAACAGCAGATGCTCTAGAAAAGTCAAAACCTACGAAACCTAAGCCTGTCAAAACAATTTCACGTGATGAAGCCCACCCAGGCGCACAGAAGTTTTTAACTCTCCCAGGGTGAGGTTCCCAGCTGCCTCCCAGGGGATGCCTTGCTCGCCCCCCGCTCCGTCAGACCCAGACAGAGAAAGCGCACGCGGCTGCTTCCCACAGGAGTAGCTCCTGGGTGCTTATTTTTAAACTTCACAACTCAGCTTCTCATCTCATTTCTGGTTTACTGAAAAAGATTTAAAAATCGGGCAGAGCTGCTGAGGCTGCAGCTGCTGCTGTGACTTTTCAAGGGGGTTCTGTGTTTTGCCGCTTTACTTTTACTTCTGTGAGAGGTATCAATAAGGGTAGAAAACAGGTATAGAAAGATACCCCAAAATTAAGGAAGAGCTGGTGGCCTGTAAGTATAAATCCACAAATTATTTAAGTGTGAAGCCATGAGACATTAACATAACCCACAGCCTAAAGTAAGTGCTTAGTCTCTTAGTAGATCTTGTTCTTCTTTTAGCCCTTTGCAGCAGTCCACAGCATTCAGTATGTCCAGTGATTTACAGTACCTTCCAAGTATGCACCAGGTCATATTAAAGCTCTTCCCTCCCCCATAAAATGTGATTTGGGGAATATTTTGGGAACTTGCGGACTTTCTGATCATAGCTCTTCATCCCACACAGACTTCAGCTGTCAGAATAAAATTCTGACAAACTGTGGCAGAATAAAATTCATGCCCAGGAAATTAACATGCTTATCTCTCTCCAGTTATGTTCTCATGATATTAAGTATTTACTTTTAACTAAGAAATTAAAAAAAAAGTTAAAAAATAGGGTGACAGTGCAGAGAACTAATTGTTTAAATTTGCTTTGCCTCTTTACTCCACAACCTTCCACAGCCCAAGTGAAATGGGAAAAAGCTAGTGGCATTTTCCCAGGAAATATTTACAGGTTTTCAGTATGGCCATTTTGCTGTCCCTCCCCTATTATTGCTTTCACAAGATCCATAAAATTAACCTCCCAACAAGCTTTTCTCGGCTAGGGCATGTTGTTTGGGTTTTTCCCCCCCACATTTACAGACTGTTCCTACAACAATGCTGCTTTTTTCCCCTCCCTCAAGCTACAGGCTTGCTTACTAAAACTGGAAACACATACCCTTTTTTAGCAATGTAGCTCACAAGCATACATACAAATATTTACCAGTTTAACTGGGCAGGAATAAACTTGATCAAGGTTTCGTGACTTAGAAAAAACTTGCGTATTTTCCCTGCTCACCAAGGACTAATGAAATACCCGATGAGCCCGTCTTCTGTTTACTGGGCTGTCAGTCAGCATGCTGGAATCATTAGAATAAGAGTTTAGAAAAAGTTATTTTCCAGTACCATTGGATTTTTACTGGGAGCTTTCCTTAGGGAGAAGGCAGTAGGGGTTTTCAAATGGCCCTCAGTGGTTATCAGCGCCTTTAATTTCACTCTCCCCTGCACACTGGGGTCACTGAGTCCTTAGCAGCATGTACACACAGCAGCTGGAGCCCAGGTACCTCAGTGTTACACCAGAGTCTGTGTCCTTACTGGCAGTTCTCTGTCCCCACCTCCTACCTGCAAAATTACGATACCGCTCCACAACTCCTCTTTTCTGCCGCTCGGATCTTCTGCCAGCAACTGGGATTTGCTCCAAGATCCTCCTTGAGAGGCACCTGATACCTATGGCAACTGTGCTAAGTGTCAGCTCTGCGAACAAAATCCACTTCCACCAGCTGATGAGACATTTAAAACAAATGAACTCTTGATTCCACACACCCATCAGCAAAGGGCTGTCACCGCTTTCAACCAGTGCCTGTGGTGCCATGGATTAGCCAGCAAACAATTAGTATTACACGATAAAATTCAAAAACATTTTAACTGTCTTGTTGCTAGTTTCCCTCTGAGCTTTTACTAGATACAAGTTAAAAGTTTCTCAGCACTCAAACAAAAATTGGTACAGAAACAGCGGTGCAATTATTCCCTTAATAAAGTTACCTCTAAAGCAAGCACCGCAGGCTCAGCCCATTTTCTCAGCCCTTTGAAGTGATTTGTTACCCAAAATAAGAAACTGCTGAGATGAACACTTTCACTTAATTGACCTCATTGTAACAGTCAGCATCATTCCTGACATCTTCCACTTTGGACATACAAGGAACTAAATCTAAACATCGTACCCTGGTACCTTTAGTGTTTCATAACAGGCATGAGAGAGCTGGTCCTATCCAGTTCTGCTGACTCGGGATTGGCAAACATGCTCATAGTAAGACGCCTCCAAGTTTTACACTTGCAAGGATCCTTTATTTACAGATGATCCCCAAGGCAGGTAAGTTTGCTTCACATGGAGTGTGGAATAAAGAAGACACTTCAGCTGAAGTTTTTAAATGCAATTCTGAAGCCTGTGAGAGACAATCGAGATTTAACCCACAAAAGTATCAGGTGGCTTCAGAGTCACAAAATGGAATCAGAGTCACTGAGCAATGTCTTTCCGATATTCTCTGAGCACTCTGGCATGAGCACTTTCCTCTTACCTCCCTTTTCAGTACTCTTCTGTATCATCATAATTAGCATAATCTTAATTTACAGTGCATTCATTGTTTTACTTCTCTTTTGTTTGTGTGACTATGCAAGGAATAGTTTCATTGTTGCTGAGTTTGTGTCCTTGCTGTTGTTAAAAATATAATTGAACTTGTATTAGGAAATAATCCTGTTCTTGCCAAACACAAGACTTCTGTTTTCTGCACTGGCTGCCTACTGAGGTTCCCTCAAATTTAGCCAGACTCAAAGGCTAGTGACAAGGGCAGGGAGCACAGGAAGAGTTTGCAGGTAACCTGCAGTAAAGCCTTTTCCATATTCCAGTTCCCACATTCCCTGAAGTGAGTCCTGACAAGGTATGACAGTATGTGGCTAGTGACAACGAACTGGATTTACGAGCATCAGTGTTTAAAACACTCAGCTGTAATAGCTCTGCAGCTCGTACTCACAGGTGCCAGTCTAGTTTTTTATTATTTACCTTTATTTGTGTGAGAAGGCATTCTGTGAGATTACCATGATCACGAGCAAGGCCATAGCCTGAAAGCCTACACAAGAAACTCTCCAAATACCGTTACCTCACATGAAGCTCAACATCCGCTTCTCATCCTGATTTTAACACTCGCAGTTTCTCTCCCTGAATTACGTAAGACACAGTGACACCATATCCAGTGAACAGGTCGTTTTGACCCAGGAGTGCTAGAAAAAGCATGACTAACAGCAAATGAATATGTTTTTGGATACAGGTCAGGGGGACATTCTGATTTTGTTATGAGTTGGTACAAATATTTACAGACTTTGTAACATGACAAATAGCAAAAAGTATACAAGGAGTGGTCAATTCAAGTATAAAAGGTTTTTTTAAACCTTTACTATAAAGATGATTCAAAAATTCTACTTAAATAAAAACTCTATTATTTCTGAAAACTGGTTATTTGACAACACTGAAAACAGTGGTTCTAATCCATGAAACCAACTCAAATGTGTGTAGCTCCCATTTAAATTACCATGCTTAGCACTGCCAGCCATGTCCACGTTTCAGCCTTGAAATAGCGACATGGATTGAAATGGAAGGAGTTTTCCTGTGTTCTTTCAGTCCTTAATTCATCAGCCCAGTTTAGCAGAGAATACAACTGCAATAAATTAAGTACTTCTATAGTATCCAAAATCATTACAGCATTAAAAGACACCTGAATTAGAATGTGAGTACAATTTGAAGCCTATGTCTAAAAACACCTTTTACTGATTCAACAGGTTAATTTGCTACACTTAAAAAGCCTAGCTTTGAGTTTGATTCAGCTCAAGGGAACAATTCACCAATAAAATGTTACAGCATTTGTTCAGACATACTTGAACTTAAAGAATTTACAAGTTACTGGTAAATAACGGAAGGTTCGCTCTTCAGTATGAATCACAAAGCTGAATCCCAGGACCAGGGAAACTTTTGGCAAAAGTACAGTTTGGACATGAGGCATATTTACTTATGGTCCAGAATTCTTGAATCTGGAATGAATAAGCTCTGAAGTCATACAAGCCCACGATGACCCACTGGAGAAGGCTCATATCTTTCCTCAAATCATCAGCCTTGTTTCAAAATTTTCCGGGGAGAAAGAATGCCATTCTCCAGTGCATCAAAACTAGCTAATATAGTCCAAGTGTCAAGTCTGGTTACCAATTCCTTTTCCTATATAGAAAACAAATTGCTACAGCAAAAAAAAAAGGTTTAAAAGTAGCCCTTTTTTTCAATGGTAACCTTTTGTCTTGAGAGACACCTTTTTTTGACTATAAAAATAGTTTTCCGGGCAGCAACGGGACATTCTTCTTTCACACTCTCACATGAAGAGAGAGCCCTCCCCCACGGATTAGACATTTGATCCAAACTGACTCCATATGGGACTAGCTCAGCCCAGCCGTCTGTGTGCTTCAGGCTCCAGGAATTACAAACACATCTGGAAACGCACAAAAGGCCACCTGAGATGACCTGACACACAATGGCAACAGTTGAACTTACTAAGCTGTGGACACTGGTGTTGCAGGCTCCAGAGGAGGAATTCCTTCTCTACCTTCTTCCCCAACAAACTTGGCTTACCAGGCTTACGACAGTTTGTGTAGTGCCTGGACACAGGTTGCCTTGAGGACTGTGCTTGATGTGCTCTGCCTTCCACAAGCAGGCTGAACCCTAAATAGCGCTGCAATACCTCAGCTGAAACCAGAAACAACAGAAATACAGCAAGAACGAAGCAAGGATCCCCTCCTACCCCACCCCAAACCCAACGGATACGTGGATGAGTCCACGATTCTCCCCCAACTTTCCCATCCCTCCGTTTGGTTCTGAGCCTGCCCAGGTTCCTGCAGGAAGGGCATTTAAAAAGGCGTCACCTCAGAGATCTCTGTGCTGGGCACCACAGGGATGTAAAGGGTCCCACAGAAAGGCTCAGGACTAAATCTAATCCAGTTGTGTCAGAAGCAGTTTCCTGCAGAGACTCCGTACGGATTACCTATTTTATCAGTGATTACCTATGTCCTAGGCTGGGCTCAGTAACACCTCAGACAGTGGAAAGCCGACAGGGATCCAAGGTAAACAGACACATACAATCACTCTGCACTTAAAAAGATTAAAGACACAAAATAGGTTATTTCTTAAACTTGAGTTTTCCAAGAGCCCATCTTGAAAACAGGCATTGTTTTTCCACGAAAGGCTACATTACAATCAAAATCTTAATTGAAATCAGGACATTTGAATGTATTAGACTATAAATATTACAGAATAGAACTCCTAAGTCTTGCATTCAACCTAATTTATGAACGAACTTATTCATTATGTTACTGAATTATCAATTTAAAAACAGTTCCATGGCTATAACGTAAAATGCATAATTAGGAAAAATATAGATGTACTGTCTTACTTCCTTAGGACAATTTTATTCCAGTACTTTTTTCCTCTGGACAGAGGAAGCTATTGTAACCGAGCACACAACAGCTCTTTCATAATAGAAAAAGTTACCAGCATGCACAGAAGTTGCACCAAGAACAGGGGCTCTATACAATGTCCAGAGCCAGTTGAGGAACACACAGCTTTTATATGCTGGGGATTACAGAGCACAACCATCTGGTCAGCTTTCAGGCTAAATGAGCCCACGCTATCCTGCAGGCCAATTTGCACGACTGATAAAAAAAAAGGCCTATTATACATCTGTCTCAGTCATGTCTGATGTTACGGTTTTAGCAACACTAGGATCCTAGGATTATTAAGAGTTTTATACTTTAACAATACACATTTCTGTGGGTACAACTGGCATTGCCATGGACTATATTAAATGCTTCTCTCGCTTCATTATGTAAAAGTAAGGTTTAAAGGATAATGGCACTAAAATGACACTTTTTACATTGTTTTTTAATTCCTTCTTCCAACTTTTTACAAGATGCACTATTGCAGAAGCCAAAAAGTGAAGGATTAAAAGAAGTCTTCACATAAAAGCTCTGAGGATTGATATTTAATGAACTGTGAGATGTAAATCAATGCACAATAGCACAGTTTAAGCTTAAAATACTAGGATAACATTTATATTAAAAATAATTCACCTACAGATAATACAGTCTAGTGTTTATTGTATGTTATGGAAGGTACACTTGAATTTCAAAAATTTAAAACATATAAAAAGTGGTTAAAGGACTAACATGTTATCAACATGTGATAAATGTGTAAGAATGTTTATTATACAGCAGAGTACAACGGTAGTGTTAATGCCAACAGGGCACCACAGAAGTTAGTTTAAAAAAAATTTCCACTATGCTTTATACAAACACCACCACTTGCTGTTGGTTTAAGAGTATCGGGAGAGGATCGCTGTCTGCAGGATAAGCAGTCCTAGAACATTTTTAATGTTAGATAGTGTCATGGTATGGAGATCGGTGAACGTTTCAAAATAAAACTAGAAATGCTGTAATTACTTCACAGAAATGCACATCCAATATTTGTTTTCAATAAGAACAATAGGTACAAGATTATAACTCTCCCTATATGAAATAATTTACACACAGATGAAAGCTACACTATCTAAAATAATCACTAAATACATTTTTCTTCTGGGAAATAAACAAGCAATTTTTGTTTTGCATGATCAATATCAAAAAACATATAGCAGAAGTAGTATTTTTAAAACATAACTGATGCTCTAAAGTTAAAAAAAAAAAAAAAAAAAAGGAAGAAATGGGAAAAAAAGATTTTCCATGAATGTGCAACCTAAAAATCAACCAAGCTTATATTGTAGTACAACCATATTAAGAAACCACTGATCAGGAATACAGCTTTATGGAAAAAGTTTATAATTCACAAAACTGTTCATCAGGCCATAAAGTAAAATAGCTCCACAGTTTACAGATAAAACTGAGGCCACATAAGATGCGTGCTATGTCTTATCTCCAGCAAGTAGATACTCAGGCAGAGGATGTGACGCTTTGTTTGTAGACAGCATGGTATGCATTTCTCAGCAAGACGTAAGGGAAACAAGACTCCAAGAGATCCATTGTCAGGAACGGAGACTCCTGCACGATCTGAAAAACACCAGAAACAAAGGGTTTTCGCAGAACACCTTTTACTGCCTGCTGCCGGTAATCTGTTTTGAAGTAGATACTTCTGGCCTACTTCTGTAATCGCCCGCATATTTTGAGGCAAAAATAAATAGCGCAAAGTTTAAATGCAGGGGAGAAACGCTGCTATATAAACTCACTGCTTCTCAAAGCATGTACTTGGCTTTCCTGTATGCAGTCATCTTCCAAAAGATACAGAATGCTGAAAGGAAACCTTTGAGCAGAGAGGGTTTTCTCCCACATACTCTGAACACTGATTCCTTCATGTGAAGTTTCGTTTCAGTACAGTAGGTACTAAGTGAACAATGACAGCGATCTGAACGACACGATACAATGTTCTAGGCAACAAAGGACAACGGCAAAAATGTGTGCCATGTGTTTGGAGGAATGAAAAAAAAATAAATAACCCTGAACCTTGAAATGCCAGGCAGAAGGACATTAAAAATGACTTCCACTGGCCTGTGAGCTGCAATGCCCAAGGTGACACCCAAAAACCCCTGGCTGAATGATGCCACAGGAAGCCTGTCACTCAAGTTAGCAGCACAAACAGAACACACAAACGCTCACCATGTCTAGTAGGAGGTAAACAGATTCTCTGTTTCTTGTAGTAGTTTTGTCCGTCTCCTGGCCGATCTTCAGTAGGCTGGATGACGCAAGCTACGCAAAACGAGTATTGCAAAGCAATAAATAAAACAATGCATTGATGGGCTTTGCTATTTTGTTACACACAGCCAAGGGACTCTGAGCTGTACTAATAATGACGAAGGAAAGGAATCCTGAGCTCACGAACCACGGGGCTTTAGTCTCGGTGAGCCATATTGTTTATTCCTAGTAGTGGTATGTGCTATTTTAATACAAAAGGCAAATTAGTTTATTGCAGAGAACTTTTAGTTGTAATCATTGGTTGACAACTATAAAGTCTACCGAAATTAATGACAGAACTCCCACGGGATCATGATCTGACTCCTCTATCCTTTCCAATATACGTATTTCCAAATGTATATTTTCAATATACATATCAACTTACTGCATTTTTGTAAGATTTAAAGTGACTGAAGTTGTAATTGCTTGAAATAGTACCCATTTTGCAATAGAAGGAAAAGCTGGATTTTACTGCCTAAGCATTAAAGTCATCCTAACTGTAAATAAATAGTATTTCATCAAACCACGAGCAACCTATTTTCCTAGTTTTAGAAGGCATCCTAGAAACTTCTAATATGCACTTAAGTATTTACTAGCTCAGGATCACAGAAGACAGTAAAATATTTAATTTACAGATGCCTTGATACTTCATGTCTTCATGCCTTACAGAAATTTGAAAAAAAAAAACCCTTCCAACTTTCAGATGTACAATCACCATTTATGCCCTCGCACCACAAACTGGCAACGTGCCTAAACCACATGTTTACCAGAAACGGATTTAAATTAGAGCACTAAGTTTAAAAATCTAAATCACTACTCCTCTTGAACAAATTATCTGTCATGAATCAATTTGCAATATGAAGTCAATATACACACTTCAAAAGATACTTAGTACACACTCATCAGCATTAAATAGCCTCCTAAGTTGCTTCCATATTTAATTAACTTGGACAGGAAAGCAGATCATCTCCAGCAGTACATTTTTTTTCCTCAAGAGAAATGGGTTTCTTTCAGACTAGCAGTAAGTGATACATAAAAGGTGCTAGAAAAGGAAGATTAACAAAATATCTAACTATCAAGTCATAGTCTGTGCAGTAAAAGCAGTGGTCTGAAAGCAGTCCATGAATAGTGAAAAAATGCAAACCTCATACCAAAAGTGTTTTTATCACATGAAACTATACTGGTTTCCCTCACTTGTCAAATGTATGCAACTTGATATAATCATTTCTCTTTAATCTTTTACAGCCAGTTAGTTGAACTAGACAAGGTCAATGGCCACAGGGTTTTTTCCTGTTTTACAAAATGCAATGAATTTCCAGAGGTGAAAAATTCCTCTAAGAGAAAAAAAAAAAGAAAAAGAAAAATTGCTTCTGTGAACTTCTAGTTACAGAAAGTTACCTAAAATAAGGAAGAGTCATTTTTCCCCATTTCAGCGCCAAACAAAACAAAACCAAAAAAAATCAAGAACCACTCAAAATCAGCAGCAATTTTTAAAAATTTAAGTGCACCTGCTGTTTTAGCCTCTAGTTTCCTTCAAGTATTGGCTAATGAAGAGCCACTTTAAAAATTCTATTCCTGCTAAAGCAGCACACCAAAATGTACTTAAAACACATCACCATCACCTAAGGGCTTGTGATTTTTTTCCTAAGCATCACTAAGGATTTCAGCACTTTGATCTTCAACTTAAAATGAAGCATTGAAAAAACTGTTCTTCCGAACTAGCTCTGTAAGGTGCTCCTAGCCCAGCAGTTTGTTTAAGAAGGGCAGGCATGTCCAAAGGTGCAGCACAAGAGCCATTCTGGAGTTTATTTTACTTTTTCAAAGAAGGTAACTGAAGTGTCCATCTTCAGGGGGAAAAGTCTGCTAGACGGAATCCTGATTTTACATGCATTGCACACGTATTTTCCCAGTCATGGGCCACACAATGTGAGAGGTGGTATGTGCTAAAACAGTAAGGACTGTACTGAAAAAAAAAAATTATGACACTTGTAGTGATTCGCTCCTGTTGCTTTCCAACATCACACACAGGTGACTATAAAGAACTACTGCTAAACTTAATCTGTGTATAGACTTGCATTAACAATGTGCTTCTCTCCTGTGCAACAAAAGCAGCAAAGCTATGAAATCAGCTGCACCGCACCCCGAATCAACAGTACATTTTCACAATTAGAAGTTATACATACAGCCAAAAATTCTTTAAGACGGTCTTCAATGCTTCCCTTGTGGATGGTAAATAAAGCTGCAGCAATCTGGTTGATAGCTTTTGCCAAGCAATGAATGTTGTTGCAATGCCCTGAACAAAAAACACAAGGCAAATTACCTCAGGACCGTGTTTGAAAAGGACAGTAATTCTTTGGAAAACGTCATGAAAGAATGTAAATGGAGAAGTCCTCCTGCCGGGACAGTATTCTCCCAAGAGATCCAAAGGCACTCAAGAGCAAAACTGCTGAATTGCTAATTGCCATACATAACATCTTGCCTAAAATCCACCCAGCCCTGGAAGGTGATTACCTGACACCAGTTTTCAAAGAGAGGAGAGGAACTGCTCCTCAGTAAGCCTGGAGTCTCTTCTAGGCAAATGAAGTCAAATCTACCACTTCACAACAAAATTAACAGACACTTGGGCAAGTATCTTGGGGAAGTGCTAGCATATGAAAAGGAGTGGTTTTTGAAGGGGTTAACAAGTACCCCAGCCTGCAAACACTGCTGACTCTTACCAATTCTTTTTGACCATTGTTGAGCACTGAGCTAATTTTTTTCGTTCAGTCATTTATCAAAACTCCAATTTTCATGCTTGAATGGCGAGGTCAGCTGGACCCCATCACTCCACATGAGAAAAATCCATTTTCCCCCCATGCGTATCACTATGAAATTACTTCAAATTAATGATATCTGTCATTTCATTGCCTAACTTACTATCATAATAATTCTCTGCAGCTTTTCACTCCGCTTATACCCTCAATAACTTTACATGATATGAAAATTTTCTCATCTCACTCTTCAGCCCCCCATCCACGTTGGTATATGGATATGCTGACTAGTAGGTCCCAGTGAAGACCCCTGTGGATTTGTGCCAGGAGGCCCCAAAAACTGATACTTCTACTCTCTCTCTTATATTTATGTGAACATGAGTCAAGAACATCTGCTCTGCTGAATTCTGATTTAAATTTGTATTTGTTTTTGGAGAGCCTTGTTTGGTCCTTTTTTTAAAGTGACTTCATGTCTCTGGCTGTAGAAAAAGCATCAGCCAGGGAGTTCAGAAGAGAACTGTTGTCTTCCAGCCTACAACAGGTTTCAAGTATTTAGAAAAGGCTACGGCTCTTGCAGACTAGTGTTCTACTCCAGCCTCTAGCTGACAAATTAGCCCTCTAGCCTGGTATTTGATTAGCAGTTCAGATTCCTTACTGGGAACAAAAGTAAAGGTCTGTTAGTGTTTGAGCCTTTATCTGGAACTAGTGGAAGAAACAGACTTGATTTCGAAGGCAGAGGGAATGCAGATAATGCTACAGCTGTCCAAGCACTGTCTGTATTTGGGAGATATCTCTTGCCAGATTAGAAACCTGAAACTCCTTCAAATCTGTGACTTGTTGATGGATAAATTCAGGATTTGTCCCGGGAATTTACTTCATAAAAAGCAGCATTTATTAAGTTCACATTCTGGAAATAGCATTTATATTGTTTCAAGCCAGATGTTCTACAGTAAGGGTAGAACACGAGAAAAAGTAGTGTTATGCAAGGAAGGCAGAAATGACAAGGTCTATTCTGTTTGTGCAGTTATTTTTATGGAGTGAACATTTTTTTTATGTATTCCTTTTGCCAGACTCTTTCCCTCTCAATAAAAGAACCCACTCAGTAAAGGATTACGCAACGCAGAGGCCACGTCTCACAAAATCAGTACCAAACTCCTAATACAGGCCTGTTTGAGTTCTAGATGTAACCTCTCTCCAGTCCGTTTCTTTTGTGCCATCTTATTAACTGGACTGGCTTTGAAAACTCACAAGGCTCCATCTGACTTCATATTATGAGTTATACAGTTATGTAAAGGAGCCCTATAAACTGGGATATTTAAGCTACACGATACAAAATAAGCAGAAGATAAGAACGATCCGCCGTTTCACCCTGCTAAGAACCTGAGGACTAAGAGAGTCTTGGGAAGAGGGAGTTCGAAGAGCGCAAACCTGCATGACCTCTACCCTACTGCAGAATCTGTAGCTAGCCTGACTCGTGTTCTTAGAAATAAATTTTGCAGAGGGGTAAATGTGAAAGTGTAATTACCAGTAAAAACTACACCCTCCCTGGCAAGCATTACAGGCTCTGAGACTCTACATTAGGTAAGATGCTTTCAAAGGAGAAACTGGTAGCAAAAAGTCCTTCCAGAGGATTTCTTTTACAGAACTATAACCAAGGAATATATAAGACATGTGGTCTTACGCACATAATCAAGTTCATTTCAACTGAGTAAAGAGAGTCAATCTGAGTGTCCTTCAACCAGCAAGTTTCTACCTGTGCCCCTCACCAAATCACATCAGATATTCCCTGCTCTTCCCTATATTCTGAGATTCTCATTCAGGCATCATGGCTTGAAAAAGCTTGCAAAGACCGGTAGAAATACCATGGGAGTGCAGATAACATGAAACAACTCTGCAAGTTACAGACTGTTCTTCCCATTCATCGGGAAAGGCTGTTAACTTGAGAACTTGTAACTTTTCAAATCCATGTTCAAACTCTGCTCATTTCATCAGATTTATCCAAATTTTTCACAACTGGAAAAGACTACACTGTCTTTCTGAAATGAAACTAGAGTGAACAGATCCCTAATCTCTCAAAACTGAACAAAAGGCTGATTAACCCCATTTAAAACAACAATCCTGCATCTGTCAAAAAATGTGATTTGCATACCACACTAGGTGATACAGAAAACTTCCAGAATTTTTGATATTTTCCTGGTACTTTAAACTTTCAGAAGTCAGTTTACACTTATTTGGTGAGTTACAATTTTGAGCAGATTAAAAATAATGCAACTTCAAAAAATAATTGGAGAAAACATGCTGTACCCAGTAAATGGATGCAGAATAAACATGGTCTTTTGTGTGAGTCATGCTACACATCACAAAGGAAATAGCTTGGACAGCTGAAAGGTGACTTTTATATGTGTTGGAACAGTGTTTTTTAAATTTAATTTTGTGAGCAAGAGAACTTTTTTTGTGGATTATATATAAAGAATTTCCTTGAGGCAAAGATTATTTTTTTTAAATAAGAAAGCTGAACTACTGTGTAGGAAATCTGTTCACAGCTTACACCTTCTTAGATTCTGTTTTCAAAACTTTATGCTTGGTCAGCATATTAAATACAGAAAAGACACCTTGTATGGCTGGTCCAAAGCCAGTGTAAAGATTACTAGAACATTATACTTAGACTACAGAGATTATATACTACATAATAATTGTCACACTAATTAACGCAGAATGTGTGCTCCAGCAATTCCACGTGATAGGACAAGACTGCCCTCTACAGTATCCGAACTGTTCTGAAAATTTTAAGCACAAAACTGCTTTTTCACAGAAAGTTATCTTAAACAAGAGTTAAGTAAATGCTCTTTAAAGTACTTTCAGAAGAGCTTGCCTGGATGAGGGCTAACTGATCTTTAAATTTTGTTTACTATAAAATGTAATTAAATATTTAAAGTGAATGGATTCAAGAGACTACCAGGACTATTGTGAAGAGAACATTCACAGCAAATATTGAGATGACTCTACATTACCTTCGATGGCAGGGCTATACTGAGACATCACATTACTAGCCAAAGTCGGCAAGGAGACAGCCACGAAGACCATGAGAAGGCAAGCAATTTTGTATTCTTCTTCTGGACTAATGTTTTCTAAAAACAAAAATAAGGAAGTTCTGTCATTGAAGAAGTCACCTTGAAATATTTCCTTTCAGCTGCAGGTAGGTTAGAAGGTAAAATGTTCAACCCAACTGAAATTTAAACCAAAAAACCAACAAAGACAATGTTTTGTATCGTGGAAGGACGAATGTGATGTCGGACTTGCCAAAAGACACAGGGTGGAGCTGCAAAATGTCCAGCCTGATATCTATGAGAAGAAAGAGAAGCCAAAGCCACTCTCTCACTTTTAATCATTTAGTTACTAAGACTTTATTATGTTGAGCAGAATAGTGATCTTTCCACGCTGGTGTAAATCCAGGCATTGCTTTGAGGTGAGCAGAGCTTCCCTTGCACTCAATAGCAAATCAACAGAGGGTGACCTCAAACCCCACAAAACCTTGTGCTTTCAGAAACAGCAGCATCATCACACATTAGCCTAAGATTAATTTAAAACAAGTCAACAATTGGTGGCACGCAGAACTTGTCTCTATGCAAGCGGAATTACTGAAAGCAAAATATTTCAGACTGCAAAGGTAAGCAGCAAAATGCAAGATCATAAACAGTCATGAGAATAGACAGAAATTCCCTCTCTTGTTCACCTAGCTTAAACATTTCACCACAAGGAAAATAATCCATTTAAAATGCCCTTTTAGATACTAAGTATCTTACACAGATATACTTCTGTATATACATTATACAGTTTCTATATACATAAAACAACACTGGGTTGTGGGTTTTTTAAGCTGCACAAAGAAATTGTGCTTGACACTTAAGTTCGAATAGTGAAATGCCCCTCAGAATTATATGTATTTCCCCCCACCAAATAACTACTATTAATGCAAGAAAAAAACAACTCAGATAGCATTTAAAATAGTCATGATCTGATTATTACAGTAAATATCCATGTCACACGGAGGGGAAAAAAAAAAAGCAAAGAAATGCTTAGTAAGGAAGATAGGGAAAAAAGCTGAAGACTGTCAAAAAGCACTTAGGAGTCTTAATTCTTGTCTCTGAACATGTCAGAATAAGCAAAACTGAAAAGCTTGGACAACAGTGCCTTAAAGCAAGTAAGAGGAAGCACTATGCATGTTAGAGCATTAACATGTTTATTTTACCATGTTTTCCCTCGCAGGCTCTGTGTTAGCACTTGTATGACACACTGGTAACACAGTGTTGTGAAATCCATGGGGCACATTCAGCTGACTTTTCAACTCCTAACGCTCACTTAGGTGACAGGTTTGTTACAGATCTGTGCAACAGAACTGATCTGTAGTTGTTCACAAGACAGCCCTATTGCCCCTGTCATTAAACTGCAGGAGTTTTCCCCATTAAACTCCTTCAGCATCTGCCTGTTACCCTTTTCTAGGTCAACAAGTCAATTCATGTGTATTTGAAAAGATTGTCAAGCTAACAATCAGCAGGCAGCAGGCACAAATAATTCATGCTCTTAGGCCATTTATGAAGTTCATTGAAGGAATACAAAGGCCTCAATATATACAAGTTTTCCCCTAGCACTGTAAACACTTCTATGGCTGGGTACATTTACTATTTTTTGCTCCACAACCTTTTCTTTTTTCTTTTAACATCTGTATTTTTTTAATTGGAACTTCTTACCTGATTTTTGGGAAGACAGCGCTACAACCAAGGCAGGATCAATCTCACAGGGCAATCCAGCAGCTGATGACAGTTCATATACATTCATTGCCACCTGAGGCAAGAACAAAGACAACACTGAATGCTTTTGTGTAAAGATGATGAAGCACAGTTTTGCTGTCATGTTTAATATGTTCATATTAAAGTTTGAGGCACTAAGGAATTTCAGAGATTTGGCAAAAATAAGGTAGAGACTCTGGATTTTGTTTGTTTCTAACCTACACTGAGCAGCTGGGTCAGTACTTTGTGCACCAGATTGTAATATCTGTGTGTCAAGACAAACAAAGCTTGTACAGTTTCCTACATGACCTCCAAAGAAAACACCCTGACTTCCAATTAGCTCTTTCTACATCTTTCTTTAATGTTCAAAAGAAACTAACATATTTTCTCTACCAGATCCAAAGTATCAGCTAACATCTGCAAACACAGCATTTTTAAACAAAAGTGGAAAACCACAACCTGGTGAAACGGAGTAAGACATAAATCTCACAGCATTCAAATTTAATACAGATTCAGTGTTCAGAGATTTCAAGCACCAAGAATTAGACTACATGTGCACCAAACATTTGGAGGAACTAAGAACATCTTGAAATGTATTCCATTTTCTATGCTACCCCGAGGGTGTATCTTTTATTACCATTAACAAGCATTCAACACAAGTGTTTTCTTCTCTTTCCATTTACTGTTTTAACAAAGTTTCTGAAACCATAGTTCAGATGAATCTCTGCAAAAACAGGTCTACACCAAATAAAAAGGACTACAGGAAGCAGTAGCAATGTGTCACACTGCCATTAATATCTGAGAAGTTTTACACTTTGCCCATAAATTCTCATGTACAGTTGAGCAGCTGCACGTAGCAAACACTGTGCAGACTATCCTTATTGGTGTGCTCCAGCCTGGCATCTGGACAAGGGCTGGTTCACAGCCAACAGCTTAAAAAGAATCATAGAATCATAAAATAGTTGGAAGAGACATTAAATATCATCTTGTTCCAACCCCCTGCCATGGGCAGGGACACCTTCAACTGGACCAGGTTGCTCCAAGCCCTGTCCAACCTGCCCTTGAACACTGCCAGGGGTGGGGGCATCCACAGCTTCTCTGGGCAACCTGGTGCCTCACTACCCTCACAGTAAAGAATTTTTTCCTAATGTCCAGTCTAAATCTACTCTCACTTTGAAGCCATCCTGCCTTGCCCTGTCACTACACGCACTGTGGAACAAATAACAGCCTGTTTCTAAAAGTCTGTATAGACAGCCCAACAATTTAATATTAAAAATATTCTAGTAAAAAGGAGAAGAAATCCTTACTTTGACAGTCATCCCAAATAATAAGTTTCAGGGATAGAAATATAAAAATAACATTTCATAACAAGTATTCATTTCATAAACAGCTTTAAAACTATTTATGTTTTGCTTGGTAAATTTAGTACATAGGAAATTACTATGTTATTGTGTCCTAAAATATGCCCAATAGGGCAATTCTCCAATCCACCGTACAATGCCCTGTAAAGATCTGTCTGTTGACATGTCTTCATTTAAGGAAAAACAAAGTTTGCCTTATCGTCCCAAAAGAAGGCCTTGTTGCCTGTAGTTGCACTGCTGTATGTGACAAGGCCAGGAGAAAGCTCAGAGCTGCTGATTGTCCCCAGGGCTTAATTGTTAGCAGGCTCTCAGCACAGCCCTGGCCCTTCCAACAAGCTGTTTGCAAGACAGAGCTCTGGCAGAGCTCCGGGGGAGTGCCTGTGAGAGTTCCCGGTATTCCAAACAAGCACTGTGGGCAAGATGACACCGGTTTGGCTTCTCCCCCAGGCAGAGTCCTCCAGC
The DNA here is from genome assembly GCA_035584735.1 of Pseudotriccus pelzelni. Lineage (NCBI taxonomy): Eukaryota > Metazoa > Chordata > Aves > Passeriformes > Tyrannidae > Pseudotriccus > Pseudotriccus pelzelni. The sequence goes on along the minus strand of JAWMRA010000002.1, from coordinate 1,376,966 downwards.
ATTAGCCAGGCAAGCTGTGCACTCTCCAAGCAGCCTACACGGCATCATGCCGCACCACGAGATGTGACATCTGCGGTGGGCACCACGCGAACAGCAGCACGGCAGAGTGTTCCACAGCATCCAGAGTTCGTTTCAGACACTTCTAACTAGGAAAAAAAACCCCACACCAACACGTGAAATAGGTGGATTTAAATATCACAGCAGAGCTACGGCAGACAGAGAAAACCAACAGCCAAATATTCTGTGAAGTGGAGGCAACTAGGTGGTGCTACATGGCAAGAGCCAGACTGCAGCGCTCAGCAGGGCTTTGTTTAGCAGTAGATAGCTTTCTTTTTTGCCATCCAGTGATGGATTTTTTTTTCCCATCCAGTCATTCCAGTGACTGTAAATTACTCCAATGACTTCCAGAAAATCAGCAGCCAGCACTACGCTCTCTTGTATCTGCTGATACAAACGAGTTCAGCGGCAACTCTGGAGGTCCACTGAAATGTTTACAATGATCATCAGCTTAAAAACATCAGTGGTAAAATACTGTCTTCAATGATTACCGTTGCAGCCTTCATCGCACCCTGTTTTTCAGCACTCCTTTGATACCAAAAGGGTGCAAGATGCTTTCTGACAGGATGAAGCCAAGTAAGCAGTGAACTTCCCTTCTCATTTCTTCTGGATGCTGATTCCTCAAGTTCAGTAATGGAACAGGATGCTTCGTGATCAATAATTTTTTCTTTAAAAAGGCTTTTATCGAGAAGTGCAAAGGCAACCTGCATCATTTTAATGTAATTTTTATGATGACCCTGCACACTTTAAGTTAATTTTTCATAGCATTTCCAGAGAAGTCCTCTATCGTGGTATGAATTGCAATGTTATCTGTGACATCAAATATTCATGGCTGATTTATCAGCGTGTGGTTATATTTTGTAATGAAACAGCACATGAAATGTAAATGTAAATGTCAAGTTCAGGAATAACAACATATTCTGGCCATTAAAAAATGATACTTTGCTCAAGAGCAAATTTCTAAAAGTTGTTTCTGTAAAAGAGAGTTGTGCAATGTATATCCCACCACACATTTTCTGCAAATCAAACTGCTGCAATACCATTAGGAAGCAGGAATCCTTCGCAGACTCCAACCTGCAATAAGAGACTGAAAACCAGCTACTGTGCATCCGTGTTCAGAAGCCATGTGACGTGCCAACAGAGAGTTTTGGATGGGACCATATTAGTACCTTATTTAAGCTGCTAACTTTTTTTTTTTCCCCTCCAGACAGTGGTTTCACGAGAATTTTCAATTTAAGGTCAAAATCAGACTTGCAGCTTTTACATGCACAGAGCTCCAACCACATAAAAGTTCAGTTTTACCAGTTACACTGCTCACACTACGAAGCAGCTCCGCATTCTTCCTTTTATTGCTTAGTCATGTTTTAACACTTGACAAATTTTGCTCTTAATTCTTTCAGTGAGAGTTCTCAAATGCGATCACAGGCAGACAGAGACTTGTGCCTATCCTTTCACTTTGCTGTAGTTTTTTTCCCCAGACCATTAGGAGGCTGCAGATCCACAACTACTAAGCTCTTGGATAAAAAAAAAGGGCATTTTTGTGCCTGGATTTTTGACATTAAGCATGAAAGTCTTGCCCCTTGCATATTTTCAGTAAGCTCCAAATGACTCCATCACCCTTTCAGCCAAACATTACCTTCATATCAGTTTCTCTTGGAATGTGATCTTTGAAGTCCTCAATGGAACTTACAAGGAAAGGAATGTGGTAGGATAAGACCTAAGAGACACGAACACATACAAAATGAGAAAGATGACTTTCCATGTCAATGATCAGTTAAGCACTACCATTATTTTACTTGACCTATTTCCTCTTTAATGAGTATTTTTACTACATTTGAATTAGTTTGCAGATTTAAGACATTAAAGCCTAACAAATGCAAAATCAAGCTGTTTCAAACAAAATGAAATAAAAGCTTTTAAAATGTACTAAACACGGAACAGTGAGAGGCAATGTTCTAAACTAAAACCTGCATGTTTTAATGTAACATTTCGCTGAACAGTACTCAAAAAGTAGATTCCCCACCCCAAATTGCAGTTCAAAGTTATGGCTGATTATTGCCATGTTACCCACAGGTCAGCTTTTTAAGAGGCAGCATTCCTAAACTGTGAAGCTTCAAATCTCTTACCGTTCCATTAAATTAAATACAATGAAAACAATTAAGAACATATTGTGTTTTTCCTTACATCTCTAAGTGCTTCCTGTGCCAATGATCGAAAGGACAAGATAACACCAATAATTGTCATCCTCTTCAAAACACTGTCGACAGCTGAAAACAGAACAGTGAACAAAGTGCTGATGTTTAGAAACCCAGTTCTTCAAATAAGAGAAAGGAAATATTTAACAAAGTACAGAAAACAGCAAGGTACTGAAACAACGGCATTCCTTAAAAGAGCCAAAACACACAGTGATAAAGCAGGCTTTTATAACTGAATCCACAATGGGATTTTCAGTAGAGGACTATCACCTGGTGAAACCTGGTACACACAGGCGTCAGTGCTGGATGCCAACGCTGGTTCGGTGCTTTCTTGAGGCCAAAAATGTCTCTTTATAATTTTTTTTTTTGCTATAGCTATGGGTTATTATCCCTGAAAAGATGCTCAAAAGCTCATCACTGCTACGTGCACTAATTAACGCTGAAATCTCACTTTGTCTGTACGTGTGCAAACTAGAAAAGTTTGAAAAGATCCATCAGTTTACACAACCTCATGTACATTTTGCTGCTTCTGTATACTTCCTACAGAGAAATTAATTTTTCTAATTTTCTTTACAAAGACAAGTATAAAAACCAACTCAGTACGTTTAGAAGGACCTTGCTAGTTACTCACATGATAATCTTTTAAAGAGCGCTGCCATCTGGTCTGGCTTGTCGAAGCTGGTCCTCATTTGTGTTAGAACTTCAACATTCTCCACCACAAGTTTCTGTAAAGGAGCAAGGATTCAGGTCAGCTATAGATTTCGGCATGTTAATGGAGTAAATGCCTGATTCAGGATATTTTGGTCCAGCAGAAAGGCAACTAACCCCCTGGGGTACAGATATACCCACTGTGTTCATAGTGGGACTAAAACATCAGTATTGTTGTCAGGCAGTTCTCTACACAAAAGCAAGCAAAATCCAGAGGTTTAGATATCCCTTGGAACATGATTTTTCTACTGAGCAATGTGTACTACTTCCTAAAGCAAAGGAAATGAAACTCAGTAACACCACACAATAGCTCCTCATGCCATTCAGCTTTCCATGAGAAAAGTACACATGTATCAATAAAAATGCAAATTCACAAACTAATCTGTTCTTTTGGGGTGCTCCTTTCACTAGTTATTCTGAAAATGTTACTCTTGGCAAAACTGAAAAAATGGAATCAAGAATGTGAGAGTCAGATTGTTCAGTCTTGGTGCAGTTTACTGGAAAACTTTTTCCATTATAATATAAAATTAAAACAAAGACATCCATTTCAGTTCCAACACCTTAGCCTGAAACAGTTAAACTCAAGTGCAGCAGTTTTCATGCCAGTTTGACCAAACAAAAAGAAAGTATGTGTCTATTCCTAACATCTCTCAGACATGCAACTTGTAGCATTTGGGTAGATGTAGTAACTTTCCTGAAATCATTCTCTAAACATGTATCAGATTTAGTTTTATATTATGTATGTGATTACATAATCACACCGCTATAAAATGTCAGATCCAAAAAGGATGCTTGGTAACAGAGGAACTTATGTTGCGCCAAGCAGTACTTTTAAACTCTCTTCAAGCAAGAATAAGGTAGTTTATTCTTACCAAAAATACCTTTGCAGTCTGAGTGCATAGTACCCCATTTCAGAAATGGAAAATACGATTATCTCTCTTTAGAGACAATCGATGGCTAAGAAAATGTAGATCTTTTGTGTGCTTCTGAACATGGAAGAAAGTTTTTCCTTTTGTTTGAAGATTTCAATTAGTGCTTTGTATACTAAGCAATATCAAGGTAAAAAAGATGGAGGGAGAAACCCAGATATGCTGGATTGGGGGTGGTATTCCAAAGTGATTATTCATCGTTTTATTTTTCAAGTGGATGCATTCCAATCCATTTTAATTACCAGAGGAGGCAGCAGGAAAAATTAACATTCATTAAATATGTAGACCTTATAAGCTATTCCCAGAAGCTCAAGTCCATCCATAATCCACCCAGTGTCCCTACTTTCATTCTTCTCACCTTCACTGAGCACCAAGGAAAGAGAAGCTACCCAGAACGCAGCAAACTAACCCACCACAGGAATTGTCAAGGTCCCTTCCAACCCAAACCATTTGATGATGATCAGTGGGTGCACATGTGCACACAGCTAAGACACACGGGATGTACTTCTATGCTGAAAGCCAAGGCAAGACTGGTTTGCACTGAAATCAAGATAGGCAATTTTAAACCACGAGATGTATCAGAACTTGATATTTTAATTTAAATCCTTCAAAACTCGCCAGAAGGCAATATTGAGGGCAATAGCCCTGGCACATTATCACCGAGTCAAACTTTCAGCTTCACAAAGAATAACCAGTACATCAGTTCAGATTTAAAAGGAACAGGCTGGAACACAGTTCAAACAGTCACTTAAATGAGGCAATCTTCCCCTCCCTTGCCCCAGACTTAAACTTCAGATATAAAGCCAACACCTGGTCCCACTGCGGGGAGCAAAGCAAGAATGTTGAACCCTATTCTTAAGGAAGTCCCCATCCTATTCTTTTCTTGCTTTCTTCCCCCAAACACAGATGCTTCTCAGTACTCTCCTGCTAAGCCAACTGCACCTCAGCCAAAGAGATGAACATTTTATTACTTCATGTTTTTCCTCCCAGTACGTGGTCATGTGCATGCGGATCTACATGATGCTCTGGTCACCCTCAGCAGCTCAGAAAACACGAGATTTCAGACACAATTTAAAGTTCCTTTTAAAAAAATACAGAGCTCCGATGTAAACTGTGCTGAATTTGAGGAAGCATGACAACTCCTCAATTACAGGACAATTAGAGCAACACAATTGCTGCACAATTAGAGCAGCAACAAACCCCTGCCCTGTGCTTTACTTGAGACGTGGTGCCTTGTAAAGCATGAGCAGCCCCTCTCCTTAAGCTTAAGTGAAGAAAAGGCTTCAGACCTTTTTGGGGCATCACACAACCCAGACACTCAGCAGCACTGCAATTCAGGTGCTGACAGAGAACAAGATCTTTGGAACTGCAACATGGGATGTATTAAAAACACACTTTTAAAAGGCCTGGTCTGCTAATAATAATAAATTATTGAAGGGAAAAAAAAAAGAAAGTTCCTTAGATCTCTGAAATATTCATGTGCATTTTTTAAAATGCAGCATGCAGGAATAGTTACAAAAAACTCCATATTGTAATTAGGGGTTAAATATACTGAAAATTAAGAGATGTAATTACAACTTGGAATTAAATTTGGAAACTACGCCAAAAGAAAAAGTCATATGAAAAGCAAATCTATGCCAATTAGTGATATTTTAATAGTATGACTATCCTGGGAAAGTAGTACATATTATTAACTTTATTAAAGCCTCTTTTCAGGACGAGTTAATTACATAGGCAGCGAGTGGGTCCCCTGTCATTGTCTGCTGTTTGGAATACACAGGAAATTAACTTCCTTGATACGCCGGTACTTCCAAGTTTTTTTCACGGCACCAACTTTATTATTTGCCTGTGTTGCTGTAGATATGAGGTTTATTTATCAGAAGACAGACGTTTATAATACACGGTTACTGTTGAGGCAGAAGAAAAGATACACCTAAAACTGAGGAAAGCTAACAAAGTAAAAAAATGACCTGAAGTCTCCCATCCATGTAGACTAAACAACAGATGCTGACACACATGGTAAAGAAAGTAAGTCCTTAGAGATAACTAAGATAGATTTGAGATTTTCATGCTAAGTTTGGAGAGTCAACAGTCTTGGTATCTAACAGAGAAATCTAACCGTCTGCATGAAGCCCTGCCCATTCAGCTGCTGAGCAAAGCGGGATACACAGGTACTACAGGTGCAAACCAACTACCAAAAAAAAAGGAGTAAATTCACAGCTTTATCAGTTTGTTTGATGCTGTCATTCCAAAAAAAATGGCATGCAGAAGCACAGCTAAGAAAACTACCCGCCTTTCCACCCACCAGTTCCCCAAGGTTACCTTAAGCTCAGCAACCTGTGACGAGATGTGCCACATCAGACTTTCACTGAGGAACTTCATGCCATACGGTCCCAGAAGTTCTGAAAGGGCTCTCATTTCTGAGAAATAAAAGAAACTGTTCTACTTCAAACATTCCTTCTTCAGGGTGTTTTAAGTGCAAAAGTGTTCTAGCCCACAGTAGAATTTTAGCTGCAGAAACTTGTACAGTAATGGAATTGAAGCAGTAGTCGGCAATACATCAAATACCCACTTATGTAGTTTAAATGCAAGAACTCCAATATGAGCAAAAATTGGATAAGCAAAACAAGAGGCAACACTAATAAAAAGTACTTAAAATACTACTGAGAGTTAACAAACGTTAACTCTAAGAGTTGCTGTTATTCCAATTACTGAAGCAGTACAATAACTATCCTTCACAAACATTCAGTAGAAATATCAAAGTTTACCTGATATGTCAGAATATTCCTCCGCATTAAATGTCAACTCATTTTCTGTAGGCAAATTCACAAATGCCTTCATGGCTGGGAAATATGCTATGTGACCATTGCTGACTTGCCGTAGCAAAGTTTCCAAATACCTTATCAAAAAGGGAAAAAGTTTTAGATGAAAAGACACATGGTCATGGATACCTTACACAGATAAATCATAGTTGGGTGACAAGGGACAGCAAAGCCCACAGACTACAGTTTTATTTTTATAGTTTGACTGATGTCTGTATCTTACTCTACATCTCGTCCCTATAAAAAGTGAATTCCACAACAGGCAAACCTTAAACTCCTTTTATCAGGTATTGAGAGAAGTAAACTTGTGATACTGGAAACTTAAGCAAATTTAAATACCTCCACTTCTCCAATTCCAGATTTTTCATTAACAAAAAACCCCCAGAACTCTAAAAAACTTGTAACAAGCATTCATGTGATGACTTACCAATTTGTGTACAGACTGGTAATGGTTGGCTCACCATGGCTATCTAAATGCTGGGTTTGCTGCAGCAGAACGTTGTTAAACACTCGTGTAATGTCGATCTGTACGTAATTCTCTATTGACTGAAGGACTGTCATATAGGCTCTCACACTGGTCAACAGCTCTGAAGGCTTTGCAATCTCTTGTGTTGCTTGGTTATACATAGTCATTCCGACAATCGACCTTTTAGAAACAAAAGAATTTGAAACAAATAAATTCATTTATTGGTAAAATTCAACAAGGATGCAGCTACAAACGTGATTTTGTATCCAGAGCTTTCAACAGAATGCACAGAATGGTTTGGGTTGGAAGGGACCTTAAAGACCATCAAGTTCCAACTCCCCTGCCATGGGCAGAGACACCTTTCCCTAGGCCAGGTCACTCAAGAACTCCATCCAGCCTGGCCTGGAACACATCCGAGGATGGAAAATTTTCATTTTACTTGAATACTCCTTCTCTAATCAATGCAAATACTACACCAGTACTTCTAAAAACAGTTCTGGATGCCAAAGACAACCGTATCTGTCGTTCCAGCAAAAATTTCATGACACTAAGAATACTCACAGAGCCTTTTTTCAAGAAAGCTTTTTTTCCCCACAAAATATATACACAGGAGCAATCCACACTTATAGCACAAGTATATACTATAGCATAGGACTTATACAACAACTATTTTGGTAAACAGATTACTGTTAAAGTCTCTTAAAATGCAAAACTTCTGGGAAATGCAATCATGTACTGAAGCGTTCAAAGCATATTAACTAAGGCAAAAGTTATTTGACCGAAGCTGCTGTCATAGTTTTAGTTTGAAATATCTGTCAAAAACCACATAGCTGTAGTGAAGTATGAATTAAAGGTATACCTCGTAAGTAAATAAATAGGAATCCTATTAATGAAAAACAAATCTCCCTTTAGCTAACACAGTGATTTCCATCTTTAACCAAAAAGTCCAGACTTACTTAATTGGTTCAAATGCTCACTATAAATAAAACTGGGCTTCTAGTAATAGATGTTCTGTACATCAGGAAAGCTTTCAAGCTAGAGCAGAACTGCACGAGGGACTGTGTATTCCTTTTAAACACACACGGGCTTGACTCTGTGTGTCCCTGAAACCAGGTCCTCAAGCAAACAGTTCCATGGGGTCATTAAAAGCAAAGTCTTCTTAATGAACAAATACTTGATGTAGTGTTCACTTTAAGCTTATAATGGTCTCAGACTTTCAGAGCTAAGCTTTTAAGTGGTACGTGCTTTTCAAAGGCAAGAACAGCAAAAACAACAACAAAAAACTGGTAGATTACTACCTTCAGAGGTGAGCAGGATGAGTTATTCTGGAGGAGAACATCAGATTATTTAAAGTAATGCTTTCATTGCTACTTGGATAGGTGTAAATAACTACTTTCAAGAATTTGCTTATGAGGCAATCTCTTATTTCAAAATCAAATCAAAATTGGTATAATAACAAGATTAAGTGGCATCATAATAATCTCTACTCCCGTCACACATAAGCAGGTTAAAAGAATAAACAAATCTTAACAGTGAAACACTAACACTATGTTTAAAGGGAAACTGCAAGCCCCTGAAAGAAATGCCACTTAAAGATCTGATAAATAATTATAAGTGGAACATTTAATTTGTTTGGCTAACAAGTCTGATTTCTTTCACGAGGCAAATAAAAGGAAAGCAGTCTCGGACAGTCATCTGCCTGTCACTTCAGCCCCAACCCACAAGCCAAAAGTTAAAATAAACCAGCGTGGGTCACCTGTGCTTAAGTTCGTAAACCTGAAGGTAAGAGCTGATTTTCATGAAGTTATTTTCACTTTTATGCTACCTGGTCTTATCTGAAAGATTGGAATGCTCCAGTGCCATAATACTATACCTTAATGATTAAAGCTTATTAACTCTTACACCCTGCTTGAAATATATAACTAGTAATGTCTGGCATAAAATACATCTAGGATAGCTAGGTAGTTTAAAATGAAGTCCTCTCCAGGAGTTGTCATTTGCCTATTTCTGTAAAAAATGATGTGAAGATCAAAGCAAGAAGAGGCAGGAATATTAATTGGCAACATTTTTAATTAAAGTAACCAAAATACGTTCTCAGCTGGCCTTGTCAGGTGTGCAGTTCTGATTTTTAGGTTTCCTTTCAGCAAGGCAGTGAAAGTGAACTCCAACACTTGAAACAACCCAGCACTGCGCAAAAGAATGGAGGGAAGACAAGCCTTTATAAATGCCCAAACCCAGGCGTCACCAACTCCCACAAAATACACAGGACCAGGAATGCAGGATCTGGCTCTTTAACAGATGGTTTGCATTTCAACACATTTTAAGACACCAACCGACAATTGTCTGTGTCTGGCCACGTAACTCAATGATCCTTTAGTTGGAACTTTACTCATGATTTTCTTAATCCACTTATAAACCCCTCGTTTAATGCAGTAAGTACACAGTATTTCCAACATAAATCAGCAAGGGCTTATCTTGTGCATCAACACTGCTAACTCTGCAATGTTTCTTACTTGGTAAAGCGGATTTCCAGGTGAGACGTTAAATACTCTCTCGGGGTAAACGTGTGTTCCCAAACCACCATGTTCGGTACATAATTGATTGAGAAGCAGAGCTCAGAAAGTGCAGTGTGCAGTTTGTCCAGGCTTTAAGAACAGACAAGAAATTAAGGAAAATATTTCACGGAACGTAAGTATATATTATCATGGAAAGCACACACTTAATGGATAAGATCTCAAAAAGAGGGTACAGGTCTAACTCTTCATCATCATCATCTTCTGCTTTGAGACACTTCTCCAGCATATTTAAAACCATTATTTTGGCTAAGAACAGATCCTACAACTGCATATTGATCTGCATCACACAGAGCGACATGAGACTGTTTCTTTAATATATATACGTCTTTTTTTTTTTTTTTCCCCTCAAAAGAACAGACTGGTGTTTTTTCCCTAACTGATCTAAGCAATACAAGTAATATTTGATATAATAATAATAATGGCCAGTCTTCGCGAACGAAGAACCGGGGAAGGTCTTTACACCTTCCAGCCTGCGCATTGG
>JAWMRA010000002.1:1346772-1359579 GCA_035584735.1 Pseudotriccus pelzelni | reverse complement strand
CCCCTCCCCGGCCGGGCGGCGGTTCCTGCCCGGCCTCCCGGGCCCCTCCGCTAGGCCGCGGTGCGGCCGCCAAGCCGGGCCGAGCCCCGCGCAGCGCCGGCCCGAGAGGCTCCCCGCCCCCTCCCTCCCTCCCTGCCGGGGCTCCCCGCACCTTCTTGATGTTGTAGAGCCGGGTGAGCATGCCGACGCCGCGGTCGTTCAGGATGGTGAGCTTCTCCGCCAGCTTCTGCTGGCTCGGCTGCAGCACGGCCCGCGACATCGTGGCGCTCCGCGGCCGCCCCCCGGCGCTCGCAGCCCCGCGGCCGCCGGCCAGGCCCGGCCCGTCCCGGCACTGCCTCCCGTCCCGTCCCGTCCCGTCCCTTCCCCTCCCTCCCTTCCTTCCCCGTTCCCTTCCCGTCCCTTTCCCTTCCCTTCCCCTCCCGCCCGGCCGGCGCTGGAGCCTCTGCGGGGCGTGGGCACGGTCACGTGGGGCGGCGCTCGGGCGCCCCCTGCGGGCGGGCGGCGGCGGCGGCGGCTGTGAGGGGGCTGCGGGCCCGGGCCCGACCGCCGCAAGAGAATCCCTCCTTCTCCCGGGTTTATAGCCAGCCAAGCCGGGCGGGCCCCCTCCCTGGAGGCCGCGGAACTGCAGTATCACAGCGGGGTTTGCGTCGGAAGGGACCTTAAACCGCCTTAAACCTTCCACCAGCCCGGGGTTGCTCCGAGCTCCATCCAGCCCGGCCTTGGATCCTGCCAGGGATGGGACAGCCGCAGCTCCCCTGGGCAAACTGTCCCAGCGCCTCTCCACCCTCGGCGAGGGTTAAAGTGGTGGTGCTGGGGGGCTGACAGGTGGACCGAACCATCTCAAAGTTGTCTTCTCGTCTTGAAAGCTCTATGGTTTTCAGCAGGGCCACTCATGAGGCTCCCGCCGTTCCCCTGAGCTGTCGCTCTAGAGCAATGTGTGGCAAGTTCACAGAAATGCCATTTCTCCAATTAGATGAGTCACATCGCTGCTATTTTTTTTCCTCTGGAAGCCACAGTAATTAAAAGCCTGTATTTCTAAGAAATGGTGAGCTCTCCATGCCGTGAATGTCAATAAGAGGCTGCCAGGAGAGCCATCCCTTACTGCAAACCCTTAGCAGCGTCGAGCAGTGAGCACAACCAGCTGGAATGCAGGGCTCCCCAGTCTAGGGAATGAGAGACAGGCTTAAGAATTAACCTTCTAATCTTTTTTTTTTTTTTTTTTACAATGGAACCACCATCTGTGCCTTTTTTTGCATATTAATACTTCTATTTAATTTTAGGTTTGCATGTTTGCATTACAAATCAGAATCAGGCTGTTTCGGTCTTTCAGATATTTTTAACTAATAGATTTTAGAAAGCAGAAAAATGAATGTGAGAAGCCTAAATGAAATTAAATTGTTACTGACCTCCCTCTTCACTTTAGCACTTACAAGTTAATTTATGATTCAGAATGAAACCAGGAAGCAAGAACTTAGAGTTCTAATCTGAAGTCTGCTACTGACTCATTCTTTGGCCTTTATCAGATGATTTTCTGCCTCAGCTTTGTGTCCAAGAGTCAGGAATACCTAGCAACAACATTGTAATGATTAATTAGGTTAGACCCGACCTTTCACTACTGAAGTCTATGGAAAACGTCGGAAACATTCAAATTGGCATTTAAATTTATAAAGCATAAAATGCTACATGATTTCAAAGTATTTAATGAGTATTATCTGCAATAGCATTTTACATGAAACGTCTTCCTCCTATTACAAATTATTTTTCAAATATAAAATATAACATTTCTAGTTGAAAGAAAGATGTGTCTTATGTACTTGTGCTGCAAAAGAGAATCATGGCATGGTTTGGATTTGAAGGGACCTTAAAGATCATCTTGGTCTAGCAGCAAGGATAACAATAAAGCAGAAATACAAGCTTTGTCAGTAACAGCATAGCTCTTACAGGTGTGGCAAAATTAAAAGAAGGGCAGAGTAAGGCTAGCAATTATTTTTAAAACACACAACTAGTATTTGCTTGATGATTTATTAATTATTAGCATTTTAACAGCTTTCTATATTTGTTCCAAAAGTACGAGTTTAAGGCAAGTTTCAGACAGCACTTCAGATTTAGCCCGAACTCAGCTCTGCTCCTTTTAAAGTCAATTTTCTGTTCAGTTCAGGGTTTAATTGTGCTATTCACTATGTGGCTTTCAGACAGTAATCAAAATCACAGTGTCATAGAATGGCCTGGCTTGGGAGGGACCTTAAAGATCATCTCAGTCCAACCCTCCTGCCATGCAGGGGAACATCTTCCACTAGATCAGGTTACTCAGGGCTCCATCCAGCTGGTCCTTGAACACTTCCAGGGATGGGGCATCCACGTCGTTTCTGGGCAACCTGTTCATGTGTTTCAGTGCCTCACCACCCTCAGAGTAAAGAATTTCTTCCATATATCTAACCTAAATTTCCCCTCTCAGTTTGAACCCATTCCCTCTTGTCCTATCACTCCAGTTCCTGATGAAAAGTCCCTCTCTGGCTTTCTTCAGACACTGGAAGGCTGCTATGACATCTCCATGCAACCTTCTCTTCTGCAAGCTGAACAGTAAACAGGGATGTAGACTTTTCTAGCAGTGCTATTTTAAAACCTGTAATGGGCAATTTTACCTCTCGTTGAAGGCATCTGGGCATCATTTTAATCAATTTTCCCACCAACATGCCAGCTCATACATGTGCCAGCTCCCTGCTGAACTTTGTGCATGTCTGGGAGTCCTAGCTGAGGCTGTTTATGGCATACAGCACCTCCTCGGAGATACTGAGCCTTTGAACGTAAAAGAATGTGAACATAGCAGAGGGAGGACATGAAAGAGGTGTGCAAAGCCAGTTTGAAACAGATGATGAATCCCATAGCAGCTATTCTCTCATGAAGTGCAGACACCTGCCAGTTTGAGAACACATGAGAACTCCTGCTTATACTGGAGGGACAAGAATGACAAGGTCCATGACTAACCAGTGATGTTTACCTGGCAAATCAAACGTCAGCTTGGAAGCAAGAAGAAATTTGTTTACATGTGAATTATCAGCGTGGCTAAACAGAATGAGCTTAGAGAGCATTGGTGGGCTAAGATTTGGCTTGTTCCAGCCTGAGGCATTGCTTACTTTTAGAGGAAGAATCAAGAGGGTAAGTTGGTTCCAATTGCTTAGTTTCAGGGTTAGGATTAAAGTTAACTCCTGCAGAAATCACTGAACAAATGGATTAGAGTTTTCTTACTGGCTATGAAACAAAGTTTAGGAGGGCTGTCAGAATGGGTCACCCAACTAAATTAAGTTCTTGAACTGATACAAGTATAGACCTTAAGTTAGGCTTCTAGGCAGGGGTTACATCACCAGCTTTAAAAATCCGGTAAATACTGAAATCAGAAAGGGTACTGGATTAGGAGTCCACCTAGATTAGAAAGGGCATTGTATTTGCAGTTCCCTTACAGTGCTGAATAGTCAAGAAGAAGCAGCAGTGATCTTCAGGATGTTTGTGAGCCCACTAAATAGAGACAGAATGCCTGACTGCCTTCAAGTCTTCATGACAAGATGAGTTAGCCTACGCTAACTGCCCACTGTCCAGAATAAACCACGAGAAATCTGTTTGCAAAGAACAACCTCTGACCTCTTTGAAAGTGGGATGTGGTCAGCTGGTTGTGCACTGATGCTGGCATACAGATGCCAGCTAGTCAAACGAGCCCCATCACACAATAAAACTGAGGGGCTTCTGTTGGGCCCACATTTTTCAGTATCTTCATCTACCTACAGAGCCTTTTCTGGCAGGCACATACAAGCTCGTATGCTCTGACCTACTTTCTTCAGCCTCTGTTACACTTCTGTCCCAGAAAAATGGGGTAGCACCAGTGGCTACAGTTAGAAATGTGCAAAAATAACCTATTAGAGGTTGCTTTGTCTCCTCCCTTCCTCTCCCTTTCTTTCATGAGAACTCAGTGAAAGAGCAGGTACCTCTTTAAATACAACAGCTTTTACCATCCATCCAGCAAAGGCTAGGGAAAAAAACCTCTGCCTTGAACTTATGCCACATCTAAGGGAGGAAAATTTTAGTCAAGGAACACCCAAAAAATGAAAAGTTTCCCCCCACTCTTTCTAGGACTCACATTTACCAGTCAGTCAGGTTCTTGAATAATGATAGCAGTAAAAATCCAAATAAAATATTCCCTTTAAAAGTTAGAAGACAGAACAGTGCAATTGTAGATTTTTGTAGATTAAATGTATGTTGAAAGGAGAGCTAGCAGAGAAGGATGATGTGAGCGCTACCCAAATTGCCACATCTATGATTGAACTGGGGGAAAAAGTTGAAAGAAATACTAGTTATCTTCTACATTTCCATCTGAAATGTTCAGAAGTTCCATTCACAAAGAAATCTGAATTCTTTGAGGGTATAAAAAACCCCAGCTGTTTCACACAGCACAGAAATATACAACTTAAACCAGAAAGGGAATGTGAAACGACAAAAGTCTGTCCAAATATGCAGTGTGGAACCCCGTGTGTGGAGAAGGATAAGGTGGTGAACACTGAGGAACGCTCATACTTTGTAGGTAAGAACTAAAGTTCAGTGATTCTTAAGATTGCTACAATGCAAATTATATGCAGTCATCACTTCAGATTATTATCACTCAATAAAAACTGATGGGCTGACTCTGCATCCTAACTTCAGCTGTTTAAATAGCCTAGTTTGAGGTCTTCTTTGAAATAAGATGCAGAAAATCTTGCTTATGGGAAAACCAGCCACAGTCATTTTAATATGGGGAGTACCTCAGAAGTACTTATTTTCTAGCGATCTGCTCTCTGCGTGACTTCCTTCACTGAAGTAGGGGACTAGATATCAAAGAATTTGCTTGTATGCATGAGTTGGACAACTAATTTTTTGTGTATTTAAATTTTTTTTTCAATTTAAGTCATACTTTTAATAGTTATAAAGCAGAGCATGAAATAACACAAACACAATTTTAAGGTTGTCTAAAAGGTGGTACAATCACTAATTAGGAGAGTCTGTATCAATTATTTCTAGTGACAGATTAGTTCTACTGTATATAGAGCTTTTCACATACATTTCTTTGGTGATAAAATTTTTAGATTTTTGGTTGTTGTAGTGTTTCTGGGTTTGTTTTTTTTTTTTTTAAGGTTATTAATATCCTAAGTACCTTTTAACATGATTGAAAAAAGTTTAGCTTCTAGGTATAACTCCATATCTTCCAAGGTTCTGCTTTGATTTTGTTTTC
This sequence comes from Pseudotriccus pelzelni, assembly GCA_035584735.1. Classification (NCBI taxonomy): domain Eukaryota; kingdom Metazoa; phylum Chordata; class Aves; order Passeriformes; family Tyrannidae; genus Pseudotriccus; species Pseudotriccus pelzelni. The sequence continues at coordinate 1,354,325 of JAWMRA010000002.1, read as the reverse complement.
CCTGCATTATTTTTTGATGTTGATAATGAAACTGTTAATGATCTAGCACGTGTTACTCACAAAAAATAAAACCACATCTAATCCAGGAAAACCTTTTCCCTTCGTAGTGTTCATATCAAAAATAGTCTCTTGTTCTACTTGCTGAATTATGTTCCAGTAACAAGGAATGCCATTAGCAAAGTAGCATGAGAGATTTCATCCACTTCAATTAATGAAGCTCATTGTTCAGAGTTGGACAGAAAACAGCTATTTCATCTTGTGAAAAATCGTGAAGTTTTAAAATTAAGGTGAAGCCAAGAACACTCAGTGCTGCTCACACAGAGTCATTGATTGGTATTCCAAATACTAAAAAGCCCTTTTGGTAGGACATTTGTCCTGTCAATCAAACCTGAATGGAAATCTTTTACATTCAAGGGCTGTTACTCTGTCAGCTTTTGGTGATTTTGAAAGTGTGGTTAAAAAACGTGGAGGGGAAAGGAAGAAGGGGAAATGGCTGATCATGACTTGTTTTCACAAGATAGTCACAAAGGTAAGAAATCTTCCCAATTAAGATGTTATCAAAATAGTAAATTAATTATAAAACTGTACATGAATTACATTGAATGTATTCATATTGATATGCAAATCTAGTTTTCTACCATTAGTTTAAGTCTAAATGATGTATATGTTTTTTCTAAAGCAAATCAGAAAAGATGGCTTCATCATCTTGAACTTTGTTTATGGTCTACAAGTAAAAATGAAATCTATTTAAAAAGAAGCAAATAATGAATCAATTATTTTAAGAACCAGTCAGAATGGAAGCTTTGGCTACTTTAAAAGTAACTAAGTAAGGTAAAGTAAGGAGGAACTTTTGAGCTGTAGCAAAATTATTCTGTACTTTCTTTACTGAAATTCTCAAAGAGAAGACAGTTAAAAGGACCTTGGCCTTTCAGTCTTCTAGTTATTGAAGAAAAAAATAAAAGTATTAAACACTAAGAGACAGGTTAGGTCAATCTGGGTCATTCTTTGATTCTACAGTGTGCCAAAAAATTACTAGTTTTTTTTCTGATTGTGCCTTTATGTGTACATTCCAGGATGTCACCTCTTGTTCCAGAAATGTCTTTCCCTGAAGTTAACAGTTTTCTTCTTGTTTTTTTTTAAGCCCTAGTTTTCAGATACAATCACCTATCCCCCAAATATTGATAGATACATCTATCTCAGTCCTCACAGCAAGAATAAATCCCCTCCTTTGCTGACCTTACAACATTACAAACTTGGTAACTATGGTAGCTTTTACCCCATCGACGCTATTGACTAGTAAGGTGTAGCTTCTGGAGTCAGGGATTTATGTAAACAAGATATGAGGTGATTTTATGCAATTTTTAAAGTTTAGAATGCTAAGCTTACCAATTTTTTATTATTCAGTTGACCAGAAGGAAAAAGCATAAGAACTTGGGCAGATCAAAAGCCTGTTCAGTTCAGTACCCTGTTTCTATCCCATGCCCAAAAGTCGAGCACTAAGGAAGAGCACAAGCATGTGCCACTGCTTCGGAAGAGCGTGCTCCCAAACTGCAACAGGCTGTGACTCAGGGCCTGTGTGAGCTGGAGACACTGTCTTGCATTTAATACCTGTTCATCTACTTCTCTTTTATGAATGTGGCCATCACCTTCTGAACCCAGGCAAACTTCTAGGATACTGTAGCAAAGACTCACTTCGCTTATCTGTGTCTCGTATGTAGGAATTGGAAGAAATAACAGCTCCTGCCCGAATACATTGAGAGGGAAAGGACAATTAGATCTCTCCTTGTTAATGGGACCAAAGTAATTAGGAAGCTCTGGGCTGGCTGGATCAAGCCATAGTCACAGAATGAGATAGGGCTCAGATAGCTTAATTTTCCTTCCCTGCCTACAGGGAACTGCTTCCCACACAAAAGCATCAAGCACAGCGCAATATTATCTGTATGCCAGGCAAGAGAACGCCGTGCAGAGGAACAGTATTCTCCTGTGGGTTTTTTTCCAGGGTGTGAGATGCTGTGCTTATGCATGTTCCACTTCATCTTAACCCGGCTTATAGAAGGCATCCTCTCATGGTAAACAGTAAGAGTGGGTACTACTGACATGTCTGGCTACACTCATCTACAAAATAATTCTACTGCATTTGTTTTATGATCCTGTCTAGAAGCTATAATGGTCTCCTTCTTGAACCCTGTGAAACTAGAAAAACTTGCTATGCTTCCTGCTACAAATTGTAACATCAATATTTTATTATGCCTGTGAAACATTACACATTAGCAGAAGTTAAATATAAGATGCTACAAGAACTGTGAAATAACCTTTGATTTGTATCTTCTTCATTTTTAACTTTCCAGCCTGTAGGCTTGGTCTTCGCAGCAAGAGAAACTTCTGTGGACTTCTGTTCTGAAGTAGCACTTCTATCTTTGAATGACCACTGAAACAAACCTTTAGAGAAACAGGAAGGTTGGGAGACAGATTAATTGCACGTTTGCAGAAGTAGGCTGCTAGAAGCTGAGGTACAGAATGGAAAATGCCCTTTTGAGTATTCTTCCAAAAAACAAGTCATGAGTAGTCATAACGGTCAGCCACTGAAAAATTTCACTTTTTACTTTACCTCTTCCCCCTCAAATGGAGAAAGAAAACCATGTTTCAGGTTTCAAAGGACTTGAAAGTGTTGCAGAAACTCACTTATGTTAACAACATTTCTCTTGAAAAGCACAGACTTTCTCATTTCTTTCTGAGGGCCCTGACCCTGACGTGTTCTTTTCAGGCTTTACTGCAAGGTTAACTTCTCTTAGGTTGGTTTTTCTGAAGTAAAATTGTTCTTAAAATTAAATAACACAAAAATGGTTGAGAATAATCTCCTTGGTGACTGATGGTCTGTGCTAAGGGCAGAGTTACCCATCACTCCCTTGCAGAGCAGCCAGCCTGCATGGAAGGTATTTCATACAGGTGCATGTTTGTTAAAATGTGTCACGTTCTTGTGGTCTCTTGATATTGTTCCTTTCCCTGATTGACTTTGCCTGTGTTGCTACTACTGAGCTGACATACCCGGTTTTACATCAAGCTTCATGAACACATGAACAATTTCTATAGGTGTGTGTGCATATATATGTATCTATCTTCACTCACACATGAATGCACAGAAGCAAGTTTAGAGCTCCTGGAGAAGAGAAACTTGAGCACAAATGGGAGTGGAATTCAGGTCCTACTTATGTAAAGGAGGCATGACTACTGCCAGATCCTCCTCACATCAACAGGTCCCCAGGAACACTCTCTTTGGCTATTAAACATTTCAGCTTTGCATGCTACCCTACTCCTCAGTGCTCATAATTCAGCATCATCCCTGACACACTATAAAAACATACATCTTTAGATCAGTGAATCAGCCTGTTCATTTGCACGGATTGCTCACAAAGTGTGGTGAGAGCACAGAGGAATGCCCTGATAAGTGTTTGTAGGATCATGCCTTTTGGTTATGGGCATGGCTTTGCTTCTGGGGAAATTTCCCTGCAGCAATATGAGGAGCTATGCCAGTGGAAACACCACTGGCTCAGGATAGCTTTATAGAAACCAGCGAGCAATGCTGCTTGAAATAAATAAATCAAAGAGAAACTGCCTACCCTTCAGGCCAGGGATAAAGGGTTGCATTTGAAGCTCACAGACTTATTAATATTATTAGGGAGCAGCTGCTGGGCCTCTCTTCACAGTCTTTTGCAGCACGGACTGAGCTTTTCATCAACTCAGTCTCCCAGGCTGCAGACTCAAAGGGTTGAAGAACTGGCTCTGCTTCTGCGCTTGCTCAAGATGCATCCCCTGCTCTCACCTGAAAACACACTACATCGGTAAAACTGGTCAAGAATGAGGGAGCACAGCTTTAATGGATGCTTTGATTTGTATGTTAAAGGGCTAGAGGAATAGAGGATATGAAGGAGTGTGCTTAGGATATAAACTACCCTTACAACAGGAAACTGCTGCAGTAAATGAGCACCACGATTATGTAGAAACAAAGCACAAAAGAGCGTAAAGACAACTCTCACCACCACTCCCCCACGCAAGTAACTGCACTGTGTTTAGCCAATAGGGTCTAGCACTTACAATGTGTTACAAACCGGCAAAGCCAGCAATCCAGAACAAACTAACACCCCGCAGCAAAGCTTATCTCACTAACAACCAGGTCACAGGACGTGTAACTATGTGCAGGGATGCCCTGTGACTTTTCTATTTTGATAACTTTCTGTACACAGCTTTCAGCAGGGTCCTACTTCCCATAATATTCCAATTTGGACCAACTACAGCAACACATTTAAAATGCCATATACCAATTTGCACCTGCCTTCACCTCTTCTTCCTGCCATCTTGGCAAACTTACAGTTTCTTAGGCCTTTACAGCTACGTAGTGACTTCAGTAAGAAAAGATGAGAATCACTGTGAACATTTTACTATATTTAGTTCCGAAGAAGCTTTCCTACAAATTCTTTCTTCCTCATAAAATGGCATTTCAAGATTTTGTCTACACTTCATTAATTTTTCAAGGTCATATATTTCACTTTTCAGTCAGGATGCCACTTAAGGTAGATTTTTTCCAGGCATGTTACTGGATACCAGGACAAAGGAGTTAATATCTACATCCTCATTCAGGATATGGGACAAAGATACACAACCAGGCTGCAAAGCAGGACAAGTCAAGTTTCTGAGACTCTAGTTCTCTTCCAGAATACTTTTTCCACGCCTACCAGAAACAGGCAAATCTAAAGGATGAAAAACAAATAGATGAGAACAAATGAGCAGTCGGTTGTCTCTGAGGGCTGCGGTCTGGAGCACAGATGTGCCACTGCATGGGAAATGGGAGGATGGCATCCCATGTACCATCATGCCTTGTTGCTCAGGGTGTGAATGATCCCGAGCTCGTGGCTCCAAACTACTTCAGAAACAGAAAAACCAGCAGGAGTAACCATCACGTCTTGACAACCTGGCAAAGCTGGAACCGAGACTACGCACCAGGTAAGGGTCTCAGACTGTGTGGGACACACCACCCTGGATTGTGTGAGGCAGATAAGTCATTGCTAGAAGTGCTTATGTGTGTGTTGGCACAAATGGTGGCGAAACAGTTGCTGTGCCAAGGGGCTACTCCCTCCCAAGTCAGCACGAGCAGGAGCTGCCTGTCCCAAGAGCTTCCAGTACCATGGAGTGCTTTGATAAGAATCTAACATTTGCAGTGCAATTTAAGCTTTAAGCTATTCCTTGCACTTGTTTCAAGTATGAGATCATCTTTCCTGAATACAGTCATCCCCAGATAGCACAATGCACTTCCGAAAAAGCTTGTTAGAACCTTATACAATAGCATTATTATTTCCCTCTCTCTACTTTAAATACCTCCTCATGCATTCCACAGTCACGCTTGCCTTTCTCATCACCACACCACATTCGTGATTCACAGTCATCCTGTGACCAACTGGTGCACGCAGTTATTTTCAACTTCTCTGTTATTTTCAAGTAAGGAATGTGCCGTCTGCAGCAGAGGCTTGTATTAGAGATAGATAATAGCTGACAATATTTTGATTTTCTCCCCCATTTCTCTTACTCCTTAAAGTCATCTGGTTATTGCAGTCTGAAATGAGGTATAATTAGTGTACTAATTAAGATTTGATTCTCCACTTACCAGCATAAAAATCAACTGTCAGTTTTCAGTGTATTTTACAATCAAGCTCAACCCTTTGATATGCATTTTGCAGAGTGCAAGGCTAGTTTTTCAAAGTCAGCTCTCTGGATAGTCTGGTTATCATTGCTCTGATAGAAGCCAGCTCTTTTGCATCGATAAGTACAGGCAGTACCTAGAACAAAATGAACAGATACAACAGAGAGATTATGTTCTGTCATATGAGTCTTCTGAATATGTAAAAGCTACTTTCTCTAATAGTTAGTGACTAGACTACAGTACTCATTTCTTAGTTTATACTTACTAGAACAGGTTCTGATGAATTTCCTGACAGACAAAGCGTAAGAACCATACAAAACCTGAAGATCCAGCAATACCATAAATACCTTCAGCCAAGGAAGCAGAGAAAGCATCCAGCTCCTGCCACATCTTTAGGGAATTCTCATGCTCTCAGCAAAGCATGCAAGAGGAAGTGTTCATCCGTGAACTGAGATCCCAGCTTTAAGCTCTAATTCATGATTATCTTCTCTTCTATCCTGCAATAAAGACTATTAACAACTTGACAGCAGCATGGAAGCGCCTGCATCACAAGTAATAGCGTCTATGAATATTCAGGCTAGATCTAATGCTTACGATATGGACAAACTAATTTAATAATAAGACACTAATTCTGTGTATAAACATCTGCAGAGTGTTTGGATTTCAGAGAGATAAGAGTAGTACAGATTTTTTGTTCAGTAGGGACCCCTGGTGTTTAAGGCGGTCATAACAAGGAGCAACGTTCCCAACAGAAAATGAACCCTTTACTTGAGAATCAGCTGCCCTACTGTGCCCACATCTATTGAAGATTCCTCCTCAGAGGTTAAGGAACAACACCTAACTGTATTATTAAGTTCAATTAAGCTCGTTACAAAGCACATTTCACAGCCTGGTCAGGCTGCTGGGGCTTGACTGCAAGAAAATTTTGCTCAGGCCTTGACAATCCCCTGATACATAAGGCTGTCTGCATTCTTGCAGGATATCCTAATGTTCTTGTCTTTCACAGGGGAGGCTGCTGTGAGCCAATATAGCTTGAAAATCAGCCACGAAATACAATGTAATTGCTAGCGTAACCCACAGTTCTAAAGCTCTCCATTGCTTCCTCCCAATCAACTTCATCAAAATTATTAAGGCTTCTACAAAAAATGAATTAATCAACTTCTACATCAAATTGTTTTAACTTAACTTACGTGAACCACACTCCACTTTCAGAGAGGCCCCACATCTACAATGCAGAATGTTGCAAAAGCTCCCACGTGTACTTAAAATATTTAACTGAAAGAGGGGAATTTTAGATTAGCTATATGGAAGAAATTCTTTACTGTGTGGGTGTTGAGGCACTGCCACAGACTGGCTAAAAAAGCTGTAGCTGCCCCATCCCTGTCACTCTTCAAGGCCAGGTTGGACGAGGCTTTGAGCAATCTTATCTAGCGGAAAGTGTCCCTGCCCACGGCAGGGGATGGGAATTAGGTGATCTGGAAGGTGATTTCCATTCCAGGCCTTTCAGTGATTCTAATACCACTTACCAGCTGTGTAACACTACAAATAATATGCTGTAGAGAATACACTACTCCAATACTCCGGGGGAAGAACACTCAAAGTATTTCATTCTAATATTTTCCGCTTAGTTCCTTACTTTTCCCCCACTCTTCCCAAGAAGCAGGCCCCAATCAGAGGCAGAGGGCCACTGCTGCACGGCTTGATGCCCATAGCAGGAGAACGCCGAGCACAGGCGCATCCCCTTGGCAGGCGGTTTTAATGACGCCGGGACGGGGCGGGGGCGGTCACTGCGCTCCCAGGCCCCTCCCCGGAGGGCGCGTCGGCGGTGCGGGGCGGTGCGGGGAGGTGCGGGGCGGTGCGG
>JAWMRA010000002.1:1333709-1346672 GCA_035584735.1 Pseudotriccus pelzelni | reverse complement strand
ACTGTATTATTTTAATAAATTGTTATTCTGATTTATAATCTCTCTTTTGAGTTGAGTTCAATTCCCCTGCTGGTTAATTTTTAAACCAGCACACTGTCCTGCACACACCCGGGGATGGCACTCAGGATGATCTGCTCCATGACCTTCCCCGGCACCCAGCTCAGGCTGCCAGGTAGTTCCCCACATCATCCTTCCCACCCTTCTTGCAGGAGAGTGTTCCATTTACTCCTTTCCAGTCAGCTGGCAGATCTCTCCAGGTAACCAGGACTGCTGGGAAATGACCAAAAGCAGCTTGGCCGAGCTCTTTCTCCAGCTCCCTCATCACTCTCAGGTAACACAGAACGTTCCCCAGAAAAGCAACTTGCACCACAAGAGGTGGGAGGCATCCGTCAGCTTAGGGGAGACCCCTCAGCACTGGTATGTCCTGAAGGAACACCACTGGGCTTGACATGGAGCTACATGCAAGCTTACAGCCACCTGCCTCCCTTGCAGCCCAGCCTTGGCCAGCACGCACACGCAGAGACAGGATTGCAGGGGGGCACTGCAGGGACCCAGGGGGACAGGACTGGCTGGCCTGTGTATACACAGCATCCCCTCACACCCTCAGGGTCACCCCCAAACCAGACAAAGCTGGCCCTGGCCCAGAGCAGCTTCCTGCCTGGAAGGAATTCTATAGGGTAGAAGGGGTGGCTTGCCAGCAGCTTCCTCCTTCTCTGTCCTCCTTGCCCAAAACAACTGTGACTGTTCTGGGGGACAGAAGCCTTCCTGCCCAGAGGGGATCCTGTAGGGTGGAACGGTTGAGCAACCAGTAGCCTCCTCCTTCCTTTTCCCTCTCATAGAATCACTGAACGGTTTGGGTGGGAAGGGACATTATGGCTCATCCAATTTCAATGCCCCGGCATGGGAAGAGATACTTTCCACTAGACCAAGTTGCTCCAAGGGCCCTGCAGCAGCCAGGGCAGCAAGGGCACAGTCCTCCCAGCTCTGGGCTGAGCTTAGCTGAGGTCATCCCCAGCTCTGGGCTGAGCTCAGCCAGGGCGCCCCCCTCCATTTCTGGGGTGTCACCCCTCTTGAACAAGATCAGCTCAGACTTGGTGGGGAGCTACATCCTCAGCACTCACCAAAAAGATCGTGGGACACAAAGGGAGTCCCAGGAAAACTTGCAGCCACCCAGCTGTCAAGTTGCAGGGAGTGCCAGAGAACTGTGTCTGTTTCATTCGAGACAGCTAAGTTCAAGTTCATGATTTCCAGGAATCTCAGCGGGTCCCATCCATCCCTTCAGACCCTAACACTGCTCCTGTGCACCATCCCAAACAACAGTAAGCACAGAACAAGAAACCTTCCTTCCCAACAAGGCCCACAGCCTGCTCTTTTAAACAGATGCCCAGAGCACCTGCTGAGAACCACCTCTGTTATACCCTGGCTCTCCCTTTAGCGAGGGATCAGCTCTTAAACGATCCTCACCCCTAAACCCACAGAACTTCCCTAGGACAAAATGCGGAGCACAGGGATACCCATCTAGGCTGATGGGGAGAAGGACTTACAGACCAGCTCAGCCTCTGATAACAGGTGAAAGAAGTGCAGAAATATATCGCACCAGTTGTGGCTGGGAACAACTGATAAGCAAAAAAAGGAAGAAATAAGTTAACATTCAAATGTAGCCTAATTTCTTTGTTGTAAATGAAAAGCAAGATACCAACCTTGCACAAAATATTCCTAAGGGATTTTTTCTGTGATTCCCTTAAAAGGCAATGGTCCCTGGAAGTCAAAAGCCTGAAGTGCTGGGGCTAGGGGCCATCAGCTCTTTCTTGAGTGCTGTTGTTCACTTTGTTTGTTCTTATGTAAAAAACAGATTCAGAAATCACCGTCACACAGTAACCCTAAGGTGGAGGTTTCTCGGGGTGTGAGGGAGGAAAGCCAGTATTCAGAAAATCTCAGCAACTTTAATAAGTTCCTGTTCTGGTGTGCTGAATATGAAAGGAAGACTAGAGAACCCAAGTTTCCCAGCCTGTGAGCAGCCTGGCCTTTGAGTCATGACACCTCAGAGCACCTCACAGCTGGTATTTAAGATACCAGTGCCCCAAGAATGTAATTTCAGCTAAGTCATGTCATTGTCCAGGCTAAACCAGGGACCTGCTCCTCAGACACCTGAGAAAACTGAGCTGACTGCCAAGAGGCTTCAACTCACAGAGTGTCTAAGGCAGCTTTAAAACATTAACCAACACCATCAAGACCTAAAATCCATTCAAATGTCCTTTAGCTAAGGCAGAGGAAAACAGATTCCAAACTCTACTTAGGAATCATAATTACAGTCTTGTACCGAACACTACCTTGCAAATTTTATAACCTCTCACTCAGAAACAAGACAAAAACAAAGTCCAGCTTGAACCCCTAAGCTGACAGGTTTGGTTTACCTTCAGAGAGCACCTATTTGCTGCCTGGCATCTCTGCTGTATGTGATGTGGTGCTACTCACCAGGAGTCCCCCACTGCAAAGCAGAGGGAACATTTTCCTGCTCTGAAATTGAAAGAACCAAAAGAAGAGTTCCTGGAATCCCACAGGAGGACAGAATATTAATTACATTAAGCAGTTTATGGTTATAAAATTTGCAAGGCAACCCTAGTTTGGTTAAAGCCAAGAGCTAGGTGAAATCTAAACAGTCACGTCCTCTCAAGACACATCACAGCACAACACTTGAATAATTCAGTTTCGGCAAGAAGAAACTTAAATGCAGAGTAATCTCAGACAGGTGTAAAGGCATCCAGAATTTGGAAAAGGCAAACAGGGCTGTTGACACAGCCTGAATTTACTTTACAGGCTTTTCTATCCTCCTTACCTGCACAAATGTAAGCAGCAGGATGAAGGAAGTGATCATTCCCCTTTAGCCAGCTGCTTCCTTCATTATATTTTCTGGGGCCAAAAGCATCTGAGGCAGCACAGAGTCCGAGCATGGTTTGCTTGTTGGTGGAGACAATGCTCATGTCTCTGGCGACAGGGAACCCAAGCCAGGTGACAAGAGGCTGCTGTGCCAGCTCTCCTCTGCTTGGGACTTACACGGGGCAGACAGTAAGGAGAACAACACACAGTTAAATTCCTCTTGCCTCACCATTAGCAATTTATTAACCTGTCAGTCTTCCAGCTCTGATTATGACTGCCCAACAACACCACAGCCTGAGCAGAGGCACTTGCTGTGCTAGGGGAAGGCTGGGGCCCTGGGGCCCAGGCTGTGCCCCGATGCTTCCTGCTCCAGCTGGCCCTTCTTCAAAGTGGGAACAATGGTGGTGACTTCACCTTTGAGGTGCTGGGAAGCCAAGTGCCATCAGCTGGGGGACAAAACCGTAAGCAAATTGAGTGAAGCACTCCTTTTTCCCACACATCTGGGGGAGGACAGGTGCCCTTCCCCTCCCAGCACAGGCTCCAGACAGCGCTTTAAAGGCTGTCACCAGCACCCACAGTACAGAGGCCAGCTCGGCAAGGATTATGCAGAGCCTCCCGTCATAATGCTGGGCACAGGGGAGGCCCCAAATCCCACACTCTTGGTACAGACAGACAGCCTGGGAGGATAAAGGCAGCCTTGCTCTACTCTGGATCAGAGTCTGCCCAGATGTAGAACCCAACGTAGTTTGGCAGCTTTCTCAGATCTTCCAAATGGTTTGAAAAGGCACTTCACTCCCCATCCTGGGATGGAGAATATACCGGGAAAAACCTTAAAAAGGGAATGTTTAGAAGAGGTTCAACAGCAAGCAGAGGCTCTGCAGCACCGGGGCAGCACCCCTCCCTGGCAGAGGCAGCAGTCCACATGCTAAGGTCAGCACTGAGACATCCCACACAGCACACACCCCCGTGGGCCCACGCAGCTGCCGGTACCCAAGCCAAGTCCAAGGCCCTGGCGTTGGCAGTAGCTCAGGTTCAGGCGGACACAGTTTCCTGCACAGCCTGCCCTGCCCCGTCCCAGGGCCCCAGCCCAGCTCGCAGCTGCCCAGCCAGGGGGCTGTCGGGGTGCAGGCGGCAGAACCGGCCCAGTGCCCAAATGGGGAAGACGTTGCGGTACGCGGTGTAACTGATGGCACACGACTTGTTGAACACCCCGGCAATGTTCTCCTGGGAGAGAAGCAGAGAGCAGAATGGAATGAGTGACACCGGACTGCAGGGTGTTCAGGAACCCCTTGGGGAGACTAAAGATGTACCTGAGGCCAGTCCCCGTTGGGCAGCTGCTTATCAATCAACACTTTAATGCCCCTTTCCAGCACGTCAATGTCAGGGTATCTGCAAAGCACAAGGGAGATGTGAGCACCCTCCTCCAAACCATCTGCAACACCCCATCCACATGCTTGGGGAACTCAACCACCTCCAGGCTGTCCCAAGCTTGTCCCAGGCATGTTGAACGCTTTGGGAAGAGACCCCCACAGTCCCAGGACACCAGATATTATGAATATGGAATGTTTTCCCAGGCTGGAGATCTGTAGTTGTGATCAAAACCTTTGCTTTGCATTGGCCCAAGGCCTCACAACCCACCTCCCCGAGCGCTTGGGGCCAGGTGGGGCTGCTCCTACCTGACAGCCATGAGCCCCAGCAGGGCCCAACAGGTGTTGTGGATCTGTGATTCAGCACTCTGCACGTACGTGCGCTGCTCGCAGGACTCGAAATCCTCTCCCCACCCACCATCTGCCATCTGCTTGGAGAGGAGGAACTGGCAGGCCTGGGCCACCTCTCGGCATGCAGCCCTGCAGGGACAGGGCACAGAGTCAAGACAGGACTGGGGACAGGGAGCGTTTGGACGCCCGTGGTTCTCAGCTGCAAAGAGCAGCTGTGCCCTGGCCGTATTGCTCCTGGGAGGAGCAGTCCCTGAGGAGGAGAGCCCATGCACAGCAAGGGCATTCCCCCAGACCCACCATAGAGTCCTGCCCTGGCCCAGGAGGCAGGTAGGGGCAGGGTACCCAGACAGCCCCTTCTCACCCGTCACGGTACGTGTGCTGCATGCAGGCAAATGCCTCCAGACCGAACCAGGTGCCATAGGTGAAGCAAACCCCCCAGCTCCTAGGAGGAAGGGGAGAGCAGCACTGTCAGGGGTGCGAGGCCCCAGGCAGAGGCAGGCTGTGACATGGCTGTGTTCACAGAATAGCAGACAGGCACAGAGCTGCAGCCTGCCTTCCCCTGTGACACAACCCTGCCCAGTCCCACAAGCACCTGCTCCCAGCTAACCCAGGTGTCAGCAGAACTGGGACCACCCTGACCCCCAAGGGTTCTCGGGGTCTTGTGCAACGGACAAGCTACCTGCTCCGCCAGGGCTAGAGGGAGAGTAACGGAGAGCAAAGCACAGCAGCTAGAGGAGGATCAGCCCCTGCTTCCCCTCCCACAGATCCTGCCAGCCAGGAATGCCTGCCATCATCATCCTTCTCACTCTGGGGCAGCCAGAAGAAAACTGGGCACTGGGAGCACAGCTTACCCTTCCCAGGACCCATCCGCTCGCTGCTTCTTGCGACAGAAATCCAGGCCCTTCCGCAGAGTCTCCCTGGACAGGAGAGAAGCCACCCACTTCAGAAGCAGCTCAAACTCAAGTGTCTGCTTCACTGGGAGTTCCATCAGCCCCTCTGAGGCTTTGACAGGTCCCATTATTGGAGCGCACAAGAGGCAAAAGCATGCAGACAGGCAGCTACGCGGTTCACGATATACACAGGTATAACATGTGGGTGTATGGGCCCCAGCTGGGGCTTCTCTGCTTGTGCCATGGGCAAGCAGGGACCCAGCCTACAACTGGCTGCAAGAGCAAGACAGCTACTGAGTCAAGAGGTAGGCAGGTCTCCACCAGTTTCTCCCAGCTTGATCCCAGTCTATGCCTTGCTCCTTGGGAGAGGCTGGGCCCCAGACTCTTGCAGGATACTCTGGTTTGGAGAAGTCACCAGTATCCAAGCTGGCCACTGCAGGAGCAGCTTCATGCCAGTGCAGAGATGCAGGCAAGACCCCCTAACAGGCATCAGCAGGGGCTGTGCCAAGAGGCCATGGCAGGCAGCTTGAGAAGTGTAGCCTGTACTCTCCCCTGCCCAGCTCTCATCTCAGTGCTTCACCTGATCTCCAGGGCTCGGTGCTCAGGGAACTCGCTCTGGAAGTGTCTCAGTGCCTGCATGACAGCCGATGTGCACTCCACATATGTGTAGTCGATCATGATGTCACCTGCCAGCAGGTGAAGGGTATCAGTGCCACAGCCCCTCTGTGGGGGAGCCCAGCGGGCCACCTGCTGCCAGCCTCTCCCTCTGACCCACAGCACACTGATCCTACATCACACGCCCACTGGGCATGGGGAGGCCAGGCCGCTTTGTCCCTTGACAGTGGGCAGGATAACCAACCCCCACAGCTCCCCTTACCAAACACCTCTGAGGGGTTCAGCATCTCCAGTAAGTGGCCTCCTCGCTTGGTTTCATATGTGGCAAAGCCTCCGTCCGAGTTCCTCATGCTCAGCAACTGCTCAGGCAAGCAGAGAAGGGCTGGAACTAGCACACAGGCAGTACCACCCCAGTCTGGCCCCAAGCCAGGTATGAGGACAAAGTCAGACCCATAGGTCTATGGGGCTGGCAGACAACCCAGGTCCCAAACCACAGGGACAGGCAGGCCCAATCTAGGCCACCACATCACATTATGTTACATAGGCAGCTCTGTATCACAGATGATAGAGAGGGTTGCCACAGCAGCCCTCAGATCTAACCAGATCTAATACCAGATCTAACAACCCCTCAGGCCTTGACTTTTCTTACAGGTTTACCTGCCTGCATGTCCCTTGGCCTTAATTTTTGCAGCACTTACCACATTCACAGCATCAAAGAGGCACTCAGGGGGCACAAGCTTGGCTAGGAAGGGACACTTTTCCTGCAGCAGCATGACCGCCTTCAGCCCCTCTGCTGTGCAGTCTGCCACGATCCAGCCACAGTCCCGCGTGCTGAAGGGGAAGCCACCCTGGAAAGGGATCGGGTGAGCTGAGCACCTTCCCCTGACCTTGTAGGGGGGCAAGTGTTGCCCCTCATTCCTGTCCCCTCTGCCCAAATCCCTGCCCTGGTCACGAGTCTTTCAGAGGCCAGTCCGAGTCATCGTACCTTGTTCATATGGCGATAGTATTTCTGGTAGTCAGGTGGGTTCTCTGGGATCTGCAGGAGGCAAGAAACAAGTGAGGGCAGCCTGGAGGTGCCTGGCTGCAGGACCACGGGCTGAAACCATTGCAGGTGCAGAACCATGTGCAAGTGCACAGCGCCTGTCTTTCACTGAGGGAAGCAGACAGGGAAGAGGTCAGCTCTGGAGCAGAGAGTGCTGAAGAGAAATCACCTTTTGACCTGGTTTAAGCAAGTGTTGCTAAAGTTCCCCCTTTGGAAGCTTTCCTGTCAGGGAACCATCTGCTTTGAATGCTCCCATTGGCAACACTGTGAACAAGACTGACTGGGTCTGCACCAGGCTGCTGGTGACAGTGACTCCCACCTTGAGCCACTAGCCTGGCCAGCAGAAGCTTAACTCATACAGCCACTAGCCAAGGGGTCTGGGTTTCCCAGAATGGTGCCTCAAATGTGTTGGTACCAGAGAGGACAAAGGGCAAAGAAGCCTAAGCCTTAAGTTTTGCAGCTTCTGTAAGCTCAGGCAGCCAACCCAAATATCCCTGGGCCTGGTCAAGGTCCTCGCCAAGCTGCAAAGATGGTTCCCTCAAAACAGGGAGCAGAAAACAGGTTGTTCCCTAGGACTTTGCTAGTCCAGCCCTTCAGAAGAGCTCTCCAGAAGGCAACAGATGCATCTAACAGGGTTCTGATCAGCACCCAAGCCTGCACAATCAGTGTGTGGGACCCCACCAAAGGGCTCTGCTCACCTGGGTGAATCGGAGGAACTCATGGGCATTCTGGAGGCAGGACGTGAATTCAGGCATCTTCTGAGCTTCTGCCTGGAAACAGAGGCACACAGTCAGCACTCAGCAAGAAGCTGTGGCCACTGAACGTGCTCTGAGCAGATGTGTTTGCCTAGCTCAGCCACAGGACACCGGGCCAGAACTGACACAGCAGAGCTCCAAAAGGGTGCATAGCAGGACCTCTGGTATTTCGGGGATGTGTGAGAGGAAAACATTTTCCCAAAGCAGCATGTAGCACTGCAGGGTGCATTACCTCCAAGAAGGCTTGGACAGCAAAGGCAGTATCCCAGAGCTGGGATCCATTTGTGCCCTGTAAGAGAGAATGTGGCTAGTGAGAGGCAGGTGCTAGCCAGCACCTGTCCCAAGTGTGGGGTCTATGGGACAGCATATCCCTCCCACATCACACTCACTAGCTGCCTCCACCCTGGGTCTCAGCTTTATGCCACTCAGCATCACAGCTGATGTGTTGGCACAGAGGGGACAAATGCAACAGGTCAAGGGATAGCAAGGGAACAGGAGAGAAGACAGTTGCTTCAGCCTGCTGTGTGCACAGCCAAGGCGGGAGTGCTGGCCAGCGCTACGGAGCAGCAGGACACAACGGCTCTGAGAGAAGCAGAGCTCAGATCACATGCAGGATTGGGGGCCTGGCTTTCTCCTTCCCTTCTCCCAGGACCTGCAGGAATGAAGGAAACGGAGGCCTAGAGCTGCCCCCTCAGCTCACAGCCACAGAGAGGCAAACTAGCAGGACAGGCACTATTCCCTCCTGTACAGCCGGTGGAAGTGGCACTAAGACAGAGAAGGTCACCGGGCACCAGTGGTGAGGTGCCAGGAGCTCAGGCTTGGGATGAACACACTATCCCATTACTCCATGGGCTGCCCCAGCATGCCACAGTCCCTCCAGTCATAGATGAACTCCTACAGCACTTCACCTGCATCTTCATGCCGTCAAGGCCCAGCCTGTGGGGGGAGAGAGCACAGTGATGGAGCACAGGCAGGCACAGGGGGAGCACCAGGAAGCAGGTCAGGAGCCCCAGTGTGCTTAATCCACAGGGATCAAAGCCCTGTCTGTGCCAGGTGGGTCACACTCAGCCCTTACCAGAGATAGTCCGGGATCCTGGAAACATGCTCCTGAAAAGCTGGGGAGTTCTTCCCATCCACAAACCAGCGAACCAACATGTTGATGGTCTTAGAAATCTGACAGAAGGAGCGCTGTCACTGCTCTGGATAGAGCTTCTTCCAGCCCCAGAGACATATATCCCTCCCACCCAGCACAAAGCCATCCAGAGGTTGTCCTGGCCTTGATCCCAATGGCTCCATCACCCAGCAAAGCTGAGTTAGTGGGGCAAGTGCCATCAGATTACTCCAGAGCTTCTCCTCAGATCATTTCTCTGGACCTCAAGGACAAGTACCCCTCACCAGATATCCCCATGCCCTCTGCATCTCCTGTGCCCTGTTGGCCTTAAGCTCTTAAATATCAAGAGTTGAGCAAGATCTGGTGATTATTGGTTACATGCCACAAATGCAAAGCTCAGGGGAGGGGCACAAGCTGGTCCCTAAATAACAAAGGGTGAGATATTTAAAGGATTAATAGCAAATGTCCTACTGGCCCGATGCTGATGCACTTGGTGAATCTGTCATCAGCTTTGATGTGGTCGTACAGCTCTGCGATGGCTCGCTGCCGCAGGTGAGTGCTGTGGTGGGCTTCATACATGTTCATGACGGCTACGGGAGAAGAAAGGGACACGCAATGAAAACAAAAACCCAGCCCGTGCAGGCAGATTCACTTGCTGTGGCAAGCTGCATCCCGGCTCACACCACGACCAGTTGAGGAAAGCACAGGAACTGCTCTGCCCCAGAGCAGCCCGAGGACATGGGCACAAGGACCTGCTGCCATCAGGGAGGGAAAAGCCCATGGATCCCATAATCCGTGTCTCCATCCTAGCTCCAGAGTGTACACCTAGCTCACCGTAGGCAGCGTCCAGCAGCCAGCTGTGCGGGGTGTACACGTCACAGGCAGCCACGTTGTTCCTCTGCGCTGGCCAGTCTATGCTGGCAAAGTCCTGCACGTACAGCTCCTGGCACGAGACAACACAGGGCGTCAGCCTGGAAAGCTGGGAGCAAGTGCCCAGGAGCAGTTCCTCTGCTGCCTGACTGAGGGACCACGCCGGGGTGAGAGCTGACACTTTGCAAGCCAGAGGCTGGCCCACAAGGACCAAGCCGGCCAAGCGCAGCAGGCAGTCATGGAACCATGTATCCTTCTCCAGCGGGATCAGCTCCTTCCTCACCTGTCGCAGGCTCCGTATGAGCTCGTCCTCTTCTGCTGACAAACGCTTGGCGTAACAGTAGCTCATGGGAAGGTAAACCTGGCGACAGTGACACCAGAGGCGGGACGGGTGGGCTGGGAACCACGTGGGAAGCAGCCTGATTGCAACAGAGAAGGTGCTGCTGTGAGGAACAAGGAGGGCCTAGGGCAAGATGGTGTGCAGAATGCCCCAGAGCAGGGCACATCTTTCCCTGTCTCCTGCACCAGGAGGTATAAACACAGCCTGGCCCTGCTCAGATCCCCCCCCAACAGGGGTGCTCCCTCCACAGCGAGGCCAGCAGACACCGTTCCTGGCCCAGCTGACAGAGGGCAAGCAGGACCTTGAGCTCAGAGAAGAAGGAGGGAGAAGCCAGTTCAGTCATGCAGGACTTTGAAGGCAGAGGTCCAGATTGACAGCTACTGGCATTTGATGACAAAGTACCAGCAACCCTTGGTCAATTTGCCCCAGAGGTAACGTCATACGCTTTCCTTCTCTGACACCCAGCAGCCTCTGAGTAATCAGAGAGAGTACAAGTGAGGGTTAGGGCTGGCAGCCTTGCATGTGGCTGTCCCCTTCCGCTAAGGGCCCACTTCTGGCTGGCCAGAAGATCCTGGTGACAGGCAGGGAGCACATAGATCTACCAGGGACCCCATGGGTAATGCTAACAGGGCTGAGCTCTGGCACCTCCCTTGTGTGCAGTGTTCAGTGCTATCCACCCACTGGCTGGCCTGCTGCTGGCTCCCAGCTGACAAGCAGCCTGAGCATCTCTAGTTCCAGACTGCAGCTGGAGTTATCCCAGCAAACAGCAGTGCCTGGGACAGTTCTGGGCCGAGGCTGGCGGCAGGACTGACAACATCTCCTCCCTCCACAGCGAGGGGGGCACATACCACATCTCTGGGAGAAGCGTGTTCATTCCCTCCCAGCTGTAAACGTTCAAGATAGCCAGCCAGAACTTGCCCCAGGAAGGGATTCCCACAGCACCTCCTGCAGAGAACAATATCAGCTTACAAGGGTTAACGCAGCCATGCCAGCTCCCTTCTTTCTTCCCGATCACAGGGCCCATTTCTCCCCATATTTGGGAACACACTACTCAGGCTGGGACACATGTCCCAAACAGGGCAAGGAGGCAATGGCACAAAAACATAACACAGCTTCCTATCGCTAACTGAAAATACAGGTGTCATCAAGGTCAAGCAAGAGAAACAGCACTTCCCACTACCTGGCAGCCCCCCATGATCCATGCTGCCCCCCATGATCCATACAGCCCCCAGGTCCAGCCAGACCTCTCTCAGCAGTGTCCCAGCCCCATGGCTGACCTTTGCTGTGCAGATTGACACGGGCCCGCACGATGTCAGGGTCATCTGGTCCAAGTCCCAAGATCCTCAGGGCTACGTAGTTGAGTGCTGTGCCAAACACCGTTGATTTGTCTTCCACATGCCTGTCAGGCACATACACAGAGACACCACAGCCATTAGCCAGCTATTGATATTAGCCAGACATAACCCACTGCACAGGGCTGTCTTTGTCAGGGTGACAGGGGTGACTGTGAAAAAGGATGAGCTGACTAATCCAGGAAGAAACATTGCTCTGCTCTACCCAGTCACACACAGTGCTCTGGGATATAGTGACACAGAGGAGGTATGGCCAGACTTGATGCTTTGGCCATCTCTGTGACAAACAGGGTACCTGAAGTGCTGCACAACCAAGTCCAACCACCCAGAGCTATCACAGGTGCCAAGTCCCTCTCCCTGAGCTGGGGCAGATCTGACAGGTGGCTCTCCAAGCCTTGGAGAGGCCATTCCTCAAAGAAGCATCTTTACTACTCACAAGCCCCAGCCTCCGTCCGGGAGCTGCACAGAGCGCAGGTAGCGTATCATCTCCTTCCGGAACCCCTCCGGCAGCTGGATTTTGGCCGTGTGGCAGGTGATGAGGAGACCTGGAGGACCAAACGGGCCGGCACTGTACAGAGCCGAACCGCACACCCACCCCCAGGCAGGTGCCCCAGGCCTACCTGGCAGCAGGAACAGCGGTCCGCCGTAGTCGCCCGCCCAGTGCCCATCCTCGGCCTGCAGGGCCGAGTAGAACAGCATCCCCTTGCGGGCCGCCTCCCGGGCCGAGCCGGCCGCCGGCAGCGCCCGCAGCGCCGCGCCCTGCGGGGAGACCGCGGCACCTCAGCGGGGCGCCCCGGGAGCGGCCCCGCCGCCCCGGCCCGGGCCCAACCCCGCACCGTGTCCAGCCCGAGGCTGTGCTGCTCCAGCGCCGTCTGCGCCCGCGGCTCTCCGACATCGCCATCGCCATCGCCCAGGTAGCGCCAGCGCTGCCGCCCGCCCTCGCAGCGCAGCCGCCAGGCCGGCAGCTCCGTGGCCGCCGCCGAGCGCCGAGGGCCGCCCCGCCGCCGAACCGCCCTGGGGGACACGGGCACGCTGAGCCGCGGCCGCCACCGCGGGCGCCGCGCTGCCCGCCGCCACCCAGCCCGATCGCACCGCCGGGACCCACCCGCTGCCCGCCGACATCGCCGATCCCGATCCCGGATCCCGATCCCGATCCCGATCCCGCTCCCGCTCGCACCGCCGGGGCCACCTGGTCCCACATCGCCTCACGGGCGGCAGCCAATGGGGACGCGGGACCGGGCCGAAGCCCCGCCCCCCGCCGGCCGAAGCCCCGCCCCCCGGCCGTCCCCTCACGGCTCGGGCCGCCCCTGGGTGCCGGCCGGGAGCGGGGCCGGCGGGCCGGGAGCGGGGCCGGCGGGCCGGGAGCGGGGCCGGCGGGCCGGGAGCGGGGCCG
>JAWMRA010000002.1:1313081-1333107 GCA_035584735.1 Pseudotriccus pelzelni | reverse complement strand
GAATGGGAAATTCTAGCTAAAGTGAGAAGAAATCCTAATAAGAATACAGAGTGCTTGAATTGCAATATATCATTGTTTCAACATCTGTTGCATTAAAGTAACTTTTGAATTTATACAGCTTTCCCCTTATATTCAAGAATCACTAATGTTCATCTACTTTTCTCGTTTGCTGAGAAGAATTGACTGTCTTTGCAGATTATTCTATTCATTTGACTTTATAACTTAAATAATTATGCAAAATGTGTATTTCATTTGAAAATTGAGATTTTCTTATACTATTATTTCTTTTTAAGTCTAGCGGTCATTTTTTATCATAATCTCATCCCCTTCCTCCACCCCCCGACAGCCCTCCCGCCCCTCGGGGGGGACAGCGCCAACCCCCGCAGCGGCTGCCCCCGCCGCCGGGCACCCCCGGCGCCCAGCCTGTGGTTTTCCTTCGGTAATGCCAGTCCTCAGCTGGTGGAAATGCACTGCCTGGCACAGCCACGCCCAGCGACCTCGGGGGGGGGCCCAGGGATGAAAGAGCTACTCCCAAATGTGGCACCCCATCGGCATCCCAGGGCAGAAACACGCCTATCTATCTCTTAATACTTATATAATACTTAATACTTACAGTATATAATGCACGCTGCAAGGCGAATTTAAATTGCTCCTCTGCTGGAAAACAGCTCTTCACTCTTGTCCAGCATAACCTCGGGGATTCCTTGGAAAGGATGCAGGCTTATTTTTGGCTTAAGAAAAGAAAAGTTGTCATAATGAATCTGCCTCAGATGAGTTTCGTGTAAGTACCTCGACTTCCTTGCAGATGCCAAAATCTCTAGGTAATTTACAGTAATGTTTTCCTAAAGGTCACGATGGAAGAGGAACCCTGGTTTTATTTTTGTGCCTTATACAACCTCCCTGCCTTAGAAATTTTTAGTAATTGCCAAACTGCTGTTACCTCAGCATTATTTTTACACAAGTTTTTCTGTGTCTGGCCCTCAGCTGAATTCAGCCAGGAACAAACTCACCTCTGGGCTTCTGGGTTTGTAGCTTCAGACACGGACTCAGTGCCCGTGGATGGAGCTGGGGAACCTGCTCTCTGCAATGCTGCTCTGTGTGCTGCGACTGTGAGCGCTGCAGAGGCAGCTTCTTCACCCTCCCACCCGAATTCCTCTGCTTTCACTGCTTTTTTTCTCCCAGTTCAATGACTGCTGGCCTTTGTCTCGTGGTCTGGCAGAGCCTGGTGCCACGCACACCAGAGAGACAAAGAAATAGGCTGGCTTGTCTCCCCGAGCCTGGTATGAAGAGCCCACGTGTTTTACCGCAGACAGGCAGAGGGCTGAAGTGTTTTGCTCGGCCTTGGGCGCTGTAAAACCCCCTTGTTTCTTGAAACACATCAGACCAAAGTGCTGGCCAGGAAGCCCTGACTCTGAGGAAAGGAGCCCCAAGATTACACTCTCCTTATCAAAGATCAGGACATGAATTTTAAAGGCAAGCACTGAAAGCACGGCCAGCTCGCAGCCCCCCACCCATGCCCAGACCTCCTGGGCTGTCACTGGCTGGGTCAGGCATGACCCAGGAGACCAGTGTTTGCTAGAATATGAGCCTGGACAAGGACCAGGGAAGTCACTTGGAGCTGCTCATTAGCAGAGTCAGGAAAGGGTCAACGTTTTTGGTGTTCCTACCTGATCCTGCTGCTCCTTCCCACCTTATCAGCAAATTATTCCACATCATGCCTGTAAAATACAGAAGTCAGAACTATTTGGGAGTGAAATGGACAGTAAGAATCATCAGGAAAGGATATTTCAAGACTGTTCAAGTTTTGATCTGTCAAAGGCTAGTTTTTCTGTTCCATTTTAATAAAAGGTCACTTTCCAGAATGACATCAGAAAATGGTTTAAAGAGCTGAGCTAGGACCTCATCTCTGATTAGAAATTATGTGCTTTAATGCATTTCTTGGCTAAGGACTGAGCTAAGAGATCTACCAGATCAAATTGCCCTCAGCAGGGAAAAATACAGTTTCTTTCCTGCTGACAGACAGCCCCATTTATAGCCAGCTCTTACATGAATGCAAATATCCGTGGAAAAAAAATCAAATAGCGCAAGATTGTTGACAAACTACCTCTGCACTAGAAATACCACCGCCTAAAAGCATCCCTGCTGTCCCTGCCACTCCAACCAGAGCATGGATAACTGGTATAGGTTGCAATGCCATAAATGCAAGAATTTCAGGGGCCAGGTGAATATTTAGAGTCAACACACTTGGACTTAATGCTAGGGACATTACTTTTTCCCAAAGCAGTGTTCGAACCTGTTACAAAAGCTTTCATGAGCTGATGTAAGGAAATGATCAATGTAGATGGGTTTCTTTCACACCGCTACGCGAAAAGGTTTTTAAGTAACGTGGTAGGTGATATCTCAGTAGATCTGGGGGATGCAGGAACTGCCAGGAACCAGGCAACCTGGTCTTGCCTCTTCAAAAGGGACTTCTTTTTTTTTTAAGAGGTCCAGATCTTCATCCCACCCCACAAGCATATGTGTAAGGCTCTTACCCTTTCCACATTTCTCTGCAGGAGCTGAATGTGGCAACAGAATGGGCTCGGCATCATTGGCACTGCTCACCATCTTCTTGATTAGCAGGAGTGCCCCGTTCTGAGTCACACCGACTCTGAAATCCAACAAAGGCCTCCAACATAAAGCAGTTACTGATCCTGTGCTGCACTGAAAAAGGTGTAAATGGCAACATGCCACAACAGTAAACATCAGACAGCTTCAACTTTGGCTCATACCATCTTATTCCTGGGAAACAGCACGGCTTTGCAATGAAACACAGTGAAACCTACTTTCTTCAGCATGTTCTCTGTGTTCATTAACCATTTGCTTGACCTGTGCCACTGGGAAGAGTCTGGATGAAAGATGCTGCTTGCTGCTCTTGCTGTTTGCCACCTGCTCCCCTCCACATCCCCCTTCCCCGCTGGGCTGCCCGGCAGCCCCCACACCAGCCTCACCTTCATCGGGTCTGTGCACAAGCCTGCAAGGGGGATCTCTGGTGGAAAGGAAACTTCCAGCTCTTGGGTTTAGACAGAAGTGCGTTTAATGCCGGTTCATGGTGGCTGCTGGGGCTGGCAGGGGCTGTGACAGGGACAGCAGGCACACGCAGGCAGGAGAGATTCCCCCGCACGGGGAAGGGGCAGAGAAGACGCAGCCAGGCGAGTTCTCGGGGGTGCACACTGAAGGGACAAAGGGCCGCGGCGGCTCCCGCGTGGGTGACCGTGGGCTGGCGGCGGGTCAGCGCCACTGCGGGCAGCGCTGCGGGCCCGGAGCCCGGCCCGGCCAGCCCCGCCTTCGCCTGCCATTGGCGCCAGGGGCAAACCCCCTCCGGCATAAGAAGGCAGCGAGGCCCTGGGGCGCCCGGCCAGACGCGTCGCATCGCCGGCAGCAGCGAGGTGAGAGGGGCTGGGGGATGCCGGGCGCTGCGGAGCCGAAATGCTCCTCAGCCTTGCGGATGGGGAGGCAGCCAGGGCACGAGCGTGCAAAGGGCTCTTCGGATGCGCGCATGAAGTGCTTCGGGAATATTTCCTACCTGATTGGAAACAGTCTTTCTGTTTGGACACCGGCTGCTGCGCTGGGGAGGGCGTCAGCTGGAGAATAAGGCAGAGATGGGATGAGATTCAGTGCCTTGTGGTGGAGAAACAGGAGCCAGACCACAGAGCAGGAGACATTTTACCTGTGGGGTATGAACGAACAGAGTGCCATTAGTTTTTCCCCCCAGCTTTTGGGAAGGTGGTTTTGCATCTCTCCCTTTTTGGTTTGTCTGTTTGTGAAATCTGCAGGAAACGTTGCAATCCCAAAGATTATCGTTCCCAGGAGGGTCCCCAGATCACGTGAGGGAAGAGAGAGGTTAGAGAGGTGCTTATTTCGTCCTACTGGCACTCATCAAAACCGGCTCCTGCCTGGTTCCCCCGACTGCTTGGCTGGAGACAGGTCTGCAGGCAAAGGTATAGGTGAGGCTGCCTGTGACAGAGGGGACAGCAAAACCTTCCTGAAGCTCTGTGAGCAGAAATGAACCCCTGCCTGCCCCTCTCCTCATGTTGTGGTTCTGTGTTTCTCAAGAGCCCCTGTAAGCAGAGTCAAAGTCTCTCGGAAGCTTTCCCCCTGCAGCCAGAGCTGCTGCCAGTCCTTCCCAGCAGAATGCTTTAAGCACAGGGTCTGGTTTTGCTGATCCAGGTGGCCGTGCTTCCAAAGCAAAAGGAATTGCTGGAGCTTGCCCAGGTTAATGTCCTGATCGTCCCCTCTGACCTCAGGGCCACGCCATAACCATGTCTGAGCTGGAGAAGGGCATGATCGCCATCATCGATGCCTTCCACCAGTACTCCGGGAAGGAGGGGGACAAGCACAAGCTGAAGAAATCAGAACTGAAGGAGCTCATTAACAATGAGCTGACCCATTTCCTCAGTGTAAGTATTGCCCTCCTTGCAGCTCGCCTGGCTGGGCTCAGGTGGCATTAAGCAGCCTCCACACTCCACTAATTCTGTCTCCCATGGGAGACGTGCAAGAGCAGGGGAAGTGGTTCATCCACACATCAGGGTGTTAAATCTTTTGCTCCACCTCTGCAGAGCAGCAGGACAAGCACAACAGCCTGCGTGGCAGGCTGAGGTGCGGGTTGAATATGAGGGAAATTTCCTTCCCTGAGATGGGAAGGCAACCTTGCCCCAAGGGGCTCAAGACGTCCCTTCCCAGCAGCACAGCTGTGGCTGCAATTCCCAGAGGCACAGGGCAGTGCCCCAGCACAGGCTGGAAATGGTGTGTTTGAACAGAGATTCAGCCATAAGAGCACCCGAGAAAGGGGGACATGTTACTGGCTGGGCCTCACTCTGGTCCTCCCCCAGCTTTGGCTGCCTGTTTCTATCCCTTCAGGAAATCAAAGACCAGGAGACTGTGGACAAAGTCATGGAGGCACTGGACAGCGATGGGGACGCAGAGTGCGACTTCCAGGAGTTTGTAGCCTTCATTGCCATGGTCACTGCCGCTTGCCACGAGTTCTTTGAGCACGAGTGAGCTGGTGGAAAGGAGGCGAGTCCCATCTGCTCATGCTGGGGAGGTGCAAGGCAGCATCACTCCTCTGGGAAAAGGACTGGGTGTGACTACTGGCTCCTTAGAGTTCAGCTTGTGCTAGATTTCAGCAGCTTATTAAGTTCTACAGCTTTGTGAAACAAAGAAACACTGCACAGCACAGCACAGCGCCCACTGGGCTGGAGGCAGTGTGTGAGTGCCTTGTCTCAAGCTCCTTCCCTGCTGTTGTAAGCCAGGAACATGCACAGGGCTGGAAGAAGGCAGACACTGTGATCCAAGCTTGTTTGCAAAGCAATAAGGGAAATTTAAGGGCTAAAAGGAGGTGATGCAGAGGGGCTGGTTATAGAAGCCTGGTTCTGAGCCCACTGGCCCGGACAGGAATCACAGAATCATAGAATCAGATGGGTTGGAAAGGGCCTCTGAGATCATCGAGTCCAACCCTTGATCCACTACCACCAGTTACTAGAGCATGGCACTGATGCCACATCCAGCCTCTTCTTAAATATCTCCAGGGACGGAGAATCCACCACCTCCCTGGGCAGTCCATTCCAATGCCTGATTACCCTCTCTGTAAAGAATTTCTTCCCAATATCCAACCTAAACCTCCCCTGGCAGAGCTTGAGACCATGTCCTCTTGTCTTACTGAGAGCTGCCTGGGAGAGGAGACCAACCCCCACCTGGCTACAACCTCCTGTCAGGGAGTTTCCAGCACCTCAGTATCCTTCCTGAACTGAGGGGCCCAGAACTGGAAGGCTCTCAGTGATTCCTGTGGGCTCTGTGCACGGCAATAACCCAGGAAACCCAGCTCCTGTCCCCTCACAGGGGCTCTGTAGAGCCCACCCATTTCTTGGCAAATTGAGACACCCTTGGCTTGCAAGGCAAAGCATAACCATCTAAAAGCATAACCATCTAAAAGCATAACCATCTAAAAGCATAACCATCTAAAAGCATAACCATCTAACAGCCCAGGCTTTCCTCTTGTTGATCAACCCTCCCTGCTTTTGACAGCCTGCAGAACTGGAAGCAACAGCATATGAGGCTTCTGGGCTGGGGTCAGCTCCTGGGCCTGGGATGTGTCTTGGTGATGTCTCCAGGCTCAGTCAGAAGGGATGGGGTGATTGGCCCAGTGTGACCACAGACCAGGCACAGTCTCCTGAGCACGTGGAAGTGGCGAAAATAAAATGTGGTTTCGGTCTCTGGTGAAAAACGTGTCCTTTTGTGCCAGTCTTACCTGCACCATCAGAGGAGGAGGCTGGAGGATGCAGCCTGAAGCACTGCTACAGCTCATGGCCCTGGGTTTCTTGTTGGGCATCGACCCTTCACCTCCTCCCTGGTGTCACTGTGGCTGGCCAAACAGCTCAAGGTTGTCACCACCACCGTGTTCCATCTGCCTGCCCACACTGGCAGGTGCACCTGCGAGGACAAAGGAGGACAAAGGACACGGCACCTCCGCAGGAGTCAGCCAGGGGCTTGCAGGGGTGGGGCCTTGCAAAGCCTAAACTAAGCCTAGGACAACCTCCCCAAAGCCTGTGCTCCTGCCTTTTTCAGTCTGCACCTGCTGCCCAGCTCAGCAACAGCTGTGGGTTGGGCATTCCTGGCCAGCAACATAATAGTGATGGATTCATGACAAAGATGCTCACTGCTGTCACTGTTTTTACCTCATTCCCCATTTTATAACGATTTCATGCACAAAATGACGTGTCTTTAGACAGGAAACATCTTGCTGCTCTCACCTGTCTCCCCCAAGCCGTGCAAGGGGACACTCAGGTAGAGCCAGGCATACAAGAGACAGCATCTTATACCTCACCTAGCACAAAAAGCCATTTTGCCGTCCCAGGGTAGTGCTCATTTGCTGAGACAGTTCAACTGTTTTCAGCACTAGTACAGAGCTGAGGCAATGTGCGATGACAACAAATGGGGAGAGACAGTGACTGTCCTCAAGATTAAGAAGGGTAGACAGGACTCATGACCCTCTCTGGAGCCTGAACCTGAGGGTGCGATGCTTCTGTACAAGGGTCTCCAAATCTCACCTTCCTTCTGCCCCCCTGCACCAGCAGTGCTCACACGATGAAGAATCCTTCCCCAAACCCCAGGCCCATCCAGCAGCTCTGCACAGCACTGCAGCAGCAGCGAGCTGTAACATGCAGCTTGAACTCCGGCAGAGCCGGTGAGACATGGAGCAGGCTGGCCTGTCCCTGGGCAGGGCGTGGGAGCGGGAGCAGGGAGGGACACGGCAGGACTGCACCCGCGTTTCTGGCAGCAAGGCTGATCCTGACTCAGCACCACTACTGCTGGGAATTCAGACGGGCTTCACCCGGCAAAGGAGAAGGCAGAGCTTGTGCCTCTTGTCAGAGAGGCAGAGAGTGTGTCCTCCTTTGAGGGGAGCACCCTGACCACAGACAGGCAGCCACCCGCAGCACCCCTGCTCACAGCCGGGGTCCCCACAGACTGCGCAAGCCCCGTGCCCGGCCCACAAACCCCCACGCAAACAAGGGGGCTGTGTACAACCCCCGAGGCGCGTGCAATACCTCACAGGCACTGATTACGTGGATCTGACATTGCATCAGTCAGGAGAGCTCAGAAAATCCACGTTTCCATCATCAGGGACAGCCTGCGGAAAGGCAGGTTTGGCGACAGCGAGCTCCGAGTTCCCCGCTGTGGGACCCTCAGGGCCCTGGAAGGTTTCCCCGAGGATCAAACAGCAGCTTCACACCAGCAGAGCCCACCTGATGTAGGACACGTTTGCCAGTTACACTTTTGACTCCTTATAAAGAGAAAGCCAATGAATTTCCCACCAGGAAGGACACCAATGGATGGTTTCATGTATTACAGACTCTTGCTCAAGACAACAGCTACTCACCAACAGCACTAAAAGCGAAGCAAAGAGAAGAAAGTACAGTAACAGCAAGGGCCTGAGATGTTTAAGAGACTCGAATTCCCTTCTGTAGCTAGATAATTAACAGCAGGGGCAGATTTTGTACATCCATGCTGTATTCCACCTCTGCTGAATAGTATTTTCAGAGTTTAGAATGATGCCATCACTTTTTGCTCTGGGAGATTAGAATCTGCACTTTTATTCTCTCCACAGATAACTTCGGGTGAAGTGTATCTGTGAAAGGCATCCCTGGATCAGAGACAAAATTACCAGCACTGTAAGAAGCACTTACAGCCACCCCCCCAAAAATGTTCTTCCATGCAGGATCTAATCTTACTGAGAGTTCTGACTCTCAGTAAATAAATATACATTCTTCATCTTGTTAACTGTTGATGGAAGTGAGTCCAGGCTGAATCATTAAATATCAGAGCTCACATGCTGACAGCAAGAAAAATAACTTAAGAAGGAAACCAAAATATGTTTTTTTCCACAAATCAGATGTGGACTTTTACAGACCCCAGGGAAGGAACACAACCAATCACAGCACTGCTATTCACATTTGGCAGAGAAAAGTGGCAGAAGTAAAGACAAATCATGATTTTTCAGTTACCTTTGCCAGGTAAGTTTTAAGGAATGCTAGAAAAATAGCAATGCTTATCACTTCTGTAAGACAACTTTTATGTTCAGGTGAGAACAGGGTTCAAAAACCCAGAAATGACTGGAGGAAAAGATATATATCTATTTTAAGAACATGTATTGAAATACAAAAAAAGATAGAACTCTGCTTATATGGCACTGGCATAACCAAACTGGAAGTAGAACTTGGCGTGCCCAGTTCCTCCTAAACAACACAAAATCAACACGAAATCTAAATATAAAACACAAAAATTCAGCCAATTAGAATTGGCCATGACAAGAAGTTCCGGCTTGGAAACATCTCATTAGAAATATCTGACCAGATAAGTATTTAAAGCATATTAACTTGCTGAATATAAACACCAGTGAAGTAATAAGCATTGTATCTTGGTATACCAAGCATCAGGTACACGCTGAAGTGCAAAAAGCTAAAGAATTATTTCATGCAGTTTTGCCAGCTGTAAATTAGTTTAGATGTAATCCAGATCCATCATCTACTAACACAGTTTCTGGCCTGACATGCTGCAATGCTGGAAATGTGCAAGCTTTCCCTTTTTGCCCTTAAAACAGCGCTCTGGATATTCCATAGAAACCAAACCAGAAGCCTATCCAAGGAGATCCTTAAAGTGCATAGTATCTATTTTCATAGAATGGCAGGGAAACAGCACCAAAATAATCAGGGACTCGGTACAAAACGCCTGGAACGTGCATTTGAAATGGACACTGCTTTCTTTTTTCCACTGTAATAAATCCCTGGGTAACAATTAGCAATAAATAAGGGCGTTAAAGCAACCTCGTGGTACTGCTGCTAAAATGACAAAAAGCTTCTAAAAAGTGAGTATGAAGTGGAGGCTCACAAAGAACACTGCTGCAATAAAGGCAGCTTTATTGATGTTTACCAAGTTATTTAGTACTCACCAGAGTCCAGTCTCTCAGGATAAATCTGAATCCGGATAAATCTGAATCCCAGAATAAATCTGAAACATTCTTCTTCAACAGCAGCCCTCCTGCCCCATTCCCTCAGCAGCACATTAGTTCACAAGGAGACAGGGCTTATAATTCCTTGTTAGTACATTTTCTATTCCCATAGATCAGGTAAAAAAAAAAAAAACAAACCCAAAACCAACAAAAATCCTCCTCATACCTTACCTTTACCCATTTACGATGAACAATAGGGTTTTGAATCCTGCCTTCATTAGCTTTGAGTAGGATGAATCAATTTGTTTTGGCACTAAAAACCCACCGTGCTTTAAACACACGTCACACAGAGCACCGTTTAGCCTGTCAGTAAGCGCGTCTCCCAGTTCGTATCTCTACTCAGGAATTCTTTAACTGGGTTTTTTTCTCTCTTCCGTGGAGTTGCAGAGGAAGGGGGAACGAAGCAGTTTTTGGTGGGTATTTGAAATCTGGCCAGAGTCAAAACCACCACATCCCAAGCCTCGTGGCAGAGGAAGAACACCAGTCAGAAACGTGCTCTGGAGTAACGCTGGTACAGCACATCGTTTTATTTGGATCAAAATGAAACCAGGCGCTCTACCTCCCGTGACCCACACCGCAGGGGGACAGAACAGCCGTTTTAGGGATCTTTACAGCCTTCCCACCTGCTGCCACGGCAGCTGTGGGTCAGCCTGGCGATGTTGCTGGGGGCCGTCACCTCCATCCTGCTGCTTCTGCTCCGGCTTTTCCTTCCCAGCCCGCGCTTTCGCCCTGCTGGCCAGCAGCCTGCATTTGGCATCAGGCCCCTCTTGGCCCGGGGCCGGTGTCTTTGACAAATGTATCTTGAAGGTATAAATTCACAGTGGTGATGTCACAGAAGCCCAGCCCCACCCTCACCCTGGCAGTTGGCATCACACAGGCCCGCTGCCCCCGCCCCGAAGTGTGACAGAAAAAGCTCTTTAAGGCACTAAACTGCCCGAAAACACGGGTGCAAACTGTGCTAAGCCAAGGTTTTGATCTGACAGGCCTAAGGTTCAACATTCATCAAGTCAGATTGCCACGAGCTGTTTTGAAATGTTTAATGAGCTTTTTTTGTTTTGAGATTTAACTTTACAAGGCAACTCGTCTCACTGTCATCAGTATCTCCCAATACAAAAGTCTTACAATGCTTTATTCGCTAAAAAAACTACAATGTGGAGATGAGGGTTAGGGAGTTCTCTCCTTTTGCCAGCTCTTTCGCTAGGTGGGGTGTCCCACAGCCCGCTGCTGGAGGCTGCTGCACTCAGAGAATAAGTTACACAGGTTCTGTACATAATTACAGTCAGGAGGATGCAGCTGTATAATACACCACAGGTAAACACCACCAGGGCAGATAACTACTATGTAGGAAAGCTGTTCCTTGCAGATTTCAGAGTTTATTTGACCATGAGTAAATCTGATATATCAGGGGACTGACGTCTGTCTTTCTTAGGCACTGATCCAGGCAGAATCGCCTCGCAGAAAAAGCTGGCCCTTTTGCCAAACTTGTGCATTACTAAAAAAGCTCTCAAAGTCTTTTAACAAATCTATAAAAATAATTCTTTGCTAGTCTTGTGCTTACCTTCAAACACAGTAAGTATCTGAATAACTTCCTATTCTCTTTCTGCATTAGGTTCACTGCAGTATTAGATCAGGCACAAACTTCAAAACCTTAATTAGTCAAGTGTGACTCAACCAACTGGATATTTTAGCCTGAACAAAAGAGTCCAAAACTCCACCGAAAATAAAGACAGTTGGTACCACAGCAGCTCAAGCTAACTAACACCGAATAGCTTTTCCATGGTGGGGAAAAAGAAGTCACTGTTTTAAGTTTTCGCACAGGATATGCAGGGAAAACATATTGTTAAGCCCATGCTTTGTAAACATCCGTACAAATCATTCAGAGACTAGTGGCTTTGGAATGAACTTTCAAATCCTTGGCGTTACGCAGGGCAGGAATTAACAGCTAACACTATGAGAGCAAGAGCACTGGAGGCTCCTGCACCAAGTACTTGAAACTGGATATTACTTTGTATTTTATTATAAAGTTTGTAGCATTACATAGTCCAGCATGGCACCGTAAGTAACACTGTTACAGTTTTGCAGTATTCGTTTTTGCTTGGTACAAAAAAGCTGAACAGCAGCATAACTGTTACACTGAATCCGGGACTGGAACGGGTTGGCTTCTTCCGAACAGGGATGAGTCAGTGGTTTAAAATAAGAAGGCTGCATTCTTAAATCTCAAAATATGTGCAAAATTCCTTTCAGTAGAGAATGTGGTAGAGGTGTGTGCAATCTTGAAGGTTAAGTCCCAACCCTGAAACTGCCAATATATTGCAAACAGTCACGCGGAGGTGAACTCTGGATGGTTACTCACGACTTCAGGTGTTACTTCCAGGAGTCCTCCTCACAGCTGGTGTTCTCTCCCCACCCTTTATGTCCTTTT
Source organism: Pseudotriccus pelzelni (assembly GCA_035584735.1). Taxonomy (NCBI): domain Eukaryota; kingdom Metazoa; phylum Chordata; class Aves; order Passeriformes; family Tyrannidae; genus Pseudotriccus; species Pseudotriccus pelzelni. Next base: position 1,321,141 of record JAWMRA010000002.1, on the reverse strand, counting down.
ATGCAGTGCATCAAGTACTGACATTCAGAATTATTCCCACCCCCCCCCAAAAAAAAAAAAAAATTGGTCCATGATAGTTCTAATAAGCTTCCTTCAGGAATTCCAGTAAACTCTCCATCCTAAGACAGCTGTAACTGTTACAATGGACTTACGAAAGCAAATGCAGTCTTGGGAGATGAAGGTCTGTGAAGAGTTGTATCTCCATTTTCCTAAGGTCTTCAACAGCTTTTAAAAACACAGAACATGGATTCTGATGTTATTATGAGGAAAGTCCCTTGGATTTTGGTGCTTTAGCCTTGACGTGGTTTCCCGTTTTCACATGTTGTAGGCAACATAAATAGGATCCAACTGATCAGCTAAAAATCCGTCTCTCAAGTGCATCCGCTGTTTCTCCCCACGGGAATTGATGGGAATGACACCTGGGTCCACGATGACCACAACACCCACGATGAGATAATGCTCCTCCAGAACCACGTTCGTCACCAGCGCGACCAGGTCCAGCGCTTCCTGCTCCGAGCCCTCCAGCTCCACAACCACCACCAGCAAGTTCGTCCACGTAAACACAGCACTGTTGGCATGACACGGGTATTAACAGGGGGGAAAACAACACCTACTCAAAGGAAGCTAGTTATTAAAAGAGATTATTAAAAGAAAGACAAGACCCCCCCCAAAGCTTACATGTACACAGTGTGTACATTCTGACACAGGCAGCGAAGTTACGAGTTCTTCCGCTTTAGAAGAAATAAAAGGATACAGAAAAGTAATGCTGAGGTTCTTACCATTCTGCAATGCTCTTATGTGCCCTTATTACAGAGGTTTCTATGTCAATGGGATGGTACCTCATTCCTCTGAGCTCCAGTGTTTCATCCAAAGAGCCCACCACATACAGGGCATCGTGCCTCTCTGCAATACAGCACACACATTTAAACGTCACCACATCTACAGGACAGGCGTGGCCACATCTATGTGCTCATTCCTGACATTCTGAAATGTTCCCAGTGCTTCCTAGGGAAAGCAGTCTATAATACACATCAAGCATTTAGAGACAATGAGGAGCTGATGCAGCACTTCTGCCTGTAGACTCCAAGCAACTGAAATCAGAGTGAAAAGAATTTCTGGGTCATCCAGTTCTGTCCCTTCTCTCATGTAATGTCATCTCAGTTTATAAACCCAATCAAAATCCACTGTTAAAGCATCTTTTTGTCCTACTATTCTTACCAGAGAACTTTCCCCCTCTGATTGACGGGAACACTTTTTGAATTTCCAAATTTAACTTCTTTTGGTTTTGTTTTTAACACCAGCTTATACCCACTTGTCCTCATGCCAGCAAAATTCTGCTTAGCTTCTTAAGTTCCCACAGTTTATGCAGTGAGACCAGCTCTCTTCTCTCTCCAGTTTCAGCTTTTCCAGGTTAAACAAGCAAAGCTCTCCTAGGCCCTTCCTGAAGGACACACTCTCCATATTCATTCTGTAACTCTTCAGTTCAACTTTGCTCTTTTCTTTGTTAACTACTTTATAATTCTGCTCAGTCATGTCACTGGAGATGAAAAGCATGCTGGGAAGCCGTATTTCATAGCGCTATGTAAATTCACCGTACACAGCCTCTCAAATGCTGACAAACTAACGATAGCTGACACTGTTCCATGGTGATAAAAATCTCTAGGACACAGTTTTTCAGAAAGCTTCAAGGCACAAAAAATTGCTGTTATTATCCAGTGGCAGCAGTCGGCATACTGACACTTTCCACACAGATACTTTCCATCATTCGTTTCACTCCAATCACAGAAAATTAGGAATATACATTTGCTAATAATTTAGAAGCATTCAAACTCCCATCCCTAGGATGTTCAGAGATTATTTTTTTTTTAACGTATTATAATCAAGAGTTGTACCTGCTTTGTATTCTGTTTTAGCAGAAAATGTAAGCAGATTGAAGACAAACTGCCCTATTCCCCAAATTTAGACATCTGGGCTTAGATTGAATAAAACAAACAAACAAACAAAAGAGTAACAATTTATTTTCTATATTGCAAAAATTATGGAGAAGTTTCTCCTCTAGACCTTTAACTTATGAAAGGCTGTGAAGTCACTGCTGTCTGTGCATGTCTCAAACCTACCGAATGACAGAACAGTTCCTGCTCAATTCAGCACTCTCCTGTGACAACAGGACAAACTCAAAGGACAGGGTACTCTTTGCTAGCTCAGCTACCCCAAGGAGTTCCAGGCAGGTGCCTCTGTGGGTACCAGGTGTTTCCTCTCACCTCCGCTGGCGTCCGTGAGCTCCGTGCGGCGCAGGAAGCCCAGGTACCCGGTCCGAGCCCACACGGTCTGAGTGTCCCCAAAACTCAGGCGGGCAGTAAAGTGATCAGCGTGCAGTGCTTCCTCTCCATACACCGTGTAGTAACCAGTGGCATTGTGCGGGCTACTCACCCAGATCTAGGGGATGAAACAAACCCACAGCAGAATCGTTCCCACGTAAGCACAGGTTATTTCGCCAGAGCCAGGCAGCATCGTTCATTGATTGAAAAGATCAAAATAACGACAATTCTGACTGCTCCAAAATGCCAGTTTCGTTAAAATCCTTAACTTCTGCCTCACAGAAAATGAGCAGGGAAAAGGAGCAAAAAGGAGTTTTAGATACATGTAGCTGGGGGCTGGTAAAGAGGAAAAATGAACCGTGCATTTGGCTTGCAGGTAAGGAACACCTGTGCAATCCATTAGCTGGGCATCCTACAGTCCAGATGTATATAAAACAAAGGTTAAACCAAACAGCAGATCACCTTCTGGCTGCTGCCCATCGATGGGAGCGCATCACCGCCTGCTCCAGCTGCCAGGCAGGCACAGCCCAGTCCCCTGGTCTCGCCTGGTGCTGACATGCAGAGGTCTGGCAGAGGAGGGGGGAGCTGTGCAGCTACACAGTACAGGGATGAAAACAGGGCCAGCTCTCTGTGGGGTTCATTCACGTGCCACAGCAAAGCCATCGTGGCCATCTCACCCAAGGGCAGGCACTTCCCTACAATGCTTTTAAAAAAAGCTTTACCTCTCCTAAGTGCGAGTCTCCCAGAGGTCCCTTGGTTTCTGTGTGTGCTATGATGACCTTTACTCCCGGGAGAATCTTGAACGAGAAGCATACAGAAGAAAACTTGAATTCATCAAAAGAAAAGTTAATACTGCAGAGCCACAGAAATCAACAGTCTGTGCTTCCCTTGTTACTGCTCTGTGCACCACGAATATCAACCACCTCGTCCTACCAAGTTGTTTAACCATTTTAACTCTGAGCAGCCGTTTTGCTGCTTCAGAGTTGGTTTCACATCTAGAAAATGCCTTCCACAGGAAGGCCTCCGATTTTTTTGGTGGTAGCAACGTGTCCTATTGCTTCATGTCATGCGCCGGCCCTCCCTCAGCTACCTGATCACAGCACGCTCCCTCTGGTGCCTCTCCTGGGTACACTGTCATTAGCAAAGCTCGTCACGTGTACTCTGTACTGGGATCCAGGTGGAGCAGCTCACAGCCCGGGTTAAGGGCCATGAGGACACAATGAGGGTCGTAACGAATTTAAACTGAAAGAGTAGGTTTGGATTAAGATGTCAGGAAGAAAGTCTTCCATGTGGGGGTGGTGTGGCTCTGGCACAGAGATGCCCCATCCCTGAAAGTGTTCAAGGCCACGTTGGACAGGGCTGGGAGCAGTCTGGTCTAGCAGAAGGTGTCCTCGCCCATGGCACAAACATGATTGGAACGAGATGATCTTTAAAGTCTCTTCTAACCCAAACCTCTCTAGGATTCTGTGATTCTACGAGGAGGAAGGATCAGTCTGAGTCTCTCACCTTCCCAGACTCCATAAGCGGCAGACTGTGTGGAGAGCCTCTTTCTACCAAACGCACCCTGACAAGATAAGAAGATACATTTGTACAAGGCTTTAAGAACTTAAACAGAAGTCAAACAGACATGTTCTACTATACCCACTGTTACCCTCTCCTTCGCTGCACTGACCAAGCTGGGATGAATCAACAAATTATGCTCAGTTATTCACAACACAGTAAGACAGTTATGAGTTTCCAGCTGTCTTGAAGACTTCCCTATTAGCAGAGACCACATTTCTTTTGAGAACCTGTAACTCTGCTCTCCGGAGAGACAAGTGACTTTTTCCAACAAAGCCCTAAGGTTGCAGTTCCACCAGCATTTTAAATTCACCTTCTAAAAAAGATTCTCCCCGACTTGTCACACTGAACCATGGCAGAGCATCGGTAGGAATTACAAAAAATAGAGTGAGCAGGCCAGCTGGAATTAAGTGACACAATGCAGCCCAGGGAAGGCTGAGGGAAGAGAGTTGGTTTGGTTTGAACAAAAAACCAAAAAGTCTAAGGGAGACTCTGTACTTTTTCCACTATCTGAAGGATATTTAGAGAGCAGCTGGAGGAGAAGAGGCCAGGGATATAACATGGCAGGGAGTCAGGTGGCTGCTGCCAAGGACATTTCAACAAAGCAATGCAGTGAGGCTGAGGTTTCTTCTCTACAGCCATTAAAGAGTTAATGCTTTAACAGTCTGTACCTGTCATGTCGAAGTGCTCTCATATCTACATAGACTGTTGTTGGATCTGGTCCTGCTGTTCCCTAAGAATAAGGAGGAAGAAATAAATTCAACAGAAGCCACAAGATCCCGCTGCCATTCTCACAGCCACGAGTTTCTCTCCCTTTCTTACTGACACTTATAGAGCACTTCCCTAATCCGCAAGAAATACAGTAAAATAGCCCCCCTTTCTACAGTGACTGCTTTAAAGCTTTACTTCTTATGGAATCAGTCAATGAACGCACAAGTGAAGCATGTAGCACAGGTTAAAGTCTAAGATTTTAAAATTTAAGATTAAGTTTTTAAGAGTCTATGAGGGTAAGCACCTGCTCTAAGACCCACACAGCAAGGGCAAAGGATGTAAACATAAACCAGCGTGGGCCTAATTCCTAACACTGCAGAACCAGATGGACTTCAGGACATGACAAGCACACATGCAGCACTATACCTGTTCAGCCAGCTTGCCCAGCCTGTTTGGCTGACAGCAGGACCACAAACAGAAGTAACAGAGGCCATCAAAGTGTGTGAAACAGAGAGAAAGGGGAAAAAAAAGAAAATACAAACAAAGAGGCACTGGAAACATAAGATACACACAGTAAGACAGAAAACAAAACTCATACTGTTTTAGAGTGAAAAGAAAATTTCCATTTCAGATTATTGAAGGGCTTGACACTCTTAGGTGGTTCTCTGGGAAACATGCAAGTTCCAGTTAACAGACAAGAGGAGGGCTAAGGCAGCTCATACACTGTTCTATCATAAATCCCTCCTCCCTTTACAAGGCTGCTTGCAGCTTCAGAATACCTCCTCAGTGAACCAGTCCAGCAGGGCTGGAAGACGTCCTGTATTTTAGCTGCATGCCAATTTGTACCAGAAGTTTGGCCACTCATCCACGTTCATTTAAATCCAATGCGTTTTAAAAAGTTTAATACAGGTATCGCTCTGGAAGAATGGGGAAGAGGGGTTAGAAAACCCCCCACACTGAAAAAGGGCTCAAGAATGGAAAACAGAGATGACAAAGGCAGAATATGGAGGGGAAGCTCAGATGCCCAGCAGTCCTACACTCCTTCACAGGGGGGTTTTTGAGTAGTGTTCGTGTTGCCATTCAACATTCCGCAGAAAAACTGTTTTCCCCTCCCTTATCCCAAACCGGCTTTTAAAACTCTTATTTACACAGGCAACTCAGAAAGCTGATCTTTCACACTGGGCAGCTGACATGTTTTATTTGATGTGTTTAAAATCTTAATTTACAGTCATCTTGATTTCATGTGTACCCCTTCCTGTTTTTCTCATAAAATCACTCTGGCCATATTTCTTTGCAACCATTTGGCTAGGGCTTGTTAAAAACCTTTCCTCTTTTAATTGTGAAAGAAACTATAGAAACTAAAGAAACAATTGTGAATGGCAACGTATTTAGGAAACTCATGTCCCAGAATGTCTCTCTTGTAGGAAACCCAGAACATTATAATACATTCTGAGAGGATAAAAAGGCTTTTCTTCATCTAGTGAGCACCAGAAACTAAAAAAACAGGAAAAATTACATTTTGCAGAGTACAGTAGCGATCCTTTTTTATTACATGTAATTCATACCAATAAAATTGGAAATTAAATTTACAATTACACATACTTGATGCATGTGCCACCTAAGATATTCTCCACATACAAAACTACATACTGCCTCACCTGAAAACTGAGCACTATCTATTAACTCAAACACCATCCAAACTCCCGGGTGCTTTCCCATTTTCTAGTCCATACTTAGTACCTGATATTTCAGGTAAGTTTTGGAATACTTTTTCTTTTTTAGTTTCCCGACTGGAAAAGCAGCATCTCAGTAAGAAAAGTTAGATTTAATCTCATTAAATTACACATAAGAGATTATTACCAGCTGAATATTGAACTGTCAAAGGTGGTTCTGGCCCACAGCATGTCATTATCTCTAATCTGTGAAGCAGGGCCGTGTAGTTTATGGGCATATCCCCTCCCTCAAAGCTTCCCACCTTATACCTTTAATTAAAAAAAAAGTCCAGCTCTCACACGAGGTGAGACACACGTATTTGTATGTTGATAATACTCATTTGAGACCTTTAAAAGTCAAAAAATACCTGCCAACCTTGTCAGTTTTCCTGGGTCTTAGTTGAGGAACTCTGTCTTCCATTTAATTCCACATTACACATACAGCTATTTTTCAAACAGACAGAATCTGAATAACACAAAAGCTGAAATAGGACTGCTTGTAACATTTAATATTTATGAAGAGGAAGCTGTTTATTTAATTTAATACTGCTCCTGCATAGTGGGAAGGAAACAAGTTTCTTAATATTGAACCTCTGGATTAGAAAAGAAAATCATCTGGGCAGCCAGTACAGAAAAGTGAAATTATCATAATCCACATCTTATTAAAAAGCTTATTTAACTTGGTGATGAAGCCAGGAAGCAACGGAGCTCTGGTTCATTAGAAAAAGAAATCCATGGGGCTGAAATTGATTTTCTATCAAGTTCCCAGAGATTCTGTGTAAGGAATATGCAGTTCAATCTCACCTGTAAGCAAATTGCTACGTTGACCCTGCACCCAAAGGTAGTGCTCACTGCACGAGCAGAGAGGCCCAGGTCTTTAAATAACTTGGAGAAAGACTGGGTTAGTGTGATCCTCGGTCTCTCCTCTGCAACCACCATGCAGGTACGGACACAGGACAGGTTAACTCCCTTCATCTGAGAGGTTGGGTGAAGAGAACAACATTTTAAAGTTTGAAGGCAACAACTCCAGAAATAAACCGTTTTAATCTGTGCAACAGAAGGACTTGAAAAGCACTAGAATAGGACACGAGCCGGTTAAACACTAAAGACATGGACATCCTGTAGCTGCAGCACAGTCACTCAGAATTCTGAGCTGAAAACTCCCCAGAAAGTCAGTGTGTCTCAGGGCTGGCCCCCAGCACTGCACGGCTCAGGTGCAAGCAGTGCTCCAGACATCATCGGCTCCTGTCAGCGTGAATGTGAACCTGGAGAAACTGCCTGCGGGCCGGGATCTCCCTTGGTGAGCTCCAGGGGAACAGAGGAACAGGTTATTGTGTTTCCATTGAGAACTAAGCACAATGTAGCAACTCGCCACACATTCCTAGTGGAAGCCCTGAGCAACGGAGTTACTACAACTGCGGGAACGCTCCTTCCTCTTCCAAGGAAATTAAGTCTGAGTTAAGAGCCTTCCCTCAAAAATAAATGGATGTATCAGGGTGTAGTTGCTGCTGTTAGTAAGTATATCAGAGTGTAATCAGATAGAATGGTTTGGGTGGGAAGGAACCTTCGAGCTCATCTAGTTCCACCTCCCTGCCACAAGCAGGGACACCTTCCACTAGCCCAGGTTGCTCCAAGCCCCATCCAACCTGGCCTGGAACACTGCCAGAGTCGTGGAAGATTACATCCATTTTAGAACTCAACATTTTTGGTATTAACTGATCTGAAAGCAAGTGAGACTTACTGGGGTCTGGGGGGCTTT
>JAWMRA010000002.1:1239747-1312981 GCA_035584735.1 Pseudotriccus pelzelni | reverse complement strand
CTCCAAGCCCCGTCCAGCCTGGCCTTGGACACTTCCAGGGATGGGGCAGCCACAGCTTCTCTGGGCAACCTGTGCCATGTCTTACCACCCAATTCCAGTTCCAATTCCTAACCACCATCATTCCAGTTGTAGATTACAGCTGGATATTGATCTTATTTTTCTGAGTCATTCGTGTGAAAATGCACCTTTTGCTTTGAGTGAAATGAGTGTTTCACACCTGTACTGCACCGTTCAAGTTTTCTATGCAATTTTCTACCTTTGCTGTGGCTGTCTCAGTTTTTAAACAGTGTTATGTGAAAAATTTAATCTGGATACCGGTTGTCATGAGCGGACAGAAAGTCAAATTCAGCATCAGAATCACACCACCTCTTAATTTTTCTGGTTTCATCTTTTGTTCAATTTGTATTTTAATTCTTCCATCACTGAGGTTTATTCTCCCTCCACCTTGCCTCACTTTATTGCTGATATAAAACCTCAGATGCTACCAAAGGTGCATTTTTGTTTTTCTTCAGTGCACTTCCTTTCCAGTTGGGGAATTTAGAGATAGAGAGAAGGGACAGATGTAATTACAGTAAATTTACCTGTTTAAAAAACAACCTTTCATTCAAAACCTTCAGTTTCTGCATTTTTTTAACGAAACATCTAAAATACTATTAAATCTTTGGATTAGTTAAAGCACACAGCATGCTTTAAAAGCAAGAAAAAAAAAAAAGGAAAATTTTGCAGCTTTGTGAGATGTGCTGCATTGGAGCAGTTATCTGGTTGAATCAGTTCAGGACTCGTTCATTTTAAGAAACATTTAACTGCTTCCTTCAGCAGTATTTCTTAGTGCATACCAATCTTGCAATGAACACCTTAAGGGTCTTGTCAAAACATAGAGTTTAATCTCAAAAGACTTTAAAAGGATTTATTTAACCAATGTGAGACAGACAGTGAAGTCCTTTTTTTCCCTTGAATTTGGTATCTAATTAATTCCACTTGCAAACCCGAAGTCACTCAAGTAAACTCACTGACTTCAGTGGCCCTTCTTACCACAGAAGGTGTTTGCTGAACTGTTTTTGGTCAATGGTTTGATCGGGTTTTTTGGACAGTTCTATCCACGGCTGTTCCCTGGGATTCTGGAGAAGGCTGGGCACACCTGAGGAGGCCCACGGCTGCAGGGACATACCTGCACAAGCACCACAGTGCAAACCCCAGGCCGCAGTAAGGGTCCAGGCAGATGGCAATCTGTCGGGATGGGTACAGCTCACACTGGAGCTTTATCGAGCGACATAAGGCACTTGTAGCTGCGTGTGACATCTGCAAGAGGAAAACAGGAGCTCTCAGGGACCTTTCTTAGAAAAAGGGTATCACATATTTCTTCCTACTCATAAGGAGACAAAGTATAATTATCTCTCGTGTTACCCTACCTTTACTCCTGCTAATATACCAGTAGTAGACACGCTGAAGTCCAAGTACGCCAACATATCTGGAGAAGTAGGTCTGAAGACACTAGTCAGCTTCTTTTTAGGCATATCATCTATTTAAAATAAACAAAAAAAGTACAGTATTATTGTTTTGGGAAACGAGCACAGGACAAAGAAATGTATCTTTACAGCATTATCACCAGATGCTTCCTATAGTTTCTTGAACAGCTATTTTAATGCAATACACAACACACCCACTCAATCAGGCAGTTAAGGTGTAAAAAAATAAACACATCACTCTTAAAACTATTTCCACTTTGGCTAGTGTACCTGTATCCAAAATAGTGGGCCATGTTTTAATATCTACAGCTGCAGCAGCCTCCTTAGACTTGAGCAGTTTCATTATGGCTTGGGTGGTCAGTATACACGCAGACTTACTGACCTGCAAAAGGCACAGCATTAAAACCATTTATAAAACCAGGGAATGCACGCTCAATGTGATGTCGTATCCATCCAGAGGAGATAACCAATAAGATGAACAGATGAAGAAAATCATTGGAAACAAAGCAAAACGAATCACAACAGTAAAAGACCATTTTAAACGGGTTTCTGAAAAAAATGTCATTATTGACTGAGCATACTGATTTTTTTTTCCCCTAGCTTATTTTACACCGACCGTGGCAAAGCAATTCATCGGGATGCATCAGCCATTCCGTGCTCCCCAAATGCATATGGAGAGGGATGTCTCACACCTACCTCTACAATCATTTTGACAGTGGGCAGGGTGGTAGCAAGGTTCTGTGGATGAGGTGGGCGGACAGTGATGGGGACACAGCCAGCGTATAAGCAGCCATAGAAAGTTGCTATCAAGTCCACTCCTGTAAGGCATATTTATGAAATTAAAGCCATTTTTAGCAGGACAACAGGCCCAACTCTTTCACCAAAATCAAAACACACAGTGATCTCTTTTACTGAGGTTTAAGGATTTGCCCCAAGGGTCTCTTCAAATCAACAGGCTGCTCCTGGCCATGCCTGGTTCTACAGGGTTAAAATGTTCTGCATTTAAGAGTTAGCAAAAGTTATTCCGATCCTACAAACTTTAAATGGGTAGGGATATGTTTTCATGGACAGGACTTTCTTTTCTGCTGCCGATTGCGGCTTTTGCTGTCTGTATTGCCTCACCTGGAGGGTAAACCAGGGCCACGTGGTCACCAACGTTCAGCCGCCCCTTCTCCAGCAGCGCGACTGCCACTCTCTCTGCTCTCTTGTGCAGCTGGATGCACGATGCAGTGCTGGCTACAGTGCCCTGCACAGGAGAGAAGTGACGTCAGAAACCTTTACTCAAGCTGTTCTACGCAAAGTACCTGCTGCAGGTTCAGTATTTCATCTGTCCTTATTTTAACAACACAGCAAACCCTGTTAAAGACTCTGCCTCTACGTTTCAGAAACCACGCTGCTGGTACCATGAGCTTTTACAGTGCTGGAGGATTTTATACATCATGCAAAATCAGAGCAGTAAATACAGTGTATTGTTGAAATAGAAACAGCAGCAGCTCAGTGACGTGAAAAGGTGCAAAACAAAAGGGTTTCTCATGGAGAGCTGTGGACACTCGAACATGTAGCGCTGTAGATCATTAGTCCCCAGTTATTTAAGACAGGTGTTCACCCACAGGTAATTTCTCTGTGCCCAAGTTTTGTGTTTCCTTTTGCAGAGTCTCCTTGTCAAGGGTAAAACTCGCCTGAACAAAATGACCCAGGAAGGTGCTTCTTCCTAGCAGAGAACTACCCTCAAAATCCTCTTTACTCTGAGCGAATAAACCAAGTCTGTGACTTTCAACAGTAACAACGTCGAAACACTTTCTTTTGCTAAAACAGTCTCATAAAAAAAGTCAGAAGTGTTGAACCATGTCCTAACCATTCTCCTCTCCGAATAAGACCCACAAAGGCAAATCCTTCACTTCCCAAGGACTGCTGCTGGACCTTCTGGAAGCACATTCTCTGTCCCACTGTCTGCAGCACAGCACAGCACAGGGTAAATCCAATTGGTCACTGCCCTGTTGCTGCCATTTTAAGTGCCACCCTTCTTGGGGGCAGAGCCTAGTCCAGGACAAGGCATCAGAGTCTCCTGAAAGGTGTGACAGTGCTCCTAGACAATATGACTCCAAAGCTGTCTCAAGGGCTCCCTACTTAGGCTCTAGATCTTCTAATTCGGAAATCCTCCAGCTCTGACTTCCAGTTACCCTTGTGTTCAGAGACAGACAGAATTGTGCTTCCATTAATATCACAAAAGTTGTGTTCCAGCAGGAAATGCAATTACTGCAATGTTTTAAGCCAGGCAGAATGCATAATGAAATTCCAGATGTGGCATAAAACATATTGCATAAAATTCCATAAGTGGAAAAATGATGCTGCTTACTAACTGGCAATTTTTGCCTGCTTCACTAAAATAACCTGAAGCATCTAAGGAAAAGACTTCTGGCTGGAATTTTCTTAGAATCGAAACAATCTTTTGTTTTGATCTCAATCTCTGAGTGTGACCTAAAGTGCATCTCACCTTGGAATTCAACAGAAGGAAGAGGGGATGATCTGGAGTTGTCTGAGCTCGCCACTGAAGAACATCTGCCAAATACAGGAACTGAAATGGAATAAAAAGGAAACACTCAGATTCACTCAAAACGCCTCACATTTACTTTCAGCAGAGTATCATACCTGGTCTTCTCTCACTCTGAATAAACTAATTTGAATATTTAATCATACCGGGACATCAGTGTCACCTTTCTTGCCTGGTCGTTGTCCTCCAGCTGGCTCACATCTCTGCCCGAGGCTTGTGCAATCCTCTTGCCAGCTACAAGGTTTCCTACTATCATGGAGGCAGGACCAACATCTGCATTTTGGAAAGCAGAGGTGCAAAATGAGGCCAAATGACGTAAGGAACGCTCAACAATCCTGCCAGGCCCCTGTGAGTGCCACGCCTAACACAGGTCGGGCAGAACCAGCACCGTGCTCTGCCTTCCTCACCTGGCTGTTTCTGTCGAGGCTTCGGCAGGTTGGTAACACAGGTATGGGGACACATCAAGACGTTACAAGGATGCAGAGCACCCTCCAAAAAGCGCTGCTTCGTTTCTGAAATATGAATTCCTCCGAGGGGAGCCTTCGGCAAAGTGTTGGCTGGCACCAAGGCAAGGCAGTACACGCCCACCTGGTGAATGCTATCGATGGCCTTGACGGAAATTAACAAAAAAACCCCAAAAACATTCCACATTATCAACTGGGACGTAGCCAGAGCAAGAATTTGAATTCAAGTCATTTATAACATTAAAATTTTTACTTGCACCACAGTTTGCAAATAAAGGGTCCAATTCTGCACTCACTGAACTCATAGAAGCTGTGCCATGACTTCAATGGGAGCAGGAGCAGACCCAGGACTTTGCTTGTGCCCTCTATCAAGGTGATGCCACCTGCACATCAGGGATTAGGAAAGTCTCTTATAAGTGGGCAAAAAGTGCAGAGATTTTCAAAAGCCAAAATTATATTACAGCAAATTTAGCATGTATGGCACAATCACAAAAGCACAGTAGAACATAAAACCACAAAAATAGGCAGGGAAGCATCTTTGCTGCCTAAAACTTAAGTGTCTGTTTTAGCTATGACACTTCTAAAAAAAGAGAAATAAAAATATTTTCTCCCATGAAAAAAGCCTATTAGTGGATATTCCCTCCAAAAAGAGCAGAAAACTGAAATTAGACAGAAAACATAACTACTCAACTGCTTTTCTCTTAAGAGCAAACTTTCCTTAAGTTTTTCTCTGTATCCTTCCCTTCAGTTGCTCCTTCACCAGTCTTCCATAACTGCTCTCTCAATTATTACCTCCTTAGAACTGATTAATTCTGAAATCCACAAATGCAAATCTACCAGAATTCCCATTCCTCCTGCCCTCCACCCCCCACCAAGAAAATACATTAAAGTAATCAAGGGAAAAAAGTTTTTTAATGCTTACAGTTGGAGATCTAGAATAGGTTGTTAGTGACATAACAAGTTTTCAGGGGCAGTTCTGATACCTGGCACTAAGTACACCCGTAAACATTTTCAGAGTTAACTCTCAGTATGAAATCAGAAGAGACATGTAGCATTAATCCAAAAAAAAAAACCCATCACCCTTAGGACTTAGGGAATCCTAGGAGTAGGAAGTTAAAAAAAAGATTCTGAAAGGAAGCCTTACTTTTTACCAAAATTCTGTAAACTATCAACCCTGAAACACATTTTGAAGAAAAAAACCCAGCTCATTATAGCTCTCTGTGGTTACACTGATAGGTTTGGCTTATGGAAAAAAAAAAAAAAAAAAGCTCTAATATTCTCATTTCATACATCAGCCTTATTCACCTGGAAAAGAGAAAGGACAGACTGACTACCTGTAGAACCCTGCTCATCCACTGAAAACTATCCTCCTCTGAGGCGTCAGGGCGCTGCTCTGCCACAAGCACTATCCGATCATCATGCAAAACGGGCACAGAAAACACTGCTATCCTAAAACACAAAGGACAGAAGAATGATAGGATGCAACATACGGCGAACAGAGCACGGGGTCATCATCACGTGGGGGTGGCTGCAGCCTCTCATGGCACTGTTTCGCACACACAAGCATTATTCACGCCAGGTCATCACAAAGTCACGGGAAAATAGAACACATGTAGGTTCACTGCCGTAACCGGTTTCTGGTGGGGGTCAGGTGGATTTTGCTGTCACCAACGCAGCACGTGTTTGACAGGCGAGTTCCACACGTGCAGGGGCTGTGCAAACCTTGCCTACACAACTCCATCTCGCACCCTAGACTTGTGGCCCCTAAATCCCTTCAGAAAGATGACTATGCCAAATTACTGATCAGTGTACTCCTGTACAGAAAAATACTTAAATCCCATTTGGGAATTACATTAGTTTTAGGCTTGCATCTCCTAGGATAAAATATTAATAATGCCTCAGCCAGGTATGAGCCAGTATTTTTATGCTCAATTGCATTATTTTAATGTCAGTTGCACAAGTGATGCAAAACTGAGGAAAGCTCGATTTTAAAAGGGTCACAGAACAGTTTGTGTTGGAAGGTCATCTAGTTCCACCCCCCCTGCCGTAAGCAGGGACATTTTCAACTAGATCAGGTTGCTAAGAATCCCCTCCAACTTGACCTTGACGGGGCAGGGAGGGGGCAGCCAGCTTCTCTGTGCCTCACCACCCTCACAGTCAAGACTGTTTTCCTTACATCTAGTCTGAATCTAATCTCTTTCAATTTAAAACCATCACCACTTGTCATATTGAGACAGGCCTCACTAAGAACTCTGTCCCCATTTTTCTTATAAGGCCCTTTTAGGTCTTGAAAAGCTGCAATAAGGTCTCACTGAAGAGTTCTCTTCTCCAGGCTGAGCCATCCCAGCTCTCTCAGCCTGTCTCCACAGCAGAGGGGCTTCAGCCTTTGGAGCACCTCTGTGGCCTCCTCTGGACCCAATCCAGCAGTTCCACGTCCTTCCTGTGCTGGGGCCCCTAGAGCTGGAGGCAGCTCTGCAGGTGGGGTCTCACCTGAGCGGGGCAGAGGGGCAGAATCCCCCCCTCCCCTGCTGCCCACACTGTGGGGATACAGCCCAGGGCACAGCTGCTTTCTGGGCTGCCAGTGCCCATGGTCAGGGTATGTCCAGTCTCTCATTCAGCAGCACCCCTGAGTCCTCAGCAGAGCTGCTCTTCATCTGTTCATCCCCCAGCCTAGACTGGTCCCAAGGTGAACCCCTGAGGGACCCCATTTGTCACTGATTTCCATCTGGACATTAGGCCATTGACCCCAGAAAAGCAATCAGGTTGGTGATAGAACACACACTATCTTTGAAGGTCCTTCAGCTGTTTGTCCTTTACAACACGCTGCACAGTTCCTTTCTCAGCTACTCTGCCCAAAAGGGGACAGGTGTCTTACAACTGGCACATGAGCTTCATTTGAGTGTCCTAAGAGAAGCTTTGAAAGAAGTGTTAAACAGACACTTAAAGATTTACCTTTATACTTCACAAAAGCAATTTAAAATCTACTGTGCATGAAGAAGGGTGTCAATATTTGTCTTTCAAGTTAGCAGGGACAGGGCATATCACAACCTAGTGCCACCTTTCTACAAAACACACATGTGGAAACTCAACCTGCGTTGCTCCTGTGTATGCTGTGTTACTTATTGTTTGTGGGTGAAAAAAGGGGGGGAAAAGGCCAGTCAGCAGGGCTGAAGTTTCTGATATACTCACCTTCCCCGATAGACAAACTTCATGGGTTCGACTGCCAAGGCGGTGGCTACCACGTCGTCCGCGTTGTGCCTGCGGCCACTGACTGTCATCAGGCCATCCAACTTTCCCACCACAAACACCAAATAGTCCTGAAAAGAAGGCAGGATTAGAAACAGAGGGGAAAACCTCCTCACTCCTGGCAATACAAGCCTGACTCGAGCCAACAATACTCTCGAGATCTACAGGAGGTCAGTGCCCCAACATGTAATTCTGCTCAGTTCAGGGGCACCACTTAAAGAGTTGGCAGTCAGGGCAAAGTAGGGTCCCCCCCAGGGCTTGTTCACACTTACAGGCCCCACAAAGCCAAGCAGTCCTGTTCTTGTGAAGGGCTGGTCTGAAACAGGCACGCCGGCTGCTGTCACTGGGATGGCCTGGAAGAACACAGAAGGATTCAGACACGGACTGGACTGATACGGACTCTCGCTTCTTTACTGCCACAAAAGGAAAACATGAAATTGGAGTACCACTGGAAGGAAAAATACAAGCAGGAAGACTGAAATGCCTTCAGGCAACTGCACATAAGTCTTCCGTGCTAATTCAGAGCTCAGATGAATTTAAATGCTCACATAGGCAAAACGCTAGATTGTGGAATTTAAAAGCAGCTGATTGGTATTTTTAGTTATAAGAGACAGAATTTCTTATGATTCTACAAATGAAACAAAGTATATCCAAGCCAAGGCTTTTTCTAATTAAAAAAACAGAAAAAAAATTCCCCAAAACAAACCAAACCAACAAACAACATCAAAAACGGACTTTTAAGGAACAAAAAAGTCTATCTGCAAGAAGGAATACTAGAAATGTAACATTTACACTCGATATTACAAGGAAGTTCGAACCTCAAATACATTCTTGGTGATTCCCAGGAGGCCGAAATACGCTATCCCGGTTGCTCCTGAATTCACACATATTTCTCCAACCTCATCAGCTTTACACAGATAAGGAGTCCCATCCACCTTCACAACACACACGTTGGCTGCAAGGAGGAAGAACACAGAACCCCAGTGTTAGTGTGCTCCAGCAGCTGACACACACAGTGCTCTGCTGCTGACAGATAAAGATTTTAATATCAATTATCTACCAGCTACAGAAAAACCCAGCACACAGGAGAGCTCTCTCTAGCTTTTGGATAGCCTGCGTAATGAGTTCTCCAAGATTAAGTTCAAAAATGCAATGTTTTCTTCTTGCAATGCTTCACAGCCTCCACATCAGCTGCAGCTGAATCCAAAGCACAACAGTGCAAGGGAGTTTGAGTTAACACTTAAGATTAAGAAAGACATCAGTAAGTCTACGCAGCTCAATACAAAAGAAACACAATGAAACCAGCCCTGCTGCTGGCATGGATCAAGACCTGCTGGTAAAACAGACCTGCGGGGACATTTTCAAAGAGAAGTCTTCAGCTGTCAACATCTTAGGTCTCAACAGGAGAGACTATCATTCACTCTGCCAATAGATCAATGTCTAAATTATCTTGATTTCATAAAAGTTACCTATCAGAACAACTAGCAGTTATTAATAATGGTTTGGAATCATGCAGTGATAACCTCGGGTAACCAAGTAAGGAGATGCTACTCAAATTCTGGTACAGCTCCAAGTCCAAATTAGAACAACAGTTGCAGTTGCTGGATATTATATATGTGAAATAGAAGGCTGGAATCGAATTCGACAGTATGAACTATCAGTCAGTCAAGCAAAAACCCACATTTTGCAATTTAGGGGTAAAACAATGGAGAAAAAAGGCTGTTTAAAACTTAGTGGCAAACTGAAACCGATAAAATAGTTTATTACTCCAGGAAATAACCTGAGCTAGTATCGGAACTCTGTATGCAACACTCAGGCAATGATGCAGAGAGAAGTCCTAGTAACAGGAGAAAGCACAATAACTTGTGGGCACACACAAATGTACAGCCCTCAGCACATCCACAAACATGGAAAAACCAACGGATCAGCCTACAGTCCCCAAATGATGCTCCATCCATGAAGCCCAAGGACAGTCCTATCACTGCGATCAAGTTTAAAAAAAAACCAAAATACTTACCAGTAACCAATGTACGATACAGGTAGTCTACAGGTACATTCTAACAGCAGGCACAGTTCTGGCCTGCCAGGTTATACTGCAAGGTTGCCCTGATGCAGTACCTGTGGAGCCTGTACTCTCGCTTCTCCTCCTTTTCCTGCTTCATGTGTGACATACAAGAGAGTGCATCTACCACCATTTCAGTCTCTCTCAACAGCATTGCATCTGAAAAAGAATTAGAGAGAAAGGAAAAGCAGATGGGGTGGGAATGTACATGTGGACTGCACATCACGAAGAACACGGATTCCTGGCAAAGAAAGCTTTCTTTCTTCAAATGAGTCCACATGTACATTCTGACAGATGGCGACTCTCAGCAGTCGAACCTGCCAAGGAGTATCCTGGCAGAGGATGAGAATCCTGCTGTGCAAAGGACCACACTGATGCCCCACCAAAGACTGGATTCAGCTTTGGATGTTTCAAGACTAGCACAGCAGGAATGCAAGAAGAATGCCAGGGGCCTGCACAGCAGAAGGCTGCGAACAAAGGTGCTGAGGGAGGGTCAGAAGGTGCTCTCTTGCTCCACTTCCAGTGTTTCACAGCGGATCCATATACAAAAGCTACCCTTGCACTGCAGTCTCTAGTAAGAAGTCTCTTCTAGAAGCATGAAGCCTTAAGAAAAATACTAAAAGACCAGAACAAAATGCCTCTAGAGTCATTGTGGAAGGTATCTGCAGGGTTTCCAGGGAACCCTAGTCCTTGAGAAAAAAAAGCACACAGGGATGTCAAATGCAAGGACCTGAATCTTTCCCCGCTTCTCTGGAAAGGGAAACAGGCATAAAGCCAGCCAGCTTCCTAGCTGAGGATGAACATAAACCTAGACTTTAAAGGTGGTCACACAAGCATCCAAAGTACAACATTTAAACTGGAAGAAAACATCTCATCCCAAGTGTACACGCTGGCACAGGTCTCAAGAGAAGTCGTTTTGCAGTGGTGGGCTGTTGAGCCGTTGTGTGACAGACTGAAGGCAAGTGGAACTGATTAATATCATAAATTCTAAGGACTGAGTGGAAAAGAGGTGATGCTATCTCACAGTTTAAGAGAAAACACTGAAAACTTCACCAAATTGTTCTGTAACAACTCCTTCCACAGATCAGGCACTGAGACGAAGGAGTCAGACTCCTGTGCAGTGAAGATGCGTTGGGGTAACTACCAAAACCTGTGCAAACGTTTGCTGAGACCAAGAGAGGAAACAATGACATCCAGGACATCCACGGGCTGGAGACAATGTGAGCATCCCAACATTTAGGAAATAGGAACCACTCTCCCTGACCTTCTAGAAAAGGTCCCGAATACAGTCACAGTCCAGAGTGTGACACTACATATGCAAAAGTTCCTCATGCAGAAACCCAAGATCTGGCACCAAGCCAAAGTTTTCTGCTTGAGTACAAGGAAGTAGCTGCTACAGCAGCACTATTTCTGGGAACCAGGCTTTGTATGAGTAGGAGCTATAGGGATATAGAACTTTTGGATTCGAGAGTGCTACTCTCCTGTCAAATTAAGAACATGAGAAGGATCCCTGTATAAGAACAGAAATGATTATTTGGGAAGTAGCAGGGAAACAAACTTCACTGAATACCCTGAGCAACCACATCCAGGTTCAAGCATAAGGTATAATATGTTTCCAAGATGATAGATAACGTGGCAAGTTGATGTGACAGTTGGAGGCACAAACAGGCAGAATAGAAGAGGTTTGGCACTCTCCCTTTACTCTTTACTAGTTCAATTGGAAAAAATGAACTGAAGATTGCTACAAGCCAAACTTAGCAATGTCAGTCCCAGACAGAAACCATGCAAAATAGCCAAAGGTGGTCAAACAGGTGAGGCAAAATGTCATCTCACCAGCAGAAGATTCCAGGGAATGCATTCTAGGTTTTCTCTTAAGAATTTCCATGCTATCTTTGATGGGAAGATTTCTCCATGGACGCCTGAACTTCCCCTGAGGCTCTTGTGATGGACATTCATGGAAGATAATGACTGTGAAGGGAATGTGGCATCAAGGGAGGCCTGTGGGTTAAACAGCAGTGACACAGGACATGACCCTGGTGCTGACGGGTCTGTTGAATAAGATGCCCGGAGCAGATGGGTTCAGTGTCTCAGAACAAACAGAAAACCAAAATGAGGGTGAAAGTGGACACTTTACCCATGACCTTTTAACCAGGTGGTTCCCAAATAAAGCATGCCTGGGATCTTCATAGGAAATGAGATCAAAACAATTTGGCTTGACTATTTCCAAATGAAATCCAGGAATGTGAGCTCCTACGTCACAAAAGTACGTGAAAGACTAGGGCATGTAAGCACTTCCAGGTTCAGCAAGGATCAGAAGATGGAACAAAGTCTTCAGGGATGGCATCTGACTCAAATTAGGCCTTTGGTGAAAGAAAGCACAGCAATCTAGTTAAAAAACAGAAAACCCAAAGGAGATCAAGAGCACGACTCGTTGGTCGGCTGAGGGGCAGCGAACAGGTGGTGGTATGTTCTCTCCTGTATGCCAAACACCAAGCCAGAACGGACAGGGCATGTCCTCCATCATCTGCATAAATCTTACCAGGCACAAGCATTATCCACTGTTAGAATGTACATGCAGACTCATTTGAAAATAAGTCATTCATTTCCTTAAGTCATTAATTCCTTCTCATCTGGCACACACCTGTAAGTAACTGCTAGTCTTCTGGCTTTCTACTCTGGGAGATTATTTTAAGGAACAGAAATATCCATTACCCTCTAGAATGAACTCTGTTATGTATGTTCTGACTTAAGAAACCTACAGAGAAATTTCTGCTGGAATTTCTGTCATGTGGACAAACTGAAGCAAACCTGCCCCAGATTCTGACAGCCCAATGCTAACCAGAGCTTTAAAGAAGTTAATGAATTAAGTTGCCCACATTCTGCTTAACCCGCAAGTAGTTTTGCCACTTGCTACTGTATTTTATAGCAGCAACAGCCATCAGTTACAAGTTGTGTCACCTTGAGGCACTTAATGATACACACGTAACTGTTCTCCCCTCACACAACTGGTCAAGTCACTTATCACTTCTTATTTCTGTACAAAATTACGGTAATGTTGTCTCTGCCTGTCAATGGCACCCTAATCCAGAAGGGTCCCTCAGATTTGCCAGACAATGCCTCAAGGGATTAGTCAAAGGAGAAGGGTTTTGTCACAGATCCCCTCTCACTGCTCAATTAGGCATTTCACAAGGACAGGGGTTTCTTTTTCATTAACAACTCACCCTGAGGGCAAATTACTTACCCGAAAGCACACAGGGAACTCTTCCAACATCCTAAGGCAGGCTTTAACCTGCCACTGAGCAGATGCTCTATGGAATGTTAACCAAGGTGATTCACAACTCTAGCAGTTGAATATGAAGAGCACCTCAAGGTGCACCACAGCTCCAGCTTTGTGCCTTAGTGTAATCAAGCACACTTGCCCAGAGAGCAAGCCTACAGCAAAGCCAGGAGCATCTCCAGGGGATAACCCATTCCAAAGAAAGATACCAATCAATCCTGCATTTTGAATAAAAACTGGACCAACAATGAATTTAAGCTCAGTCAGTACCCCAAGGGATTCATGGCTACCTGAAGGGCATGGTTCCCTCCCTGCCCCTGGACTAACCCCTAATCTAAGCAGAAGACAGGGAGCACAGCTGAACTTCAGTGGGGTTTCAGGGGGACAGCAGTAATGTGGACACTCAAACCAGACAGCAGTAACAGTCCAAGCCATCTATATTGCAGCTGAAGCAGAAAAATCACCATTCTGTTGAGACACACATGCCAGCCACAGAAGCAGGGAATTGATTAGGCTAGGAAAGACCTTTAAGATCATCAAGTCCAACTGTGAAGGTGAAGTTACTGCCTTTCGTGGAATTTTATTACAGACTTTCAAAACAGCTTCAAGAGGTCTTAACACAAAACAAAAACCTGAGAGAAGCCACACAATGACCAAGAGACCTCTCTGCTGACACCATATTCCTCCGTGAGCGTGGTCATCGGATACCACCTGCAGGGACAGTCACAGCTGAATGTCTTCCAGGCCTTTGCAGACAAGTTTGACACCCTGAATTTGAATGTTCAGGTGAACCCATTCAGAAGCCAGTAAGTCTGATTGGGTCACCATACTTTTTTTTTTTTCCCTGCAATTATGGTTTCACATTGAGGCCACCCAAAAATACCCAGTCATTATATCCTCAGTGGTTGTATTCCCATTGGTCTGCCTTGTCAACCTGAATTCAAAGGGGCTTCCTTCCCTTCATTTTGGTATGAAATGCAGAGCTTCTGCTCAGTCTTTTATTGGCAGCGGGAGGAAGCTCTAAATGTGAATTTAAGTTCAGTAAAAATAACTGAACCACCATCCTTAGAGGTTGCAAAGTGCTTCCAGGAATAATGAGGAAAATTAAACAAAATCAGTGCCACTTGCTAGATGCTGGCTGAAATCTTCATCAGCAGAGGGAAGCTGTCTGCCTCCTCTTACTTGTATCAGGGGCCCTGGTGTACAGAGAAGAGATTGTTGCTGAAATTACACAAGTTAGCTCTCCATCTTTACCCTGAGTAAATGCTCTGCAGAGAGGAGGGCTTTGAAACCACAGCTCAGCAAGGCACGAGGTTCGTAAGGAGACCAAGAATAGCAAAGCCAAAGGTGCCTAGGGCATGTCCAGAACCAGTGAGGTTCTTTGGTAAGTGCACAGTAAATCTGAGGGGTGAGGAGAATTCAAAAAAATCCATATTTCATCCTCTCCAAGTACACAGAGCAGGTCAGGACAAAAGACAAAGGTACCTTGAGACAGACAGTGCCATGGAATGTCACACTGCCAACCTCAAAGCTAGAGCAGACAGCACTAAGTGTCCAGTCTTTCATCCCACTGTCCACAGCCTTTGGTTTGGTACCTTTATTAAATCTTCTTCAGAGTGCTCTCCTCTCCAAATGACACATGACTCAGCAGCAGAGTCTCAAATGAGAACAGCAGGGAAGAGACAAACTCTCTTTGCTTCAATCCACTTAATGGGCTCAGGAACAAACCCCAGCTCTACCTAATTCAGGAAGCACTGTGCTGCAAACAGGTTAATCCAGGACTGAGCAGTTTGCTGGAATACCCAGTCTGGCACTCTCAGGAGGGTTGGTTTTAGAATGGATCTTTAGAGATCATCTGGTCCAATCCCTCAGCTCCAGCAGGGCTGCCTAGAGCCAGCTGCCCAGGACCACGTTCAGATGGCTTTTCAGTGTCTCCACGGGTGGGAACTCTACAAATGGGGAAACCCATTCTGGTACTCAGTGGAAAAGGTTCTTCCTTGTGTTCAGAGGGAAGCTCGTGTGTTCAGTTTGTGTCCAGTGGCTCTTGTTCTGTCACAGGACACGGAAAAGAGCCTGTCTCGGTCTTCTCCATAACTTCTTCTAAGGTAGACAATATCCACTGCTTTCCCCTCACCTACCAAACCAGTCACTTCATCGTAGAAGGTGACCAGGTTGGTCAAGCATGACTTCTCCCTGGTGAATCCATGCTAATCACATTCACTGATCACCTTCTTGTCCTCCACGGGTATGAGAAAATGCTTTCCAGAACTGGTTGTTCCATCACCTCCACGGGGTTTGAGACGTGGTCCCTTTAAACTGAAATATTCCATTTCAGTCTGTTCTATTACCCTGCATTCCATTCCAGTCCAGGAACTATCAGGCCAGGGCGAAAGCTGTCATTTCTTACTGTTTTTATTTTATGTCATTACACGGGTGTAGGTCAGTCAGCACCAGTGCTAACAGGTGAGTAGCAAAACAACTCTGCAGACCAGCCAAAAGCATGTTCCCATACCAACACCCAGGGCCGTGCACATTTACTGTGGATTGATCTCTACTGAAAAAGCTGAATAATCCAGTTGAGACAGCACTTAAATGTCATGTGTTTAGGTGACATGTCAAAACATAAGTCATTCTACCTTGAAGGTATTTAACATTTTTATTTATTCCATCAGCACAACTATAATAGGAAAGACAACTTATGCGGAATATGCTTAAACCCACATGGAATGCTTTCCTACCTCCAGGCATAATCTGACCAACATCCTGCACAGTTAAGACCGACAACTTCTCCTCTGTATCCACTCTGATCACACCGAAACTCAGACAATTCATGGATAACACTGCTTTTCCTGGAGGGGGGCCACCCAGTTCAGGAGGTCTGGAAAACAGAAAGTCCAGTCAGATATGAATCAACACACCAATGGTGAGCTGGTCACCAAAAACACTGTACCAGTTTCTCAGGCTTGGTAAGGTAAAGAGAAATAATGGTGTCTCACTTTTGACAAACGGGAGTTCAAGACTGGTAATATACTGTCACTAGACGATAAAAGAGCTAGAACAAAACTCTCAGAAATCTCAATCTTTTTTGTTTCAAGTTTTCTTGAAACTGATTTTCTGAAAACGCACATTTTGATCAGAACCACTATCAAAAAATTCTAGCATATTCCATCCATACATCTATTAATAATCAAAGTATTTCCTTTTTTTCAGAGTATCTCTTGCTATCTCCAGAAATCCAATGGTATTTTTCAGACCAGTTACAAATACTTTTTTTTTCATTAGCCTCCTGTTTTCAAAACATTGTAAATAAGGATTTAATTGAAGATTCAGCATCTTCTTCCTCATAAATAATTAAGGCTTGCTTTGGGGGCATTTTAAAATGTCCTCCAGTAACATCAGTTGAGAGGATGAGACCTTGCTTTCCCAAATCATGAAAAAAAAAAAGGTCTCATGTCTGACTACTCTTAGAAAACATTAAACTTTTTAAAGAAAACAAAAATCAGCCACTTTTCAGTAAAGGAGGTACCTGTGAGTTTCAGATTTCCTCTGCCTAGGTCTTTGGGCATCTTTATGTGGGTCACGGTCTTTTCTGATTACCACCTTAACATGAGATTCCCCATCCCTGGAAGTGCTCAAGACCAGGCCGGACAGGGCTCAGAACAACTTCCTACCCCAGCTGTTCTGTGATTATATGACACATCCCAAAAGTCAAGAAAAGCCTGGGTTCACTTCTCAGGAAAGGGAATTACCTGCGAATAGCAACGGTTAGTGCCTCTGAAGAACTAGCACAAGGACAGATGACTTCTGGTCTCAACCCTCTGGATTGGAATACATTCAGGAATGCGTCACAGGAGGATATTGACCCTAAAAAGAAGAATCAGGCAATTGGAAACATTTTGCTGTTGGCAGGAAAGCTTGAGCAGCAGGAATTCAAAGTCTATGCTCGCTCTCAGCTCAGATATACAAATATTGCTGCTTTCGTGCACAAAACCAATATACTTTCAAATTGTCTGAAAGACATTCCAGCTATAATTAGATGGTAGATTTGGAAAAAGAACTCCCAGTGACTAACAACTAATTCACTGAATGAAATTCCCAGCTGCATACTCCTTCTCTGGCAGCACTCACTAACACTTACCATCATGGAAAGCCCTTCAGGGACCAAAATACTTTGTCACTAAGGGTAACTGTTCCGGCTCTATGTCAACTTCTTATAAAGCTCTTATCTCATTGTTTCTTGCAAAGGTCACAGCATTTAAAATCAAACATCAGATGCTTCTGACATACCTTCACTTCACAACTCTACCTCACCTTTAGCACTCGGCCCAAAATGGATTGTATCTGTATCTACAGATCTCCTAGGTATCAGTTCATGTCAGTTCATAGAAGAGTATAACACTGATGAAAACATGAAGTTCAAAAAATGAATTTACCCAGCTAAATATAGCCAAGAAGTGCAAACAGCAGTGGCATCAGTGGCACACAAACAGTATTTTACTACAGAACAAGTTGTTTAAGCTTCCCAAGCATCAGCTCTGACACAGAACCTTGGCAGGACTGACACTCAGGAAACACAACCGTACTCACAGGGATTGGCTCCGTCTGCCACTATTAACATCCGTAACGAGCTCAGGCTGACATCTCTCTGATCCCTCTGAGCCAAAAGTGACCAGTGCATATCTCGGGATTTTACAACAGCTACACGGGCTGGAAATCAAAAATATAATTATGCTGCGTGTGCAGAACAGAATGAAGATCAATTAAAAAATTACATCAGTATTCTTGTATATTTACCAGAATTTATGAAACAATACACGCATAAGAAACAAATACAAGTGTCAAATATTCAACTGCTATGACGTGTATACTCAGTTTCTCCAGATGGACTTGATTACAGAATTCAACTGTTGGTTATAAATTCAAACACTGAGAAAGACAATTTCTTTAAAGGTCTCTCAGAAGAAGCCATCATCAGTGAAACTATCAGCACACAGAATATTGAAATGGAGTACTCAATGGCATACACAGGCATTTTATACAAACAATTTCATTTGGCATTAAATAATCCAAAAAGGTGGGTGAAGTACAAATACTTTTAGGTTACCTTTGTATGAGCAGACTTTCTGTATCCAGGAAAGTGGATTAACCTTCATTAATGCATAGGGAATACTGATGACATGCATCCTGTTCATAACGCTCTGTGAGGAAAAAGATTAAAAAATAAACTTGCAAGTGGCTCAAAAAATACACAGCATGTATCAATGCTTAAAAAAACCCACCGTTATGACAGCTACAGCATAACTCTTACAGTTAAATGTTAGTGAAAACTATGTGTATACTCCATGGAAACATAAATTACACAACTTACTGAAAAACTAACACTTTATTCTGAAAAGCATAAATATTGAAATAGAAATTGTCTGAGAGAGCTGATGATCTTATGGCCTCATTCTGATACCCCTGAGAGAAGCAACTTGCTGCAGTTTTTTTTCGTTCCTTCCCATACTCACTGTTAACACTCCATGCCAAAGTCCAGCATCTCTTTTGAAATCCAAGACATTTGTCAGCGTTTCAGCTGAAAGCAAAAGGAAAAAAATACCAGATTTAAAAAGTGTATTTACAAGAATACTTAAGAATTCAAAAGACTTTCTGAAGCAACTCTGAAACTGCCAACTTCTAAGAAACCAAAGCTCTCTTGCCGTGCCTGTTTGTCTATAACAAACAGGCTGCTTAAGCTCCAAGTGGCTTATTTTACTTCAGCAATCACCTTTGAATTATGATTACAGACTAGATTATTACAAGGTATCTAAGACCTTGGTTCATTATAACACCCATGTGTTTGTAACATCTGCCAATGAACTACGCAGACCAAAAATTTAGTTTTGAAGCACACTTCTTCAGCTGAACTCAAAAATTTTATCTATATGTGAAAGGATTAAATCCAGTGAGAACTATTACCATGGCTGTACTAAATTTTCTTGAATACTTTCTCTGAAAAAAAATTTTAAAAAAACAAGAATCAAAGATCTTAAAGATTCAACCTGATTTTCGAGGGACATCTTGTACTGATTAGGTGAAACTTGCTTATCACTGATGTAGGACGGATGCGTGCAGGAAAGTTTTTGGTTAATGGCAGCACAGGTTAACTCCATGCAGATGGCCCAAACCAAGAGCATTCCTTGGCTGTCCTTTGGGAGAATGAGAACAAGCAGATCTCTCACTATGTTCACATTGCTATGGAGATGCTCTTTTGTGGGACATGATCAGCTAAGAGGAAGATCTCTTCCTTGATTATCTCACTAGTGGATTTACTCTCTTTCACACATCGCTCCCAGTAGGAGTGAGGAAACTTGTCTTTCCTTTTGCAGTTAAAGCTACTACAGCATCTCTGGAGTTCTTGGAAGACGGTGAACATGATATTGCAACACAAATTGCCTGAAGATTCAAAGCTGTTGGTATAATTTTAAAGTTACACCTCTCTAACTTACCTTCTGAATAGCCACAGGCCTGAGTCAGTGCGTGACAGTGTGCCAGCATGGAAGCATGAGATACAGTAATGCCCACTGTGCTGCCCTCTTTACTTGTTTTGTACTGAGAAGAGAAAGGGTACACAAGCATTAGAATAACAACAAAACCAAGGAAATTCACAGTAGTGAACTGAAAGCACATTTCATTATAAAAACGAAGCAAGCTTTTTTAAAAAGTCAAAAAGCTAGCACAAAAGCACATTTATGGTCAGAGAATACACTAGTATCATAGGAAATCTGTTTCTCTACTCCAATTAAACAAATTGTCCCAGGGATCCTAAAATGCTGATTAACCCCAGTCTGCAACATAGCCACTCAAATGACAGCCTGCCAAGCAGCCTTGAGGGAAACATTCTTGTTTCACAGTTAAAATATTACAGTAATCTCTTTAATTGTATCAAGAGATTAAAGGAAACAAATGTCACATGAACTACGACAGAGTAACTGTAAGAGTTAGGCATGTTACACTAAATCACCTCGATATAGGCAATCTCAGCGCTGGCATCCCGGACTTGCGGATGCCAGTCCTTGGCTGGCTTTGCCAGATGCTTCCCATCAATCACAAACCAAATGAGACGAGGCCAGCCTTCAAAGGAAAAAAAAAAAAAAGTTACTGTCCTCAAAGTGCCAAAAATCAGGGCTTTTCCCCCCAGTACTGAGGGATAATGACAGGAACGAAGCAAAGGCTGGAACAACCCCTGCCCGAGAGGAGCGAACGAAGGCAGTTCTTTACGTGTAAGCCAGAACCACGCACACAAACCCCAGAGCTGCTGTTTGACAGCAACAGTGAATATAGCCACTTCTTACCCCATAAAAAACAAACCCACACCTTTGAATGTCACCACTTCTCCAGTCTGAGCTTTAGGGAGGCCTTTCTGACAGGCATCAGTGGTTAAAGCCAGTGTTACTCCACAGCTGCCCAAAAGAAACCCGATCTGCTGACTGCCGGCATCCTACAGAGAAAACAAGGTATAGCAAAATTACAAATAACGAAGCTTTCGTACAGTTTACTGTAACTTCTCCGTGTTTAGGAAACATTAAGTCAATTTTTATCACAGGAAAAAACAAATGTCTATCCCATAAGACCTTTAATGGAGGACAAACGACTGAGAAGGCTGAGTTTTGCTTTGTGCCAATTAAGATTTGGCAGCAGATCTGGCAAGGAAAGCAGTGTCACAAGCAATGGTTGTGCACCCCTCTTCAACCCAACAGGGATGTTTACAAGTTCTGGTAAAACAGGAACCTGGTTTGAGGCTGTGTGAGTCCTGACACACTGAGGAGCACAGCCTGTAGCTTTAGCTCCTCCCTAATAATCTCAGTGTGGGGGGGATTATACCTGTATTTCCAGTAACTATGGTGTCTCTGCCTGCCTCATTATTCAGTATGAGAGCTGAAAAAACAACATTTCTGCGACACATTTTGAGAAATAGTTCCGCAAGTATTTTCAAAAATAATTAATTAAAATGATTTCTGTGATTACCTATCCTAAAATACTTAATACTATCATTAATAGTAGTATATTACTACTATTTCCCCCTTTCCCTAAGTAAATATGAAATATAATTTCAAGCATAGACTGTACACTGAGCAGTTCAGCTGATGCTTTCCAACCTGCAGGCTCTGAGGGGTCCCATGTAAGGTCTGTAGGATTTAGACACTCTGCCCACACAAACGCTCCATTTATTTACCAAACCATAAAAATGCTGAATGCATTTGCCTACCTTTCTTGTGAGTGGAACTTCTATCGGGACAGGAATAAGTTCTGCCAGGAGACAGCCATAAAATGCCACCATAAACATAACTGGATCACTATTAGGAAACACGAGAGCTACCTACAAAAACACATTAAAATAAGAAGATGTGTGTTTTTTCATCAGAGAGGGGGGACTGCTTTTAAATTCATGGAACAAAATCTTCACAGCAGTGTACAGTTCATCTATAACTAAGAACAGAAACACTAAATATTGGGACAATGTATTATTACAAGTCACAGTAATGATTATTTCACAATATATTATTGCAATATACTATTACAAGGCTTTCTTCAGGTAAAGCTGTTCCTCATTATTTCACCCTTTGGGACCACTTCCAAAAGCTGCCTACCCGGTCTCCAGGCTTCAGCAGGGGTTCATTCTTAGTGGTTAGCTTGTTTAGCAGGGTATAGGCTAACTTCAAGCTTCGACTCCACAGCTTGCCTAAAGAAAAAAAAAAAAAAGAAATTAAGATATAGAAACTAGAATTGTAGCATTTAATTGGCAAATCTCAGTGCCTTACACATGCTCTAAGCATGACGGCTGTATCAGAACAGCTGGCAGAGAGTATAAGTACAATTTAGAATTTGGCTTCTTTTTAGTTTACCTTTTCCTTTTTTTTTTTTTTTTTAGTGTAAAACTAAACTTGATATTCTAAACAATTCTCAAAGCTCCACTGTAGAGTAATTCAACTAATGCAGCTGCTGAGCTGTACATTTCCCGCATCCTTCATCTGTGAGAACGCAAAAAACAAAGTCTAACATTCTAACATACTATACAATGAAATGATGCAGGGAGACAGCTGTCCTTCAGGACAAAAAAAAAAAAAATCATCTTACCAAAAAATTGCAACTTACTATAATACTTTTAAGCTCATTGATATAGGCAAGTTCCACTTCCCACCAAAACATTCTGAACATGCTCCTGAAGTATGAATCTCCTCTATAAGGATGTGCAGGGAAGAAGCTAAAATGGAATGTCTCCTCTAGGAATCTCAAGAGCACATTATCAGTCATCTGCTTCTTCCTCCCAGTTTACACCAGTGTTCTGGTTTTAGTGTTCTTTTACCAAAAAACATCCCCCTCCCCAATTCTTTGAGATTTAAAAACAGCAACTTGGAAAGAATCAATACCACAATTTTTTTCCCTTCCTTAACTTTTTTTAAAACATCTTTCGTATACAATGAATTAATAATTTGCATTCCAAGACCAACCTCAAACCTCCTCTGTCACGAGCATGGGCAGCCCCCCTCTCTGAAGTAAAGCAAACTGTTAATTCCACAGCAAACCCCTGATTCCTCCTCACAGCCAGCACCAACACGTACCGTACGTAAGGGTGTAAATGGCTTTCCCAGTGGTATCCAACGCCGTCAG
Organism: Pseudotriccus pelzelni; assembly: GCA_035584735.1. Classification (NCBI taxonomy): domain Eukaryota; kingdom Metazoa; phylum Chordata; class Aves; order Passeriformes; family Tyrannidae; genus Pseudotriccus; species Pseudotriccus pelzelni. The sequence goes on along the minus strand of JAWMRA010000002.1, from coordinate 1,290,264 downwards.
ACACGGCGCTTTGGGCTGGGTGGTTCCCCAGCGTTGCAGGGCAGCCAGCAGAGAGGGTGGCCAGTTGGTCACAACCCCTAAGGGTTCCCCTTTGAGTACATTCATTTGATTTCCTTCAGGCTTTGGTTGATTTGGGTCAGGCTGTTGCACTAGAACCGGAGCACAGAAAATGGCAAATGTCAATCCTCACAGAACGTGCAAGTTACACTTCCCAGACTGTTCCATGAACCAGCTATCATTACCTCCCTGCTTTATTATGATGCTATGCTAATCATCTGCTGGCTTCCCAAATAGTAATGACCATCACTTTAGAGTTCTGATTCCACATTATCAAAGGACCAGAATTTGAATCTCTCGTTCACTTCTCTCTGCTTTGGAAAGCTGCTATTTTCTGTTGCTTGCTCTCCAATCTATTTCAATTAAAGTTTCCACCAAGTCAAGATGGGTTATCAGAGATAAAACGGCTTCAGTGACATCTGGAGTTTGATTTTTGCTGCACTGAGTTCTCAACAGTGATGAAGAACGACACTATGCTTCTGTAACAATACATTTTTAAAGAAAGGCCTTCTGTTAAAATCCCACTCCAAGCTGCTCCAGAAAGTGAAGTATCTTGATCTTAGTTAGCAAACCAAAGTCCTAGCTGGAGTCAGCTAACACTCAACCTAGGCAATGGGTAAAATTAATGGTTCCAAGTGACACTCTCCACAATTACATGTACCTCAGTGGAAGTCCACCCAACCCTGACTGAAGAAACTTCAGCAAAAGACTAAAATCACAATAATCTCATATATGAAAACATCAAACCAACAGTAGAGGGAATCTAGTGGCGGTGGCTCAGAAATGTCACACTGAGTAGGGGGCTGGGTTGAAGATTATCTTTTACTGGTGGTAAGGTGACCTTTCTCTCTTCACTGTAACAATTCTACCATGATTTGTTTTCTACTGGGAAGAGAAAAAGAAACAAACACTTGCTAAGAAGTATCAGTTCAGTCTTGCATAAAGAGTGAAAAGTGTATCTGAAAGAAAATTAACCTTCCAGCAGTTCTTCAAAATCATCCACAAAAAATTCTTTCAAAGGTGGGCGCTTTGGTCTTTTCAAGGTATTTAGCAGCTGCTGGATTTTAGAGGACACTCTGCTATTCACTGGGACACCTGCCAAATGGAAAATATTTATTATTTGTCATATATTAGCAAACATACAGTAAAACACACACCTTTCAGGTGGAAAAGTCATTTAGGATGAGACCCTTGTTTGGAAGAAAACAGCTTTATTTGTTTGCAAACAATGCTGTTCCCTGGCTACCTGGCTGATGCAGACACCTCACACTTCATTTTAGCTTTTCAATCCACTGACCTCTCCATGAGATTCCAACAGAAACACGAAGAATGCTCTTTACTCCAGGAGTCTAGGTATTTGCTACATCTTACCTTTCATTCCATTCTGAAAGGTTCAGAATGCTTGGGAAAAACAAGCGAATCTTTCACTATTTTAAAATTTAAGTAAAAATAGTCACAACACAAAACCTCGCTGAATGCTGACCTTCATTTGTACATGCGATAGATTTATTTTAAATGAAACGTAAGTAAGTGGGTGCTTTGATATTTATCAAAATGTAAAGCTCTGAGGCAATGAGATGAACATGCACACACACATACACACATATTTATACATATAAAGGACTCAGATGGAAGGGTAGGAGGTTTATAATGCAATCACCATCTGCAGTTTCCAGAATGCTGCTGTTGTAGCCTCTGGGCACTCCTCGCACCGACGCTACCTGCGGGCGCTCGTGGTACAGGTGTTCCACCAGGCCAGTGGTCACGTCTGGGGGTGCAGAGTGGTTCTCTGGGGAAACGCAAGACAGATAGGGCAGCTCAGCAGGCAGGCTTAGGAAATAACAAAAAGTCAAAGTTGCTCCTTACAGCAGGGCATTTCCCAAATCCTCACGTACTCGCAGGGGCTTGAGAACCGCCTTGTAACAACCTGGAGGTAAAAGCCTGCTCTGCTTGGAGCTGTGCCCTGTTTCCTACACCTGCCTAAGAGAAATGCTTAGGGAATGTCATAGAATCACAGGATGGCTTGGGTTGGAAGGGACCTTAAAGCTCACCTCATTCCAACCTCTGCCACGGGCAGGGACACCCTCCTCTAGCCCAGGTTGCTCCAAGCCCCGTCCAACCTGGCCTTGGACACTTCCAGGGATGGGGCAGCCACAGCTTCTCTGGGCAACCTGTGCCAGGGCCTCCCCACCCTCACAGGGAAGGATTCCTTCCTAATATTTAATCTAAATCTCACTTTTATTGTAAAACCATTCCCCCTTGTCCTGTCACTAACTGCCCATGTAAAAAGTTGTTTTCATCACTCCAGAACTGTAACCTGAATTATGGAATGGCTTTGAATGGTACAGGTCACGAAATGGCAGCACTCGTGAGACGTGTTTGAACAACAGACAAAAAGAATCGGAGGCCTGGAATATTCAGAATCCTGATGAATAAAAACAAGAATGCAGTAAGGAAGAGCTGGAGAACACCTTGCTGCCCAGAGCTGGAGGAGCTGCCTCTGCAAGCACAGCCCTTGGAGAACCTCAGCATGTCATAAATCCTGCCAGAACAACTCCAGGCACAGGGAGATCCAGGCAGTGCTGTAAAATACGTACATTATCCCTCACTCTGAGGCAGTGATTAGCACTAGAACAGTGAGTGGTCACAGCACTGGGCCCAGATTTCCAGAGGTGACACACACGCCACCAGTGCAGCTCTAAGAGGCTCCAGAGGGATCGCCAGGAGAAAAATTTACATCCTTTCCCATCCTTTCCAATGGACTCACTGCAAAGCCAATATTGGTATCGCAGAGACCACTAAGCAAGAATGCCAAATTCCTTCCATGAGGGGTAAGGTAAAAGAAGGACAAAGTGCCACTTCATCCCTCAGAGAAATGCCCTGGAATCAGTAACCACAAGGGTGACAACTGTGTGTAAAGCTGACCTGGATAACCACAGTACCGGGCCTACAGAGAGCCCATATAAACAGCTGAAATGCTCTCACTCTCTTCTACATAATTCTGCAGTGGCTTTTTGGTTTGGGTTGGTTTTTTTCCCTTAGCTTTTCCCAATTCCCAAACTACAGACTTCTTCCAGTACACAACTTCACCAGAGAAAAGGCCACAGAGCCAAGTGTTCCTGGTTCCCATGCTGCAGAATCAGCCCCCAAGTCCCCACTTCTCACCTGACAAACCCTGCAGTGAATTACCAACGTCTGCCTATGGACAGACAATGTCTTCTGTATGGAGAAGGAGTAAGCTTAATTTTCAGGATTTATGCTCAGATAAAAATCACATTGACCTAATTAATTATTTGGGCGTTTTATTAATAAATGCCCGTGAGACCCCATGCAATTAGTCTGCATCGTCCAGAGATACCGTGGAAACAGGAAAAGAGAAGTGGTGAGGACTCAAAGAAAAAGTTTTTGCAGACTTGTGACTTCAGGAAAAAAAATTAATCGGATTCAGACTGAAGGACCTTTCCATTAGCGATGAGAAGACAGAGATAAATGTGGGAAAGAACATATGGGATATGACAGAGAATTAAAAGCCATGATAATCCGTATTTCCAGTGATTCTAAGAGCTAAGGTGGGAAATACTCCACAGTTGAGATGGTGACCTTGGAAAAAGCCAAGACATACTGCTAGCCTTATCCATTAAAAAAAATAAATTAAAGTAAAAAATAAAAAAACCACCCCAAACAACATGTAGATGTTGTCCTTGCTGCAACAAGTGAAACAGCTTAAAAATAATGCAGACTCCTATTTGACTCGATTAAATACTGTAACCTTCCACTTCCAGCACTGCAGTTTACTGTCTGGGGACTTTGAGCTCACCATTAAAAATGCAGGCTGGAGAGGATAAACTGCTAGGGAACAAGCTGCTAATTTTAATTTCTCCAGCATCTCAAAATTGTGAATAGCTATTCAGTACACAACCAAAACACAGAATATTTCAGTAGGGCATGGTAATTAAAATAAGTAAGATGCCTTTCTGATTGCTGACGTCAGCATATTATCTGAAAAAAATAAATAAACTTTTCTTCTGTGCTCTAGGACAAATCAAAGCCCCTTTTGGTAAGGGAGTATTTACCAAGAATCAGAAAAGTTTGCAGTATAAGAAATGAGTTTTCATATTCTTGGGAGCAAGAAAGACTACAAACAGACAGGAAAAATGTCCCAACTGAACTGATATTGGCCATGCATGAATGTTACCAAGCTAGGAATGAAAACTGATGGAACACGGCAGGCATTCTAGAAATGAGGAAGACTGTTCTTAGGCAGCAGGGCATCTGTTCTTTCACCAAAGGCACTGGAAATTTTACCTTTATGAACATTTTTAGTAAATCAGCTCTTAATTATCCCTGATGAGTAAAATAACTGTTTATTTATTTCCCGCTAATGAAATTTCAAACCTGAAACATTCAGCCGCTTACATGCCAGACTCTGAACTCCTAGCGAGGCACTGATTTTGCACACAATGTTGTTCATCAAACAGTCCTGATGGAGAGGTCTTAGGAAGCTGGTTGTGAAATTTGATGTGTATTTATCCAGCCTGAGGCATCAGACATAGCAGGATGCTGTGCTACACGTTCTGTATCTTGCAAGTTTTTACAGCTATATTAAGAATTTCATCGATCTACTTAAGCTTGGAAGGTTTTGTAATTTTAAGGAGTTAAACATGATTCCTATTAATCCATGATGTGAAATCCAGAACGGTTCAAAGCAAAGTGTTGATGTATTCCATCTTACTTACATGCACCAGTGTCAAACAACAGCGTAAATTTCTCATTATAAATAAGCTTGGAAATGGGAATATGAAAAATTTAGGCTTCTTTAAAGGGTGTTTTGTACAAACATGAAAAATTTCCCTAGCAATCGGAACCTCTGATTTTGTGACTTTCCCAAAGATTCTGGGTGTTTTTCTAATCTTTTGGGTGTTTTCCAACTGAATCACGTCTGAAATACACAACCTGACATTGTTTAGGGTAAATACATGCAGACTGGAAAGCATGCAACAAAAACAGCATTCCTTTGAAATTCTGCTTTGGAATCTAATAAAACTGAACCTTGGTTTCTTGGTAAATCAAGCATTTTACCAAGAATAATGCACGTTCAGATCTCATGAACAGCTGGCTTACGTAAAATTAAATACACACACGTCATACATACCTGGTCTGTGAATTGCACATTTTAAGGCTATTTACAGGTATCTCCTGCTGAAGATCTCTGTGTTTAGCCCTGCTTTGGGACTTGTAATCTGATTTTATTCCAACCACACAGGCAGGTTTACTGACCTATCTGGGTGTGTGCCATGAGATCTGCAAGCACAGTGGCAGCAGCGGTGGCAGGAGCGGTATTGGAAGCAGCAGGTTTCCCTCCAGGATGAGATGAGGTGGAGGATGCAGAGGATGAGGTGGAGGAGCCCTGAATGACCCGGTTAAGCCAGGGCTCTACGTTGGAATGGCTCTGGAACGGAGTGGAGCCGATCCGCCCTTGGCGCCGTAACGAGCCCTCATCTTCTGATGCTGACGATGTGTCTGTGATCAAAATAACCATGACAGGCATGTAATGTGGGAATGACCCAACACAAGGGAACACGGAGCTTCGCCATGTTCCGTGTTCTCCGCGCCGCGTTCTCATGTGCTACACGTGAGATGCAATGTATCGAAGCAAAGGGGATACATTCACATACACAAACCCTGCTCTCCTCCCCGCTTTTTGGGTTAAAGCAACAACTTCTACAAATGAGAGACAGCGCACTTGAAGCAAAGTCTCGGTTACTTCCAGTGTTTGGAATGATGTAAGAGTCAAACAAGCCTTCTCCCTCCAGCACCGACTGCACGCACCAACCACTTTCAGTGTGCAACCCATCCCACCCCATCCCTATTCCACCGAAAAAATATTTCTGTTCTGAACAGCCAAATTTTACCTCATCCCACCTCCCATTACATTTCTTGTTGGGTATTTCCTTTTTTATTTCTTGGGGGGGAATTATTCACTTTTTGATTCTTCTGACAAATTACTTGGAGAACTAATTACTAAAGAAAGCACAGTGCTCTAAAGTTCAGTGAAAGAGTAATTAGAAAGCCCGTATTTTAACCACATAAACTGGTATTAATGAGAACTACATAGAAATGCTTAGTAAAGCATCTTTTGATTCTAGATACATTTTTGTTGCTGTTAGAAGTCTGACAAAGGGCTCCTAATTTAATTACCATTTAGTTATTTACAGCGTTCCAGAAGTTTCCCTTTGGTGCACAACCTTCCCGTATTAATTATCCATCCAACAACAAATAAAAAGGTCATGCTAAATACCAAGCAAACTCATCCCTGTTGATTTTGAGTGAAATATAGAAACTCTTATTACAGGAAAAAATCTTGCCCTCCTAAAGAGACTGCTGCATTTTAAGGACTCGATCCTTTCTATGTTTTATGTAAGACAGGGTGTCTGTTACTGTAGTCTAACAGTCCCTTCTTCCATACTTGGAAATCTGGGCTTGGTTACATCAGGAATTCTGCAACCTTAATTTTGGCTATGTTTTTAATCCCCTGAACACATAATCATTCCGCTAGATACAATTCCATATAAATCCTTGAAGCCGTATTTAAAAAATCACTCCTCATCTTGGGCAATGCATTTCAGTTACCAGCTGTTTAATTTTCTGCTTTTCAAGAATATGTGCATTTCCAACAACTCCAGAACAATTGCTCTTTAACAGTCTAAACCCACAAAAACCAGAAACCACTTCATAAGAAGCTCGTTTAAGTTGGTGGCATTTTCAAAGTTAAAATAGTAGATCTCTCATTATTTGACCTACCTCACTAAGCATGACAATTTTGAATGAAAATACCCAAACAATTGATCTCTGAGAAGATACAGCTGTGGTGCATCCCCATCCCTGGGTCCGTGCGTGGTGTGGTATTTCTGGTCTGCTGCCATGCTTGGAGCTTTTGGCAGCTGACTCCATTTGCTCCTGGAGAGCAGCCAAACCTGTCCCCCAGTGCTTGCAACCTTCCCTTTCTTTCAGGCAGAAAGCAAAAATAAACAATTACAGGAATATGGAACAAGATAGGATTGCAAACAGTCAGGGATTGAAAAAAAACCCACAAACTAAACCACCGCATCTGCAATCTAAAATCACTTCAGAGGAAAAAAATAAAACTACAGAAAAAGCAGTTTTCTCACAGAATACACACTCTGACAATAACTCCTTACTCAGATCCAAGGCTAATGAAGTCTCTCCAGTACTTCTAAGCTTTCAGATGTCTTACGTGAGTGGAGGTGAAAAAACCCAAACCCTTTAAACGTACAGTATCAACTGCGTATAAAAACGAAGGACCACAGTAAAAGCATTGTAATAGCAAAACATAACTACACCAAGAAACAGCAAGGTCACACCAGCAGTAGCCCTGTGGCAGTTGCAGGGGTTAATCCGTGGTGTGTGGTGACAGAACACCACATGCTCGGCTTCCAACTCTTCCTGGCTGGGAGCTGACCCAAGACAGAGAAGCCACCACCCTTGAGCCAGACCTGCATCGAGGCTACAGCTCGAGTTCTGATCACAGGAAATCCGTGTGGGAAGGATGAGAGACCCGAAAGAACAACACCAAAAGTACGTTAAAATTTTTTGGAAGGATGACTGATGAAAGCAGTTCCATTACTGCCAGCCAGGAGTTGTGCTGGAATTTAGCACTGTGCTGTGAATCTGTGATTCTAAGGACGGTTTGGGTTGGAATGGACCCTCAAAACCATCTCGTTCCAACCCCCTGCCATGGGCAGGGACACCTTTCACTAGATCAGGTTGCTCCAAGCCCTGTCCAACGTGGCCTTGGACACTTCCAGGGATGGGGCAGCTTCTCTGGGCAACCTGTGCCAGGGCCTGTCCACTCTCACAGGAAAGAACATGAATCCAATGCTTCCTTCCTGGTACCTGATGTTGGCTGTTTGTAACAAAATTTCAGTTATTAACACTAAATCATGGTTTTAATTGCATTAACTCCTGCCAATACAAGGATTTCAAGCAGAGGGTTAATGGCACAAGACCTTGATGCTCAGCACTACTTGGGTTCTTAGCAACTTCAGATCCTTCTTGCTGAGCTAACTTTGCAAATAAAGGCAGGCCCATATTTTTATGATTTTATGTAGCTGAAGCAAGTCCACAGAATATTTCTGAATGTCCTGATTTCCCACGATACAGAACTCATCCAGCTGCCCATTCTCTTACAGAGGTTAGGGGATCTCATAAAAAGTCATCCTCTCTAAGAAAGACTTCAACAGATCCCACAGACATTTAACGATTCACAGAATACCCTGAGTTGGAACATCGAGCCCAATTCCAGGCCCTGCACGGGATCACCACCAGAATGACACCATGTGCCTGAGAGCGTTGTCCAAATGGGTCATGAACTCCAGCAGGCTTGGGGCCACGACCACCTCCCTCCCACTTTCAGCTCGTATTATTTAGGGCAATGCTGTACCCTGCCAAAGCCCAACATGAGCACACTTGGCTTCCCTGCTGAGCACCTGCACAGGCACATTAGAAGATGACATTCTCCAGCAGCACAAGCACACAAAACCACACAGATCCCATGGCCTCATCCTGCTCTGGCTGAAGCATGAAGGTCCAACAGACACACACAGCCTGCAGGGTCAGGGGCGGGACACGGCCAGGCACATGTACCATTTACACACCACCAGCCCTTTTGATCCCCTTGCCCTCCCTTTTTTCCCTCACACTTGTTCCTCCCTAAGTCTATCCCTTTCCCCATCTGTTATTCCTCACCTAAACATGCCGCAACAAGTCTCATGCAGCTCCAAAATACTTTTGCCCTGCACCCCACACCGTGTCCCGCACCCCTCCACGCATCCCCCTCAGTCCAGAAGGTTCTCTAGTGCTGACTGGTCTTGATGGGTTTCACACCTGGCCAGGAGGGCTGAGGCTCTCCAGGAACAGTCCCAGGAGAGGCCTGGACAGGGTGACCTTTCTCCGAGTCCTGAGCTTGCCTTCCTGCCTGCTGCTGTTCCTGGTGCTCCTCCGGGCCTGTGCAGGTGGGTTAGTGACAGGCTGGTGGCTCCTGGGACAAGGTATCATTTGGGATGCCTCACCTGCACAGGTGTGCAAGCCAGCTTTTATCACAGAAGCAAACACTCTCCCCACAGCATCTCAACTTTTTTTTTAACAGTCATTCTTAAAAGATACTTTAATGGAAGATACTTAACATATCTTCCAGGCAAAAACATTACGGTCATAAAGGCCATATATAGTACAGAAGATTATTATTTTTTATCTTATGAAATCACTGGAGAACCCACAAACCCAATATACTCAACTGCGAGACTAGCAAAAAAGAAGTGGAATTTCTTTTAAATGGGAAGAACAGAAAGAAGAAATACAGCTCAGAAAGCAGGAGGGCAGCACACCAGATCTCCTCTTTTAAAGAGGGGGAAGAATCAGAAATGATGGACAAGGGCAGTAGAGGTCAGTGTGCTTCTGCTCCTGGGTTACATTACAAAAGACAAGAGAACATCCTCAGAACTAAAGAGCTTAGGAAACTCCTCTTTGTATACAAGACACTGGCCCCAAACCACTTGGCTTGCTAGCACAACATGCTATATAAAGATTTTCTTAACCCCTAGAGAATTCATTGTGAGACAACAGGAAGATGACTTTTTGCCCTTAAAAATTAAAGGAGGCCTTCTGCCCTAAACGGTCTGAACAATCACAACATATGATTTTCTGACTGTTTCAAATTGTTCACAGTTGAAACCATCTGACGAGTGCCCCGCAATTAATGCAGCAACTTAATGCTCTGGCATTTTCTTCAACTTTTAAAAAAAGAACCTTCCGCAATGTGAAATGAGGTACTTCCAGCTCTGACAGGCTCGCTGCGATTATCTCCTCCAAGCGAGATACGATTTAAGAGAACATACGTAATGCACAGAGGTCACCTGCTCACCCTGGCTGCTTTCAAGCGGACCTTCAGCAGCTCCAGTATCTCTAGATGAGACACTAAAACCCGTGAGGAAAAACATCAAAGCACAAATCCAACCGAGACCTGATTATCAGGAAACACAGGCATGAATACGGAAGTTTAGTGCAGCCTACTAACAACTTAGCAAAACAAACATTTGCTCCTTGTACTTTGCCATTGGGTTCAGCAGGCCAAGGTGGACCATCCCCAAATGGTTTGGGTGGGAAGGGACCTACAAGCCCATCTCATTCCACGCCCTGCCGTGGGAGCAGGGACACCTTCCACTAGACCAGGTTGCTCCAACACCTGTCGGAGCTGGCCTTGAACACTCCAGGGATGGGGCAGCCACAACTTCTCTGGGCAGCTCTGATAAGTCTCTGTGTTCAGACAACAGGTACCTGGGGGGGTGTAGGTCTCTACCGAGGAGTGCACCAGGACAGACCGCCTCTTCGAGGGCATAGGCATCTTCCTCTCCTTGTATTTTGCAAGTGCTGCTTGTACTGCTTCAGTGTGGACATCTACACAGAAAACAAACAAACAAACAAAAAAGGTTAAGAGATTCAGTTTATCAGGAGGGCTGAATCAACAGCCCTGCCTCGTGCTCGAATTCAGAGCAGAAGCGATGGTTTCCAAAGCTAAGGGAGGATATATGCTGGGTCAAGTTGACACATTTTTCTTGTTAAATCAGCTTTCATTAAAGGCCCTGCAAGCAGCACGTCAGAAGAATACCCTGAAATAAACACTGAAGTTACAGAAGACCTAGTACTTTAGTTCTGAACTATGTTATTTTTCACTTGGGGGGGTGATTTCAATGCAGATTCTTAAACTGGCAATTGCCTTTGACTCTTCACTCTCAAAATCCATGATGGGAAAAGGAGGACAAGATGAATACTTACGGTTTCACAAAAGACTGCAAGTAATAAAAAATGGAAATAAGAAGCTCATGGACTTGATGACCTTAGAGGTCTTTTCCAACCTTAGTGATTCTATGATTCTAGATGAAGAATTAGGGAAAAGACACAATGTGTCTTTAACTGTCTGTAACTTTACATCAAGCAAAAATTACCCTAGCAGTCTCATGGGCTATAGTTTAACTTTTCTGATTTTTAAGTGAAAACTGAGCTTAAAGAGGAAGTCAGTCACAGAACCACAGAATATGCTGAGTTGGAAGGGACCCATGAGAACCATCAAGCTCAACCCTCAGCCCTGCACAGGACCATCCCCAACAGTCACACCCTGTCCCTGAGAGGATCAGCCAAATGCTTTTTGAACTCTGTCAGCCTTGGTGCTGTGCCCACTGCCCTGGGGAGTCTGTTCAGTGTCAACCACCCTCTGGGGGAAGATATTTTTCTAATATCCAACCTAAACCTCCCCTGACACTCCAGGCCATTCCCTCGTGTCCTGTTGCTGGTCACCACAGAGCAGAGGTCAGTATTGTTGTGGTTATAGCAATTTTTCAGTAAATTGTGATTCCAAACTATAATCTTCCCTAGTTTGCTCCATTATCAGAAGGAGCAGGGGCAAAGGGGGCAGCTGGAGCGGGATTAATTTCCCTCTGAGCTTTAAACCAGCACAGGCATCAAAAGCTAAAACGTATGTAGACAAAAAAAATTCATGAGAAGTGAAGAGATATTGAGGAGAAACGAGGCAGACCAAAGATATACTTTAACTTACCACCTAATATTCAAGCTGAGGAAAAACACACACTGTCTGGAAGCAGGACAGGGCCCAAAAGTGAGTGAGTATGTAATTATGCACTGGTCTGCCCACATTTCTAAGATGCCATACAAGAATTTCAGAATTTAGCTATTGAATTTGAAGGAGAATATGTATTCTTTCATTAAGTATCCCTCTATTCTTTTGTTGAGATGCAACTGTGTAACAGGTTGATAGATTTGGGGGTATGAAACTATTTGCAGGCAGGTAAGCGTATGTGACAGACACAAACTTACACAACTTACAAGTAACATCTAATGTAAGAGAATTACTCTCCCCCTACAGGGATTTACCTTGGTGATGACTACACGCAAAAACACCACATTTTTTGTTCGTTTGTTTAAAAAGTACCACTTCTGGTACTCGCCCTTAAACCCCCTCAGTCATAGTCAGCACAAGGCTCTTCCCAACAAAGTGTTTCCTTCAGTCTGGCCAAACGGATCCTAAAAATCACCAGAAGCCCTGGGCACACGGTGCCAGACACCAACCAGCTCTTTGTCACTTCTCAATCTGCAGCTCCCACTGGATAATCTGCTCAGAGCTGTATTTAAAATACGTATATATGCAAAATATACCATCCCACCTGTGTAGATGGTTATCTCCGGTAAGAACTTTTTGTGCAACTAACAGGCAGGGTTCAAGAATGATGCCGTTATGAGAAAAAAACATTAAGAAAAAAAAACCATCAGTAAAACCTCTCTCTCAAGATTTATTTTTTTTTAAGCTTGGCCCCCCTGCAAGATTTTTGTTGCTGTCCTTTACACCAAGGACTTGTTAATACACGTTTCATGAATTAAAAATTCATTTCCCTCTCCCTATGTCTCCGTGCCCCCCTTTCCCTTCCCCACATCTGGGCTTTTTGGCAAGTCTTGGTTTCTCCCTATCTTTAACATTAGTTGTAACTGCCCACCACTGAAGCTTTTTCCCATGGGTAGCCAGAAGCAAACCTTTTATGTCCCAAAATTCCAGAAAGTTGAAGCAGGATGCAACTTCAATTAAAGGCTGTTTTGGCAGTCTTAAAAGTAGGGGCAAAATGCCCATTCTGCAGGACACATTTCCATGGCAGAACTTCCAGTCAAAACCAAGTTTCTAGAAATAGTAACTATGAGATGCACTCACTTCCACGATCTATATATAATTTAAAAGACCTTTTTTTTTTTTTTACATTAACATCTCGTAGGAAGAAGGGGAACATAACAAACTGTTTTTCTTCCAAAAAAAGTCTTCCAAAGAGTAAAATAATACAATATTTATAGTCATTAAGTCATGAAATAATGTTGCAGAGATAAAAATAAAAGCATTCTTAGGCAGCTGTGCATTTTGGGAAAGAAAAGGCCTAGTTGTAGGATGTGCTGACGCCTTTTAACAAAGTAGAGCGGGGCAGGTCAAAACAGCACACAGATTTGTGGGAGCAAGCATGGGAACTACTTTTTATTCCATTTCCAGAGGGCAAAATCAGCACCACCTCTTCCTCTAGTCCTATCTCCCACTCCAAAACCTGGAACAGACTGGATTAAATGACAAAAATGCAACCAGGAGACAGTCAGGATGAATTTTTATTCTGTTCCATGTTTTATTTTTATAGCACCAATTTAACTCATCATTCCCTCTACGCCCTTTAAGATCTATTTCCAGCTTGAAATCTTTTTTAATATCTCGTCCTTGGACAACAGCTGAGTAGGAACAGCCTCTCTCAGCCAAATCAATGAAGTAATTGCTTTCACTTCCCTGGAACACTTTGTTCCTATTCTGCATTTCCTTTCAAATTTTTTTCTCAATTACAGACATGATGAAACAGATTTCAGTAAAAAAAAAGTAATAGGAATGAAATTATTTCAAAGAGGCAGAATGCTTAGGGTACAAAAATTCATAAATTAGTATAAATTAAAGTTAACCGAATATTGGGATTGCAGAAAGAAGCTCTCTACCCCTGTCTGTTACTTAAATTCTTTAAAATTTACTGTGGAAGTGATTTACCATGTAAGAACCGTGGAGTTCAGTTTTCTGCAGAGAATTAAATAGTCACTAAAATCAGACCAAAAGACGTCACATTTCCGAGAACAGGGAACACAAATGCTCAACGGTGCTCACTGTTCTGATGAACAGAAGCCCAGCATTTCATTAACACAAAGAACACCTGTACCAAAGTGAGGAAATAATACATGTACTGCCATAGAAAACCAGAAGTAGTCTTGGAGGAACATTTCTAATATTTTGCAGTTTATTAAGCTGCAAACAACCATCAACAATTAATGACTGATTCAAAACATTTTTTTCCTTCTGTTGTAGTAAACCACGTAATCTTCTGTTTTATGTACCTGTTCTCATTTTCTTTCTTTCCATGTGCCCTTAAAAAAGGGTGGGGGAGGAACACTAGACAGTTTGTGGCCTATAAATCACCTAAAACCCTTCCAGCTCCTAAACTCTCCAGCTACCAGAAGAGCATTTATCATTCCCATTTATAGCCTCTGCTCATTTGTCAGCCTTCAATTCTTGTCCCTGCCTCAGGCACGGGAGGAAGAATTTCCACAGCTGGCTGAATTAAAAATGACATTTATAGGCTGCCCAATGCCCCTGCTGCTCACAGATCTCCAAATACCAACAGGTAAAGCAACCAGCGCTGCCTGGGTGGCACAGGGAGGGGACCTGCAAAGAGGTAAAATTCATGGCTTGAGACAGGAACAGTAATAATCTAAATAAAGTAAAACACGATGATAATAACTGAATTAGAACAAGAATAGTAAAACATATATTCTCGTTCTAAATCTAAAACACAGCGCTGTACCAGCTACTAAGAAACAAAATAACCCTATTGCAGCTGAAGCCAGGACAGCAGGCTTGTATTTATATGATTGTATTATTCACTGTTGACATTTTTTGTGTAAAATTTGCTGTTTGAAGACAAGAATCTGGGGATGATAAAAAACTAGAGTTCTTTTAAATAGACAACTCCTCTGGGAAACTATAAAAAAAAAAAAGTGCTTACAGCAAGTAAGTGACAGATTAATTGCATAACACAGCAAAATTGTTTCACTTGCTTGCTTATTTTAAGTAATTTATGGTGATGGTTCTAAAGTACCTATAATTACACCAGGAAGAGATCCTGCTCTAGGAAAAGCTGCATCCCACCCACACCAGCTACTCTTGAAAAAGAGAAATGGTAAGATTCAAAGTAAGGAAAACAAGAAATAAAGACTGAAAGATAAAAAAAAGAAGAAACAACAACCCCTCGTCTCCCCCCCAGCAGTCTGAAGAATAAATAAGGCATGAGATTGAGAGAAGGGGACTGAAGCTGGTTATCCCTCACAACAAGCAACAGCACATCAGCATGGAGCCAAGTTATAAAAGGTAACAATGTCTCTTCACTGAGATAGAGAAGCCAATCACTAATGCAATAAATCTGAGGATTTTTTTCCCTAAAAATTAGGGAGGAAAAAGGGGGGAAGATATTGGCTTCTGAAAGCCATATCTAAAGTACCTTTCATCGACATCAGTTTAACCAAGTCAAGCAAAACCATCACTACCTGGTTTTGATACCATCTGACAACATGAAGCCTCGTCATACATCACTAAAGGGAAAAAGAAATCCAATTACATGTATTGTAACTAAGAACTTAAATTTCCAAGCGAAGAACTCGTTCTGGGCAGGAATATTTCCTGAAACATGAGTTAGGGGAGCCATGATGGAAAACCACAGAAGGATGTGTCAGTCCCCATCAAGGACCACCTCCCAGGCATTTCCTGCTGAAGTTGTGCTGCTTTGTGCAGATTTTTATTTCTGTTAGTTTAACAACAGCACATCTTTAAATTATTTTCTCTAACATTCATGACTCTCACTGCTCCATTAGCCCTAAGGAACGTGCACAGGCACACCAGCTCCATTTCTGGAGCAAGGTTTTCCACATCAGCAGTGTAAATACCATGCAATAACCACTCTGCCCAGGCAGTAGCAAGGCAAGGTGATGCAAGACCAACCACATGTTAAGGATGTGCAGTGCATGTCAGGACTTGCACTTCTCATCCCCAAATCCAAGGTGTAATTACCCTGGAAAACAAACAGAAAAACATCCAGCTACAAGTCCAAAGGTATTTAGGAGAGAAAAGCTTCCAAACACCTGCCTCCCCCTCACTATTGTGACAGGAATTTCACAGGGAAACGGTGCACTTCAACCACCTGAAAAGTAACAATGGGAACAGGATGCAATGAGGATATCGATATTTTCACACAAGTTTCCAAAACAGGTCTGTCCCTGTGGTGTCCATTTAAAATGAAGTAGAATATCCATTGTGACATTTCCCTTTTTTGTGCACTTGCCTTAAACCAGGAAATATTTGAAAGTGAGCTACAACAAATATATAACCTTCTCTTAACAAAATAACCCAACCAAGCAGGCAAAAAAGTCCCGCAAACCCACACACTGTAGTCCTCAAAGTTTTTAAGTAACTGCTTTACAGACTGGAAACCCAATCTTGTTTTCTCAGCAAACATGAACAAGCTGTCAAAGTATGGCAAAATTCATAATAAGAAATGCATCAGAAGGCATGTCTACAGTCTCTTTCCCTTCCAGCATTTCCTCCAGTCCGGATTCAAACAAAACCTCTCACGTATGGAAACAAAAGACATTCATTAGCTCTTCCATTCTCACAGAGCACTTCCAGCTTTTTGTGTAGGTGCAGGTACCACTTCACAGGCACTTTTCCTCTAAAGACAGGTGATGTCTCAGCCTCATTTCTCCCTCTTACCAGATCGGAAGCGCTCGTCCCTCGAGTTGGTAGAACGGGATTTCTGCGGTTTCGATACGGCAGCAGTGGCCTGGGAAGAGCCTGGGACTCTGTTCTCTGCTTGCAGGGATGGATCCACACCTGAAATACAGTTTTATTTTAGTACAAAATTCAGCTTTGCCAATAAAACATCTGCTCCCCATGTCTACATTCTTTTGCCACCCTCAACGCCTACTCACACCTACTCTTAGGGCCCAAGAGAAGCCCTAAGACTGTACCTTTAAAAAAAGCTCATCTTCTACCTGCACTCTAATCCAATTTAATCTATACCTATTGCACAAAGCAATACTCAGAAGACTCACAGTTTACAAAAACGCTGCAATTCTCTAATAACACCTGTGCAGATATTAAGGGCAGAATTACTGTCAGCTTCAGATGCCTAACAGCTACTGCTGTCATCTAGGTTGGCTGGGTGCTTCATGTACTCAGGGAATCGTGACAGACCTCCCCATCCCCTTTTAGGATAGCAAAAATAAGAGGAACCAAACCCCCCTCTAGTTGTGTCCTCTGCAACTAACTAGAACCCAGAGCAGTTGCTCCCCTTTAGGCTGGCTGATATTCAGGAAGATGAATCTCACCTTGACCTTTCAGCACATCAGAAGTAAGAAATCAAAAGCCAGGGGGGACAGTAACTATTAAATATTCCCTATCACTTCTCAGTCTCTCAAAATGAGGAGAATCCCTGGTGGTTCTCGATACATCAAAGACTATACAAATATGAACCAGGAACTTAACATCTGCAATTTTATTATACATCTACACTTAAAAATTTAATGTAAAAACTCCAATGCAGTTGGAAGGGGGTCTGCATGATCCTAACATAAATTTAGCTTAGTGCTGTGTTTAACAGTAAACTTCCCTTGCCCACATTAAGACCTGCTGCACCAAGCTTACCGTGTTTACTCACCCCATAGTACCACACAGGGCTGAGTATATCTTTCATTTTACTCCTTCCTTCCCTTGTAGGGCTTCTGCTTTCTTACCTGCCCTCAAGTCTTTTGAAATTTTTTTAAAATTTGAAAACCACATTTTCACAATGCAAATATTTCCCGAAAGCAGCTCTCACTGAGCTGAAGGCAGCACTCCAGAAGAATCTGGATCAGCTCCTTTGCAAAGAAAGCTTACTTTAACAAATAAGGGAGGGTTCCTCTTTCTCTCCTGGGGTTTCTGTTCCCTCCCCTTTGTCCCAAAGTGTGTATCAGGAAAGAAATTGATAATTATTAACAAATTTAGCAATTATAAGACCTTTCAGTAAGATACAGTCTTCACATCTGAAGTGTACATTATCAAACAGCAATTGAATTCAGTACCCGAGATCTACCTCAAGTGATCAAAATGAACTTTCAAACACTCTATTCAAATATAATACCCTCAGGATTTGATCATCTTCCTGCCAGAACCAATTGCTACACAACAGCTTTCTTAGGAAGCTGTTAAGGCCTCTAGGTGAATGTGCTCCATAATTCCTTTCCCATCCCCTTTGCAGCTGACAGTGAGCACTTCTGGATGTTGAGGAGGCAACCTTGAGTTAGCAATGGGTTCAGGAAAGGGGGGTGTGTGGGAAAAATGAGCCTAAATGATAGAAAAAGAAATGAACATTTAATAAATCACACAGATCTAAGCTGTCAGAAATTAGTCCAACTCCAGAGATATGCTTCTCGTCTTTCAGAATTTGTGATACACAACAAACACAATCTCACCTAATACAGTTTTCTTACTTTCCAAAAGTAAAGCTTTTTAAGTAGATGACAGAAAATGTAACCTCAAACGCATTTCCGAACAGACTACATTGAGACAGGCCGGAAAAAACTCAAAGTGTCCCCAGTGGAGTGCAGCTGAACGTGGAGCTGAGCAGCGTTGAAACATCACGTGCTTACCTAATACAGAGACGTAACACTCCCTGATACACCTAAACAGAATTCTGATTCTAAAAGAAAGGCAAATGTAGTCTGCCAGCTAAATTGATTCAACAGATCTGATAGTCAGAGAGCAGCGAAAACACTGCAGAACTCTATTTTACATTTCACGTGAACGCAAGTTTTCCATAACCACAAGCCAACGGTCCAGCGAGATTTGTTGATATGGAAACAACAAACAACAACTTCAGATTTCATTAAGAAGATTGAGGCAAGTCACCTCCTGAAAGCCTGAGCAAAAAAAAAAAAGGGATAACTCAGTAACTTGGGTGGTGCAAAAGAGACCAGAACAAGCAGCTGGGCTGGGAGGCTCCCTCAACTAGAATGCTTATGAAATTTTTGGACAACAGCATATCTACATCTTTCTTTTGTGAGATCTTGTCAAAAGAGGCCTTGGGTGAAGAAGATAACAAAAGAAGATGGATTTTTTGGTGCTATTTTTTTCCTCCAGGAGCGTTGTTAATTGCAAGTAAAAAAAGAGATTCATGTTCTACTCAATTCCTTCCTCTTATCATTTCCAGTCTTGTAGTAACTACAGAGCCTTGGAATCAAGACCTGTAAGAGACCCTTTTCCACTCTGTGATCCCACATGGGGGGGAAAATCAGCTGGAATACGAGGTGTCTGGTATAATCCACCAGGAGATGACAAACTGCATGCAGGATGCTCCTGAGCCACGTGCAAGTTGAGCACGGCTGGTTGACCATACCAGTATTTGGGGCACGAGCAACGGGGAAGAAAATGACTACACTTAACCATGGGAATGCAGGAAAGCTTACCAGCTCCAAATACAGAAACACTCTCCTCCTCCCAAAACTGCAGAACAGATATTTTATGAATCAGAGTTACTCTGTGTTTTGATGAAATATGCATCAATGAACCTCAGAACTTCCCTTTAAATTAGGACGAGGCACGAAGGCCGTGGCACTGTTAGAAAACACAGCTCAGTTTCTTCCGTTTAAATCTTCCTTTTCACCTTCTCAAAGAAGGTTTCATATCACAGTGCAAAAATACCAATGATGAATCTGAAAAACATCACTTTTTGGTAAAGACAGTAAGATAGGGCATCTCACTCTTAGGCTACACAATTGCGTGCCAGAAAAATCCCGTTCCACAAGCTTGGTGAGCTCGTTCATTTATTCTTCTACTATGCAAATCACTACCTTAGCCTTCAGCAAAAGCAGATGGATAATTAGGCTAACTCCCTCCATTCACACTGAAGTCGTCACAAAAATAACATTTGAAGAGGGATATACTAAAGGCACTTGATCCACTATCACTGCACACTGTCCATTTTTAATTTACCCGAAGCTAGCGAGAATGAAGACTTTAAAGAGGCTGCTTGTTCCAACTAACTGAACAATTCACTTCTACAGGATGAAATTAAAGTTAGTATTTGGATTATAACTGTATTTCTCCAACCACAAACACCAGAGAATCAAGACTAATACCGACATTTCTAGCAATTTTGATATATACAAGCAAAAATGATTTTATTCTAAGAGCAGTGAACAGTTGCCAGGACAAGGAAGGTTCTCTGCTGGCACTGCTGGGGAGGATGTGCAGCTGAAGACACCTGGCATCAGGTAGGCAGAGATCAAATTTTCAAAACATAACGTACTAAACGGCTCTGCAGAGAGAAGAGGGAGGCCAGAGAGGAAACTCCAGACTCTTTGTACAGTATCAAACATTTCTGCAGCTATTATTATTACCTTATTCCCTGGGCCTGGGAATAAGAAAGGAACAAAAGACAACAGCCACCTCAAGTGCAGCTGCACAATTCCAGATTTCTTTAAACAGAGTTTTAGATACCGTTATTTCCCTTCAAACTGTAAAGGCAGAAAGGAAACTCTTCTCATAAAAATGACCTGAGATGTTCAAGTTTTACATAAAAACACACATGCAGAGCTCCAGATCTTTTCACACAAAACTTAAGGCAGGAAATTATTCCTCCAGAGGCTGAAATCTGAGGACTGAGGCCCTCTCTTGACCTTATGGTTGGAGAAGTCTCACCTCACGTATAGAGCATCCAGTCCTCACTCCAAATCACAACCTCCTCATTCTTTACTGTCCTACCCCATATGCTAGAACGTATCACCCGATGCACACATTTTTGTCTTCAAGATGCAAAAATAATCTCATTGTTCACACCTTCCAGCTCAGCGGGACTGAACAAGGGTCTACCCAGTGCAATTTATCACCCAGAATAAGGTTAAGTTAAAAATGATAATGATAACAAAAGGCATCTTCCACGATCCTACAGCATTTCCCTCTACTCAAGCCAGTAAACTCCGGCTCGTAAGTTTCCGCTTACACCATATGAAACAATTTTAAGGGCATTGTTACTTTCCATTCAAGGAAGCACAAAACAGCAGCAAAAAACACAAAAGCATAAGAGACACTTGTAATAAATTCAGTGAGTCCAAACACAAGCCAGTATTTGGATTCAATTCAGTGAAGCCAAATACTAACTAAATTGTCTCACTGAAAATACCCACGGGCAAGAGACGTGCTTATTTAGACACTGTGACAAGGTTGGTAAGTAGAATACCTACATGTCATTAGCCAGAACTTTAATTTCTCAAAATAATCGTCTATTTTAAGCAGCAGTTCAGGAGATGCTTTACAAGCAGCCCAGCTCTCCTGACATAAGAGGATTCTGCCTGTCCAGTCACTGTCCAGCTTCTAAACCCTCAACCCAATATTCTATAGCATAAAGATCCATAGAGAATACATCATGCTTAAAATCATTATTAAGCTTTATATTAATTACCTAGGTAGCCTTTACCACTACTTGTGCGGTGACCACCGACCAATGACCAAACGAATCATGGGAAAGGATGAGTGCCTTGGACCTCACCACCTAAATTCAGATCACTTTAGAATCACCTGCCTGAGGACTGGCTTCTTTGAATTACTTTTTTTAAATTCAGAGTGAAATCATCAACGTTTTGTTTATTCCCTTGACAGCAAGCTCAAAAATACCTGTTGCACCTAAGCAGACAGTGTCAGACTGATGCAGGATGAGTCTTACTTCTCAGGAAAAAGTAATTTATCACCAAAAAACTGCAAAACTCATCCCTTTCTAATTGAATGTGAGGCTGAAATACCCACAACAAAGTAAAAACAAAAATCACAGTTATATAGAATCACAAAGCAACCCAGGTGGAAGGGACCTTGAAGATCACCTGGTCTAGTAGGAACAAAAAAGGTATGTATTCTTGGTAGTAGCAGAAACACTTATCAGAGACATAAAATACTGAAAATGTAAGAAAAATTGAAGTATGGGACATGCCAGCCTTAACCAAAACTAGAGGAGGTTTCATCATCACTTCTCTTAAAAATGAAAACTTGAAAATGGTAACATTTTAATTTTGCCAGAGTAGAAAGGCTAAGGAAGAAAAGAGGGGAAAAAAGTACAAAAAATAATTTTAGTTAGCGTGGAATCACTCTGGCACCAGAGGAGAAATGAAGTCACTCAGCAAGGAGTTTCCCCACCACTAACTAAATCTAGCCAAGTAATTTCCAGGGATTGCTCTGTAAATTAGCACCAGGACATTGACTGCCGTGTCATTTACAACCTCATTAACCCAGCAGAAGAGGCAACTTGAAAATCACCAGTAATACTGTAAAAAGATCAGTAAGAAAGCAGGATACTAAGGAAATGACCATCACAAGGCAAGAGTTCTGTTAGAAAGGAAGGCCAAGACTGGCACCTTCACGGTAACATCACCATCTCAGGTAAAAGACAGAGAGAACTGACATCCAGGAGATGGAAAAAACCGTGTGCCCGGGACAGTGGTAGAACAAAAAATACCTCCAGTTAACTGGAAGTGATAAATTTTGGGAAGAATAAGGAGCAGCACAGTAAGCAACAGAGCGTCTGAAAGTGTAAGGAAGCAAAATGAACGCTCCTGGCAGACACTACCTGCTGGCTCCAACTCAGAGTAGACAACAGTCTGTCTTCTGCTTTAGAGAGATCCTTTTGAATGTCTCTCCTTCCAGCCAAGCGAGGTACAGTTTTCCTTTACAGTGCAGTCATCTTTTCCTTGCAGCAAGGCTCCCCACTCTCTCTGTGTCTTCCTTTTCCTCTAAAAGTCTCCCCCAGGCATCTTTTGCTGAAGGTTTATCGAAACTAATGCTCCCAGGGTACTGCCTAGGAGATGATGGGGAGGAGAGACTATTACTACAGGCAAGAGCCAGCAATATCCACACAGGACTGTCTCCCTTCCCAACCCTGCATCTCACCTTCTCCAGAGGGACTTTCAGCAGAAACACACAGACACAGGGAGGACATGCACATGTTCAGAGCAGAAGTCCCCCAGCTAATGCCCAACATCCATCTCCTAACTCAGGACAACACGTCAAATGGAAAGGAACTGGGATTTTGTGGTTGCTGCCCTCGCTCAGATGGCACCCAAGGGATTGGCCAGGATGTAGTTACTAACAGCAGGTTTGAGCAAAGGGCAAAACTCCGCATGAGCTGGAAAAGTTGGCTGGTTCTCCCATCTAAGCAGCAGCGGCAGCTGCGCTGTGGTTAAAAAACTGCACATACTATAAATATTATATGCACGTAACAATGCAGCTATTTATATTTATATATAAAAATATAACATCTATTTTTATATATATTAGACAGACAAAGACAGAAAGAGGGACAGACCGACAGAACGACGGACGGACAGAACGACGGGCGGACAGAAGGACGGGCGGACAGAAGGACGGGCGGAAGGACAGAAGGATGGCCGGAGCGCCGGAAAGATGGACAGAAGGAAGGATGGACAGACGGAAAGCGAGACAGACGGACGGACAGAAGGAGGGACGGACAGAAGGAGGGACGGAAAGAACGGCAGGCGGACAGACAGACAGACAGAAGGATGGACAGAAAGACAGACGGACAGAAAGACAGAAGGATGGCCGGAGCGCCGGAAAGATGGACAGAAGGAAGGACAGACAGACAGAAGGACAGGTGGAAGGACAGACGGACAGACAGACCGACGGACGGAAAGATGGATAGAAGGACGGACAGGCGGACAGAAGAACGGACGGAAGGACGCAAGGGCAGGCAGGCGGAAGGACGGGAGGAAGGACAGAAGGACAGACAGACAGACGGACGGACAGAAGGGCGGACGGAAAAATAGAGAAGGACAAACAGAAGGACGGTCAGACAAGGACGGACGGAAGGACGGACGGAAGGACAGACGGAAGGACAGACGGAAGGACAGACGGACGGACAGACGGACGGACAGACGGACGGACAGACGGACGGACAGACGGACGGACAGACGGACGGACGGGCAAGAAACAGCTACACTGGCCAACTTATAAAACTCCAGAAAATACTTATGTGTGGCTGCATATAAAGAAGCAGCTGGTAGGTGATCAGGAAATTACCAAAGGAGCAGAGAAGTGTTTGAGGGTAACTCCTATTTAACAACAGCAACTGCAGACGACCTTCACGGCTGTTGTCCTCAACTCTCATGTTCATATTTCATCTTTCCTTTTGGTGAAAATAGCTTTGAAATGGTTCCAAGTGTCTGGAGTATCAGCAGAATTCAAGTAAAGGCATGGCAAGTACCAAGAAGAAATCTACACATTACCAACAGTTTCTGTTTGAGTGCAAAGGAGAAATTTTCTTTATTTCACATCCAAAATGACACTCCACTCCTCAAGATGAATTTCTTAATGCTCCAATGTCCTGGTTCTGCCCAGGACAGGGTTAATTTTTGCAGGAGCCAAAAGGGGGCAGGGCCAGGACACCAAGGTTGTTCTAAAATCACCTCCTGTCATTGTCAGGGACCATTAAAAGGTTCCTGAAATTCAACAGAGTGATGACAACAAAGTATATATAGTATATATTATATACAGTATGTACATATACAGTATACACACTATATAAAGTATGTATTTATAGTATATACATATATATACACACAGTATATATGCTATGTCCACTACACTGTATGCTCTAGTATATGGTACCCTTGGCTCAAGGAAAGAAGGAACTACAGAAGTTGGTGCCCATCAGGACAGGACAGGACACTCACTGTAAATGCTTCTGATTTTATCATGATATTTCTGAAGGTTTTTACACCCCAGCTCTATCCACATTTAAAATCCATCTCTGCCACATGTCTGATGCTACCCATCGCTGGGGAAGGTTCACCATGCAGCATGCCAGGTTGCCTACAGATATAATTAATTATTTCCTCAGAGTTTTATCAGAAATTTGCACACAGAGGTTGACTGAGGAAGCCAATTACTGACTATTAAGTCTTACCTCATTAAAATAATTAATTACTGTTTAAGGCTTGCTATTGCTCAACACTTGGTTTTAATTTTACACGGTGCATTGGTTGGATCAGTGAAAGAAAACTCATTATTTCCACGTAACTACACAGTTTCATGGTTTCTAAGAGAAATCTTAACATTTGCACTACTTCTTCATCACTGCAGGTTTACAGTTTTAGAACACAAGACAGCCTAAAGGAATGCAACTCCTGAACAGTGATGTGTTCTGCTTAATTTTCCCGTTAACTGAAAACACGTTTTGCAGCCACTGCTATCTTTCTCTCTTCACCAAGCCCTCCGTGGAGTTATTTAACACTGTCCAGGTAATAATTCGGCTCCCCACAGATTCAGCTACACAGGGCACCAGAAATGTAACCCAATCCCTTTTATATGACACTGGAAGGGCAGGAGTTGCCATGTGATTAATTTTTAGGTGGCAGGGGGTGAGGTGTAACGTGAAAACCTGAACTTCCAGAACTGCGTGAATATGCTTTCTAAGGCAAAAAGCTGTGGAAAGACATGAGTTAGCATTCCTGAAGAAAGTCACATCACAGCCTAAGAACGTCAATCTAAAATGCTGCCACTCATCAGTCTGCAAAAACTTAATGGATAATGAATCTTATGAATCCTATCAGGAATGCTGCAATCAAATTGTTAATGAAAAAGGATTTCTGCAGGCTCAAAGCCTTTGGGACTCCCACGCTCTAATCTGAGCTACACTGAAGCTGTGTCAATTAACCAAATTCCAAGCTACAACTGGGTTAATGGAACATATGTCAGGAAATTGAAATAAGCAGTTAGCTTCATGTTTTAAGCAAATTTTGTCTTTTTGACAGAGTATCGTTCTTTGTGCTCAGACGCAGACAGCCTATTAATTTTTTTTAGCATATTAAAGCTAGATTCCCGTCAGCTTATTGCTAAACTAGGCAGAAGTGGTAAGAAAAAGAATCAGGTAATCTGGTATTTCTTAGAAAACATGGTAACAAGCAAGTAGGATTTTGCTGCCTATTAAACCACTCTTTAAGGTGATTACAGAAAACTGGCTGAGCAAGGAGAAATTTTTAAGCAGCTTGAAATCTAAAGGGATCCAGGATTCTTGGTTCAGCCTAATACCAGATCACAGACAAACTAGGAGCCCATGGGTCCGCACTGCCATCTCCTTAGGACATGCTTACTTCCAAACACTGCCCAGGGTGTTAGGGTGATAACCCAGAGTATATGAAGTCACTCCTCCTGAATGAAACACTCCTGAACACCTCCAGTTCGAAAGGGAAGCTTCAGTGAAAACAACTCTAAAAAAAAAAAAAAGAAAAAAAACAAGAGTGCCACTAACATATTTTCCCTACACATTTTTTTTCCCTTCCAAAGCCATCTGTAGCTTCGTACACCATGTCAGCCGAGTGAGCTCCTGAGTGAGCAGGTCACCTCAATAAGATATTAGAAAACACCTTAGGGAATCATACAGATATCACAGCAGGCTTCTAGAGTGGACAACTGCCTGCAACACCCCTGCCAGTCCAACCCCCCTGGAAACTCTGCACAGGAGTCAGTGTTGCTTCTAAGACCCCAAGAGTTAGAGGGTGACATGGGGACAGCAGCAGTCAGGCAGAAAAGGGAAACAAATGTGCCTCACACGGCAGCCTGGCTTTAAAACTTACTTTAAAAGGTATGGGAGACAAAGTGCTGTAGTTGTCTAAGCTACACTTGAGAGCTCAGACCTTGAAAAATTTGTGCAAACAGCCTTTCAGTTTAAGGGTTGGAAAGGAAAAAAAATATAAAAAATAAACCCCTACTGTCAGTAGAAAGGAGTAAATCAGAGGTGATTACAGAAAGGCAGAGTAAATCAAAGGTGATGAGAGATTAAACAGGAGACAGAAATACAAAGACTTTCTAGTAGAGGACATTGTAATTGTAAATTCTCGGTCAAAATCCGTATTTCACCTGGTCTCAGAATCTTTAACTAAGCTGAGTTGGAGGACAGGGCACTCTGAACAGAAAACTGAGACAGTTCTTTCCAGAGAACTGGTGTAAGGAGGAAGAGCTGTGGCAGGTGAGGCTACAGCTTACTGCTGACTGTCAAAGTCACCCAAAAAAATCCAAACTGCTTCTATCCCAGGAATGAGCCATTTTACAGAGATGAGTTTAGTTCTGCATGGTCTACAGAGATTATAAATATGCTAAGGTAAAGCCTACACCTGTTCTTACAAAAAACCAACCAAACCAAATAAAAACCAAAAGCACAAAAAGAAACCTTTGCTAAGAATCCCCAGGATGAAATACCAGATTATGTTCTGACTGTTCAACAATAACTATTTACAGAGTCTCATTATTTCTTCCATTCCACCTGGTTTTCTTCTCATTTTCCCTTCTCTTCACCAAAATCTCTCAAGTTACAGAAAAATTGGGGGATTACAGTACCCCAAAGCACAACAGCTCTAACCCCAAGTGATTTCAGTGTCCTAGTATAAATTAAAAAGAAGTGGGGCATTTAGGTTTTGGCCAAGATCAAGTCTGATAATAACCAGTTTCAGAAGTAATAGTTTATAATAAAACAGTATTTTGAATAAAGAGTGGGTACGGGGAGGGAGGGGGAAGTGGGGTAAGGCAGAGGGTGAGTGCAAAAAAATAAAAGCCCATTAGAGCATGACAGTGATGACTATTGAGCATTTCCATCTAATGAAAGCAGCCAATTTGCTTTTAGCGATAACTTTACTAATTTCTAAAGTTGTCTCAAAGTCTCAGATGTAGTTGCTAAACTAAGGTTTGCTGACAAGAACGTTACCATTTAACATTTCATATAAAATTTTAAAAAGAAAAAAAACCAAAAACCAAAACAATTTCAGCCTTTTCCCTTGCTCTTCACTTCTCTGTAACAGCCATTTCCCACTGCTGGTTATCAAACACTATTATAACTCATCCAGTCTATTTAGAGAGAGCTTTTCCATCATACGTTTTCACAGATTTAGCACACAGATTTTGTAACTTCCATACAGTTTCTCACCTTGAATGAGTGGTATGTACCGTGCTAACAGCTTTGCCCTCTTCTTTTCATATCCTTTCTGAGTGATGTCTCCTGAAAGAAAAGAAGAAATAAATTCACGTTGTTTGGAAGTTCTACATTTGGATCTTTGCTTCAAGCACGTTATTCCAGAAACATATTAGTGAAAGAGTATAACAAAGCAAACTATGCAGAGGAAAAAAAACCACAAAAAAAAGGCATGAGTTACATACATATGGATTCAGTAAAACACCCTACCTCTGGCCAGGTAGAACCCCTTTTTCTCAGTCAGATTTCACACAGAAAAGTTTTTACTCTATGCTTTAAAATGTTTCTCAAGTAGTTTTCCTTAACCCATAAAGGTCGAGTTTGTTTTTTTGGCTTAATAGTCTCCACTTTCTCAAAGATCCAACTCCCCCCAATCTCAGAGGAACATCAGAGAACAGGCACAAAGTCACTTCATTCTGCCAACACCAACCCCCATCCAAGTGAATATGCATCATTTAAAGCTATTGACAGTGTGCCAAAACAAGCAATGGGAGCTCAAAGATACAGTTCAAAACAGGTAAGAAAAAAAAAAAAAAGGCACATCCCGGAGTGCTTCAATCATTGCAGGTATTTCAAACTACAATCAGCCAGTTTTTACTCATAAACCTGTGTAAATGTTTCATATAAAATTTGGACACAAGACAGAAATGACCATTTTTCTTGAGCAGAAAAATTTTTAGCAGAAGAAATATATATACGTAATTATATCAAAATGAGAATGAGCTCAAAACAAAACATCACAAATGCCCAAGCAAAATGACAAATTACACTTTTTAAGAAGAAAGGATATCAGAAGAGATGCATAATTTTCAGTGGTGGAGGGGAAAAAAAAATGCGGTCCAACAGACAAGAAGCACCAGCAGGAAGAACAGTTTCTCTTTAACCAGAAGTAAAGCTCAGCAAATTCTGTAAGGATCCAAACTGTACCTTACACCATCTGGCCATGCTGTAAGTTCAAGGGCAGCAATTTTCACAGCTTTGTAAATCCTTCACATCACCTTTAAACCAACGCTCTGGGCAGCTCAGCCCCTGCCAGGTACCACCCAGTGGAACAGGGAGGCCAGGGAAGCAGCGATCAAAAGGCAGGGTTGAAAAGAGGCTCCTTTAAACCAGAGTACTTCAGCCTCTGTCATCTCACGGCACTTGGAAAGCCTTTGATTTTGCTGGAACGCTGACTTGAAGGACTCTCCTTGAACGAGGTTAAGAAGAGGACAAAGCCAGGAGCATCTCTGCCGCCTTGTGCCGTGCGTGGCAGGTCGGGCTGTGCTGCCCAGCCGAGCTGGGCTTTGTTCCTTTCTCCAAGACCTGCTCCTGACAACTGCTTCCCCCTCCTCGCCCCCAAAGCCTCCGGGGGATTAACCCATCATATGGGGTTCTTTGTCAGCCCTCACTTCTTCCAAAAAGAGCCGCTTGGCCACATCTGGTAACGCCGGGGCCACAGCTGCTGTCACTCAGCCTCACTTTCTCCTGGGTTACTGCACTACACAAAAGCAATCTGAGGTTCCACAGCCTCAGCAGAGCAGCTGGGAAGCCTGCAAAAGCCTGAGCTGCTAGATCTCTGCTTGGAATAGATCTCTGCTTAGAATATTTGAAGTATTATAATACATATATATATGTAATGTATACAAAATGTATGTATTTTATTATATTTTTATTTATAGATATAAAAAATGTCAGAGGCTCCAAGGAAATTAGAGATGAAAGTGTTGGCATTTCTTAAAATGATCTATAAAGAGCACACAAGAATCTGTTATGCAGTTTCCCTGAATCTACCCAGGCTCTATATAATATATAAAATGTATATATTATATAATATATATAAAAATGTCAGAGGCTCCAAGAAAATTAGACAGAGGTGAAAGTGTTCGCATTTCTTGAAAAGATCTATAAAAAGTATATCCTTCATTCTTCACAAGAATCTGTTATGCAGTTTCCCTGAATCTACCCAGGCGTGGTTCTGTTCCACAGCGTCAGCACTAGAGTTAACAGAAGCTTAATGCCAAATTCACTAACCAGAGCTGAGGGTGGCTCTGTGAGAGCCTGGCACTTGCTACAGATAAGGAAGTGGCTCCTCGTCCCCAATTTGCAGAGGTCAAGAGCAGAGACGTTTCTAAAGGAGCTGACTGTGCATTAAACATAAGCTGTATTAACTCGGCAAGATGAAACCTTTGAGAAATGGACACTGGTGAGCACAGTCACAATCTCAGGTCCATCAGCTCTTGACAAATCACTGCAGAAACCTTTGCCAGATCCTTCAGTACAAAGTCAAGGGCACGAACATTGGCTTCTGCTCAGTCATTATTTTAAGTCAAATCGCTATTTTCAGTCACATATGACACATCTCAAGCCATGTCAGACACCTCTTGCTACCCAGCTTTGAACTTGAAGGTGTGTAAATTGTTACACCACCATGGCAGCCAGTACAGGTCCCCGATACACAGTCACAGAAACACAAGAGTTGGAAAAGATCTCTAAGAGAGAAATATGGTGTGGTGCCAAAATACAGCAGGATGGTTGTATTCATGCCTGAACTTGTAGTCACAAATGGAAGCCCCAGGGTAGCCAAGCCCACTACAAGAAGAACCCTGCAGAACAAATGCCCTGTTAATCCTTCTCTCTGGGATTGCTGAATTTGTGGATGAGAGGACTAACCCCAGAAGTGTTAAGATTATGTATGATCTCTGTGCATGAGTATTTGCCACAGAGGTGAGAAGTGCCACAATATCCAGTAACGGAGGGAAAGCAAGAGACACAGACCTCATTGGGATTAGAGGGCAGAGCTGACAAAGTTGACTGAGGTATCATTGGCTTAAAAAAAAACACCCCCACCACCAAAACTTTATTACCCACAGAAAGTTTTGTGGACTTGCCACAGAACGATCCCAGTCTCATGGAATGGTTTGGGTTGGAAGAGACTTTAAAGCTCATCTTGTTCCAACCCCTGCCACGGACAGGGACACCTTCCACTAGCCCAGGTTACTCCCAAGCCCCGTCCAACCTGGCCTTGGACACTTCCAGGGATGGGGCAGCCACAGCTTCTCTGGGCAGAAAAGTTCGCCTGTTCTCTTTCCCAGAAGATCATCGTGCAGCCTACACTGACTGTTTAAATGTGCTTAAAGCCTTCACCTAGCAAACATCTGGAAAGACTGGAAGTGGTTTGGGATATATTTTCTCCATATGCACACCTGTGAGCTTCAAGTCAGGGCACATACAGGTGTCCCATCAAAAGATTCTGAGAGTGACAGTTCACAATCCTTTTGACTAACCCTCAGGCTTTAATCACCACCCATATCTAGGAACCAGAAAAAATCTTCCAAACCTATTAGTAGTGCCCATTTCAAGACGTGGTTATCTGCAGCATGTTCTCCCAGACACCACACTCACTTGTATAAATCAGGCAACAGGCAAACTGATCAACAGATAACAAAGGAACTAGAAGATGGAAATCCTTACCTGCAATTAAAGAAAGGGTTTTGGACCTTCAAACTATACCATAGGCACCAATGGCTCCTGCCAGCCCTGAGATATAGGCGCTGGTAGATCTGTGTCTACTACCTCTGGTAGGTCAATTGACACCTTAATTTAGCTGGCATATGATGAGCCAAGTGAAGTGTGAAAACACCTTGATTGTAATCTTTCATATTACAGGAATCTGTTCAAAACGGAAATAAGTGACATCTGATCATTCCATATGGTGATGTGCTTGACTAACCTACCAGAAATTCCATTTCAGAGGTCCTATTTGAAACCTGCTGAGAACACCATGACGCCTTTGAAGCAGCGTCAGAAGTTTAGCACAACTTCACTGAAAATGTATGTTATTGGTAATTCTTAATTTGCAGCAGGACTTTCATCCCTTTGAGA
The DNA here is from genome assembly GCA_035584735.1 of Pseudotriccus pelzelni. Lineage (NCBI taxonomy): Eukaryota > Metazoa > Chordata > Aves > Passeriformes > Tyrannidae > Pseudotriccus > Pseudotriccus pelzelni. The sequence goes on along the minus strand of JAWMRA010000002.1, from coordinate 1,258,639 downwards.
GAATTCAAGTTATCAAAGTACAAAAACTCGTCTGCATGTAAAAGCAACAGCAGGGAAATACACAACTACTTAAATGTAGAGTTTCGTTAAAGCTGTGCATACACAACAGAACCACTGAAACATCAAGCTCTAGAAACAAGGCAAATATTGACTAGCTAATTGTGTTTGTCTTAATGACAGAGAGGGGAAGAATTTTACCAATATGTTAACAGTAGAAAACTCTGTCTTCGACTTTGTGCACAGTTACACAGTGGGACCATCTATTTTACCACTAATTACCTAAGGAATTACACAATGCACTGTCAAAACTAACATATTTAGTCTGATAAGCCATTAGGAGTTTTGCAGTTGGCGCAGCAATGCTAAATGCTAGAATTAGTAAATTCTATTCTGACACATTTATATATCACCTTTTCACCACAAAGTTTCAAAGCAATTGCAGGACAAAAGGCACGACTTACATTTACAAACTAAGAAAGGCAAGTAGAGTGAAGCCTGCAGTCCTGACAGGATGTGCAAAGGCAGTGCATTCCAGGTTGTTCTGTACAACCCACGCTTGTGAACTGTGTGCATTTACACCGGGAGAAGAGAGAGCTGGTCCCTTTTAATTCTGGAGCTGCCTGGCCTTCAAGGTTTACTTGCTTTGTCTGCCAGGAGCCAGTGTTTGACAGGGCAAAAGAAAGGTTAACTAATTGGATCAGAAAAGAAGCCTTAGCAGAGGAGTTTCCAGGTTCAGCTAAGCCCAATTAATGAATTGTTCTTACACTGCTGCAGTAAATCCTTAAGCTCGATCCACAGGGACACAGGAAGAGCTCCAACTCTACCACTTGCCCTCTCTGCCATCAGGGCTCCCTGCAGGGTACAGACCCAGAGCCACAGATGCCAGCTACGTGTACACCTGCAGGTGAGCAACATCTATCAAACCAGGTACAGCCCTCATTTCTCATCATTAAGGAGATCATTAATGTTACCATCCCCCTTACGAAGCTGAGGAAAGCTACGTGCATGGGGAGGGAGCGATGGGAATCATCTGGTCCCACAGGGAACGTACTGTCTGCTTCCACAAAGGCCAACAAAAGAAGTCGGGAAAAAAACCAGAGCAGGAGTGGTCAGGCATATCAATGAACAGGATCTTTTACAATTCAAGCCAAAAACTGTTCTGACTCGGTTATTTTGATAAGACACCAAAATGAAAAGCTTTAGAAAGGATGGTGTATGCATGCAACGTGTTCCCCTTTAAACACTGTTATGAAAGTGCTATTTCCAAATAACCAAAATCTCAGCACACTGGAGAGATGGAAATATTCAGAGTTTTTGTTCGTCACTTCCTAAATCCATCAAGGACACGATATCAAAGCAGAATAACTGTCTGGCATGTACTAACCAACCATTATAATGAATGAGGCCAGAAATAACTGTCTCGACCAAGTCATTCTGTGGTTACCCAAAAGACTTCATCAAAACTGCCCCCAAAGATGTAAATCTAGAAACAGCCAGATATAGAAATAGGGGAACCATAAAGAAAAAAAACCTTTCTGAAGTACATTGTAGCAACAAATACAATACACATTCCTCTCCAGTAATTCTGTGAAGAGAAGAAACTTACTGAGTGGGGAGAAATTCTATGTATAATTCAGTTAAAATAACCAATCACAACACAAAATTTGTATTTAACTTGGTAATAAATGCCTTATATCACAAAGTCACCCCTTGCCTTGAGGAACGTGTGTGTAAAAATAATAGAGGATACACACACCACTGAATGCTGTTTGAAGCTGTTAAGCTTTTGTAACTCCCTCTTTCATCTAAAGAACCACTTTTTTTTTTCTTTCCCATCCTTCACACTCTCATTAGGTAAGACACAGTAATTAATTAACACAATGAACATATTTCAGACTATTAAACTGGCGTGGAGCTTTATTTTTATGCTGGGGTTTTTTTCCTCTCTCCACTTACACCCACGAAGTTACCCCGTCAGCTGCAGACATTTTAGAGGCAACTGAGCATTTCACATTTACTAGTTGCAAAAAGCTCACATTCAAGCTGTGGTAGCAACCACAAAGATGTCATTTAGGCAAAATGCACCACACTAAAGACTGAAGCCACCTGATTCAGAAATCCATGACCATGGGAAGAGCCAACTCATTTATTAGGCCATGAAAATCATTTAAAAACCCATCAGCAAACCCCAAAACACTCAGATCTCAGCACAACACTCAAAAATCACAGAGTACATTCAAAACATTGAAAGAGAAGGCAGGAAACCTGCAATGTCTAGTCTGTACACAAGTTATTTCAATTTGTAAACTACAAAACTTTTTCAATGGATTTCTCCATCTGGGTGTCAGGTTTGATTAGTTTCCTAACACGTTGTTAGCACACCCTCAAATGCATTGTAAAACTATGCTTTTAGAGGAAAGATCTAAAGTTAATCTTGAAATAACTGGGGAGAGAGGGAGAGAACCGGGCGGGTGGGGCATGGATACTGGACAAAATTTTATGCTGAATGAAGACACTTTGACTTTTTAAAATAAAATTTTAACATATCTCTTTAAAAAAAATCTTTATCAATATTCATGTTCAAGCTACAAAATAGCATAATAGAATATAATTTTGCTAAAGGATCAGACCTCACTGATATATTGGATGCACGAACAGATGAAGTGATTCAGAGATCCTGGCTGAACTACAAAATGATCAACTGGAGAAAAAGAAACCAGCTGAATTATTCACAGAAGCAGGAGGCAAAGCAAGCCAGCTGGTGCACACAAACATCCTCTCATGGCAGGAGCAAAAAAACATCAATCCCTATTAGGACCAGAACAGTTCAGTGCCTGCACACTTGGGAAGCCCCAGCATGGGTCCTGCTGGTGCCTAAACTTATTTACAATTCATTTCCAGTTGCAACACGACGTATTAAGTGCATTTTCTCATGAACTGGAGCTTCTCCCTGAACAGCAAGAACAAAATGTTGGCAACAAAACCCTGAGCAGGGAGGCTGGACCAGATGACCCACTGTGGTCCCTTCCAACCCGAACCATTCTGTGATGCTGTGATTTCTGCCAACTGCACCTTTTCCTCATTTATCTGGTTAGAAAGAGCCAAAGGAAAGCCACGTTTGGTGTCTGTGGTCTCAGATGCTCAAGACCCCAACTAGCACCTGTTTGAGGTTGTATGTAACACACAGCTCCCCCACTGCTGCCAAGGCAGGGGCTAATTAGAAGTATTTTCTATAAAGTAAGGTTTGTTAAAACCTTATTTGTGAAGTGTATTTTTATTACATCAAATCTTGATCACAGAAATCGTTTTTAAATTGGTTGCTTAAGAACAAAGCATGTTAGGGAGAAAAGTGAACCAACTCCAGCACAAAACAAAACACGTGATTCCAGATCATCCCATGCAGTGACATCCATAATCAAAGGCCTGAGAAATCTTATTTTGCAGTAAAATACCCTTAGTTACCAACATAACAATGATCTGGAAGAGCACAGTTAAAATAAAACTTCTACCAGGCCCCTCCAAAACCCCAGTGAGAGTAACTAACCCACAACAAAACAGTTTCAATTAACCAAAGAGTTTCAACAAAACCCCGTCTCAAGAAAAAAATGCCAAAGTTCTTGCACTTGACACCAAACAGTTGTTTCCCTCAAGCTCTTCCATTACAACCAGGTTTTTCCACCACAGCTCCTTACCACTGAGCACTATTAAGTAATTACTAATCACTTAATCGCTTGGAATCTCTTTATTAAAATAAAAAGATTACAAGCAATTCCCTTAAAACAGTATTCCTCTATGAACTTTGGGAAGATCGCATATTTGATGCCTTGACAATGAAGCCCAGTAGAAAAACAAAAAACCACCAATGCAATGCTACCCAGTACCACCACACCACCCTGAGTGCCCAAAATGCAAACTCAGACAAACAATTACAGAGACAAACACAGAGGTACAAAAATAATCAGACTCAAGCTTGTCCATTCAGCCCAACATAGTCCCTTGTGTGCAACTGCTGGGAAAATCTACATGACTACATTTATTTTTCAACAAGACCTCTGACTCATCCAGTGCACTGAAGACACATTGTTCAAAGAACAGAACATTGAATAGGTTTGCATTCTGTTTTTTTTTAATTCTTCTGCCAAGACAGAAAAGGCTTCAGAACGCAGAAGCGCACGAGCAGGAAGGCCATGGATGGAGGCACAGACTGGGGATACCTGTGAAGGGGCAGTCACCACCTGTTTCACCCTTTCCATCCTAAAGCAGACAACCTCTATTTGTTTACACTCAAAACGGCCTCAGGCATTCAGACATGTCATGGTATGAAAAGTCACCTGACCCTAAATTCAGATTTAGTCCGAGTGTGGATTTATTCCAAAATTACCCCCAGGATCCCCAGCAGTGACTCTCGCTGGTGCTGAAACCCAGCGGAGCAGCAACAACCTGTTGGATGCCTGGGACTGGATGCAGTATAGGAAGCAGGACCACCCAAGAACTTAAACAACCAAAACAAAATAAACCCCAAAAGACCCAAAAAGAGATGCCACTGCTCACTGACAGAAGTCAGTACCCTCAAAGATAGTGCCCAGATCTGCTCTCACCTTGTATAAACTGCATTAAAATAATTTCCAATACGTGGAAGATCGAGCAAGCCCCTGATAAGTTGGTTTTTACTCAATCTCTTGCATTTAAACTTAGGCAACTGGAATACAAAAGTCTCCACACAGGAAACTCACTGGCAGCAAAACTGGCCTAGTTCAAGGCAATAGGCTTTGACACTCGTCCCCAAATGCCTCGGCACTGTCACCCCTCCAAATGCTGCACAAGCACTTTCTCAGCTGACTGAAAGGCCAAGCTAAACAACAGCACATGAAACTGCGGTGGTCTCTTATTTATTATTTTAAAAAATAATTCAATTAATTAAACATTAAAATGCCTAAAGTCGCTTTAGCAAATCTGTGAGTTTTAAAGGGCTACCTGCTTTTTCCTTCAAATGGGCTTTCAGGCAACACAAGAGCTCCTGGATGGGGGTCACAGGAGGTGAGGGATGAAGGGAGCACAGTGGAGAGGACAACATGACACAGATGACACCCCCACCACTTCGTGTTGCAATACTTGCCCCATCTATGCTTACTCAGCCGGCTATTTGAACTCCATTTCCAGAACAGAGGTTCACTTATTTACCAAAAAAACTTATAATCTGTTTTTCAGAAGTGCTTATCAAAAGGATTTTGGATTTTTTAAAATATTATTATTATTCTTTAAATGACTAATAAAACCTGCATACTGTATTTCTGTGAAAACACTACAAAGCCATGCAATATATTTGTTTTTATTGTCCTCAGAAAAGATGGAAGTTATAAATCTGTACTTATTTTCCCCCAGTGTAACAACTGCTACACAACACAGAGTTATGATTCAAAAAACACCACCTCTTGGAGTGGTGACTGTTTCAATCACCACCAACATTTTGAAGATTTCTGCCATAAATGGAATACACTAGCATTTTAAAATTGACCCCCCCAAATCACGTTTAAACTGTTTGAATAATTGGCTTAAACATTCACGAGACAAAGCCATTCCTGTTCACAACAGACACATGCTTCAGGGACCTACATTGCTTGGGACTGGCATAAAAAAGTCCCTATGCTGCTAATACAGAAAATACAGGCACTCTTTGACTTAAGGATTTCAAATCGCTATAATTAGTCCCTTCATTTTAACTGATGATCAGAAGACATGTTAATGGCCTCGCTGCATTTCATAAACAGCTGTGGAATTTTAAATCAATTAAGTTCCTGTTAATCTAATATGTGGAAGCGGCTGACATGACCTGTACAAATGCTGCTTCACTTCCCTGGCCCATTTATCGAATTAGATTAGGTTTCTCAAGTTCTCCAGTCTTCTCTGTCCAGCCTTGATTAAGACAATGAAAAAAAATTCCACCACAGCCACTATCCACTTTTCTACCATGATTTTTGTTAATTCATGAGCATTTTGCTTTTTATTCCTGGAAAAATTAAGACACTCCAGCAGTCTGGTAAGAGAGTTGTAAAACCTGTGTCTTGGGTTCCCATCAACTTATATAAATTTATATTTTTTTTTTTTTAACAAGGTTTTGCTTTTGGAAATGCAACCCCTTTCCCAAGGAAATTGCCTTGGCGTACCATTAACAGCTCGATTTTGCAGCGAAAATTCTGCAATTTTGAACTTTCCAATACTCCCAAACTGCAGAGCTTTTCTGATTTTTATATATGCTTTCTTAGTGTGTGCCTTGGTCTGTAAGAAAACCACTGAGTCCCAGTAATCCTATATTTTCTACAGTTTTGTAGCTAAATCCTCCTGTGCTTCAGAACCAAGATGTTCCCTCAGAAGTTCTCTCAGGAACAAAGGCATTTTAGTTTTCTATAATTATCTTGTCAACTTTTCCAATGTACATGACTTAGCCCATAAACCACTGGGTTTAAAACACTCAAAACCCGGCACAAGTGGATAGTAATTAAAGTCCTCATATATTTCTATTAGATACTCAAGTGCTTTTTCAACAGCTGGACTGATTACCTAACAAATTCAGGAAATAACTTTAGTTCTCAAATTCTGAAAGATGCTTAAAGAGTTTCAAATTCTACAGCTTTTGCAGTTGCTACAGTTCCCTCTCCCCAAAATTCTAGAAAGCTTCCAGAAGAATAAAGACTGAAATCAAGAAATTCTGTTTACTCATGTCAGCCTGATGCAACGTCCCTAAAAAACTTCACAAGTCACTGTCGTTAGGAATGAACAAGACAAAAAAGTAATTTAAAAGTCAATACTCTGCATGCAGGTTTTCCTTAAGATCCTGGTGCTACTTGCTCTGTTGTGAGCACACCAAAAAAAATAAAAAAATCACTCTAATAGCCACCAGTAAAGTTCCTTCCTGCAGAAGCTGGGAATCAGGGATGTTATTAACATGGTGTCAACATTCATTAAAATCTAGAGAAGCACCAAAAGGAGGTTACAGATATCAAGGCAACATTCTTCTGTCAAGTAACATATTTTATGTTTATTTCTATTTTTAGACCTCAGTCAAGGATCTGCTGCTCAGAATTTCTACGAATAAATTCACTTCTATTCGAGACTCCCCGAGAAGTGTCATGTGAAAGCTTTGATATCAGAAACTTCTTGAAACACCTTAGAAAACCTAAGATGAGCCAACATTTGTTAATTAGCACCTAAGAAAGTCCAGGAACTATTCAAGGCTTTCTTCAGTATTGGTTGTCCAAGCGAATGAGCTTTAAAGGTCTCTTCCAACCCAAACTTCGTGAATCTATCCTATGATACAAGAAATAAGTGGAATAATGATGCCTCCTGGTTTTATGGAAAAAAACCCACTTGAATTTCTTCCAAAAGTTTATCTAGGAAACATACTAATAGTTATTTTTTTAAATGCTTGTGCCAATTAAGTGTACACTGCACAAGCTAGCAATTCCATAAGAATTTGAAAATACTTGGATATGCTTGAAACCAAGTAAATCACTTATCTAGAGAAAGAAGTCCAAAACCTGAAGATGAGCCTCAAAGGAGTAACACCAATTCCAATAAAGTTGGCAAATGGATTTCTTTTAAACATAAGTTTCCTTAGTCTTAAAATACAACCCACTGGCATTTACCACAAAACGCCAACTTAATTGTTTAATTCCATTAAATACATATGACTTTCACTGCTGCTAAAAAGTATCTACAAATCCACAAATCTGCAAAAGTTACTATTTTATCACCTGGTTTATCATTTGAAGGTAATGTGTCAATATGATTTTTTGGGGGGGGAGGGAGGAGCTAGGAGGGTGATGTTGGGCAGGTCACCTCCTCCGGTCTTGTGCTTACAGAAACATCTCTACTAAAATTAATCTGAGCCACGTTTTGCTGAAGATACTTCTACCAATTACACACAACAATATTAATTTCTAGTGAACAGCCATAATTGTCCTCCTATCCCAAAACTAGGCAAGGGTCTTTACACAGCACCAGGTACTAGTTTTACTGCAGTCCCTCTCCCAAATATGACATCCAGTGACAAGGACTGGAAACAAATTCTCAAGTTTTGAAGTCACACTTTCCCTTATAAAAGGCTACTGAAGACTCACTTCATGTGATGAACACAATTCTGATAACATCAATACTGCATGAATCATCAATCTCTCCCACAGTCCCTTCAAGCACCCCAGGGAATTATCTCACACCGATTCAGAATCTCTCTTTCTTTTGTAGTGTCAAAACGTGGCTTGTTTGAACACAGCAAGGCTACCTCTTGTCATGAGTCAGTTTACTGGGCTTCCCAAACTGCACCAGCTGCACCAACACATCGCTGAAGCCCTGCAGAATAAAGCTCCAGGTGAAGCACCAAATGCCTGTTAGTTCACCTCACTACTTACAAATTCTCACTTAAAGAAAGGTAAAGCCTCCCAGAAGCTTGTGGGTAATTAGCAGTGCTGAAGACTTTGGACAGAATTGGATAAAACCAAGAAAAGGCTCTTTCCACAGTCAGGAAAAATCTACCTGTTTGTAGCACCATAGTGACCAAAGTGGCCTGATCCAAAAATGGAACAACCTAAATAAAAGGTAAAAGCAACCCAGATGCAAGAGCTTGTCCAATGGAAGATGCAGTGAGATGCAGGAGGGCACAGAAAACAAGTAATGATCACAAGAACAAGTCGTCAGATATTAGCTCTGTACACATTTTGTATGTTTAAAATGATTTTTATTTTTTCCCCTCTGGATACAGGTCAGGGGAGAAGGATCAGTTGTGTAAATACCCACTCAGCCACGGAGTTTGTCAAAGCTAATTTATACAGCTTCACTTTCAAATGGAAGTACAAGATGCCATTTATTTCTTACCACTGTCTACCCTTTACTGGTTTCACTAATCATTCTGCTACTCCTCCACAGGCTCAAACCAGCCTGTAATCACCTTCATATCACAACTCCCTGCTATGACTGCAATAAAGACTTATCTCACAGCTTAAGACCCATACAACTTACTGAGGCAAAAGTAATACAGAGCAGGATTTACACACAGCCGTTTTATCATTAAAATATGATTTATAATCTTAACAGTAGCATAAAATTAGAATATCGGCCCACAGCTATAAGGAAATACAGAATATGAGTCTAAAGGAGGGGTTTTGTAGTTTAGTGTGTGCTGTGCCACAAGCTACTGTTGGTAACAATCAGGTTTAAAAAAAAAAAATCACTGAGAAAGGAAAGGGCAATAACTACAGTGATACCTTTTGTAAATCTTCATTCCAGGTCTCTGGAGCAGCCCCTGCCTTCTCTAAACACCTCTGTTACAGGTATTCCCAGCACCCAAAGTTCTTCTTTCAATTAGCAGAGTCTAAACATTCTGAAGGGCACCTGAAAACACCTTTTGTTAGAAAGGGAAGACCCTCATTTGCTAATGGTCAGTCTCAGGCACTGGTAAATTTATAAACTGATGCCCTATGGAAATAAAACCAAACCAAACCACAACAGTGCCAACATCTGCCAAAACCCAAATCTGCAGATTAAAAGCACTCATTTAAGCAATAGTTGCTGATACATCTAATCCTGGCTTCATCATTGTGACAAGTCTAGAATCATAGATATCATTTGCTCCAACCACTAAGTTAATCAGAAGAGATTAAAAAATACTCATTTCCTTAAGACATTCCTTCATCTGTCACACGATCACATTGGTTGATTACTGTATCAATGCTTTTAAACCACTGGTTTATTGAATTATTCATGATAAGTAACCCAAAACCTCACCAACAAGGCAGCTGTAGCTGGAAAGTGAGAGCAGGGAAGACAACGTGCACCACCTCGACTCCCGTGCTACTGCTCAAACCGACAGGTCCAGCTACGGTTCTGGGTCTGACCACCACAAAACATACCGTCCCTCAGTTTGCCAAACTGCTCCAGGCACACAAACACACAAGCAGCAAAAACATAGCACAAAAGCCCATCTAATCCAAACCAATCCTTACCCCACTGGTGTTTCTGGGGGCACAGTGAAGCGCAGCCCAAAAGTCAGCTGAGACTACGCCGAGTCAAACTGGAAGGACCTCCAGAGTGATGCTCTCAACACTCCTGCACCAAAGCAAGGGAAAGGAAAAAACCAAAACACAGAAAAGACCTCTGCTTCCTGCTAGGAGTGACTCTGGGTTAATCAGTTCAACTGCTAAGAAGTGTTAAGGTCGTAACTTTTACTATGCACATGTCTAAGCCAAGAGCAGCAGAAACAAGGCAAAGAGCAAGGATGAGCATCCCAAGTACAACCACTGCAATTCCTATAACACGTACTACAACATCAACCAGCTGGTTCCTTAGTGGTTGTTACTTAGCAAATGAAAACCTGGGTTTAAAAAAAAATCAGAAAAAAATGCTCAAGCCTCAATACTTGCTTTCTTCAAAAATCTTTTCTGAAAGAAAAACAAAGGGAAAAATCATTACTGAGCTCCCATCTCTGAAAACGGTCAATATTCCTTGCAAAATGAAGTAACTCCCACCAAATCGTACAAAACCAACTCAAATGACAAACTTCAGTAGTCTTGTCAGACAACACGTAACTGCAAACAAACGTTTTCCCTTTTCCTGACCCTGCCTCCCTCGTGCTCTTATGACATGACCTGACAGGCTTTCTTTGCAACAACACATTCCAGCGTCTTCCTCACATTTCCCACTCCTTATAATGTAAGGTGGAAATCTCACAGTGTGGGACTTTGGCAGAATTCTGGCTTAATAACAGGAAGCCGGTACGGACGGAGCTGAAGCTCCTCCAGTTATATCCAAACCACCTCCCATAACAGGTTTTCATTTCTCCATAAGCAAATAACTTTTCAAACCCTACCTGATAAAATCCTGGAATTTTCCTTGTATTTGATGAATCCCAGATCTGTGGGGCAGTAACGTATTGATTATGACTCACGGGAGCTTTCATATTTCAAGTTCTAGAAGGACAAGACACAGCCACAAGCGGCAAGGCCAGCATTTCATTCCAGGCTGGATGCGGGACAGATTGAAGGAACAGCTGCACAGATACGGGCAAAAGCTGATAAAATTTATTTCGGGTACAGATTCATGTTGCAGCTAAGCTGAAATATTGGCACCCTCCTTCATCCTTCTGCCCTCCACCCAATCCAGCTCTGAGGCCATCTGGTATAACTAGGTAAAATGAAAAATAAAAATAAAAATTTTTAAAAAATCAAATTCTGAGCCACAGTGAATTATAATAAAAAGCCAGAATAAAAGATGATTTACATCTGTCTTCATAATATCGCAACAACAGCTATAAGTTTATTTTCAGTGTCCATAAATAACAAATTCTGGAAGAGACAGATTTTTGTCAGTGGCACCCAGCAGGAACACTGAACAAGAAGTCCCTGCTAGTGAAGGGATGAGGCCCAACAAGATTCACCAGTTGTTGGAGGTCCCTCCAAGTTCTTAAAGGGATGTACATAGAGATAATAAAATAGGAATGTCTTGACCTTCAAAAGGTAACAGACACAGAAGATTAAGAGCTGCTTCTTTCTTCGCTGAACCGTAAATTGCAGACACAAGGTTCAACACAAAAAAACAACAACAACAAAAATCCACAGATTTGCGAGAAAGTGGTAGAAGGCTGTGATGAAGTTTTGAAGGCTTTAATGATTCAGCCACACATTTCAACTTGGCCCCCGGAATTCTGCACTGCAGAACTGCTTTCTTCAGTTATCAGCACTAGAGAACCATACACTCGATTTTACTTTACACTGTGCTGGGGTAATGGTTGGACTCCATGATCCCAGAGGTCTTTTTCAGCCTAAATGATTCTATGACCTTCAAACCTGGCTCTGCAATCACCATTTCCAGAAAACTCAGGCGAATGCACCGAGTTTCTGTTTCCTCGAGAGCTGCAAACCTTCGTGCCAACAAACTGTCAAATACTTTGATGCTTATTCCAAGGTAAATATACAGGTTCTTAATAACCACATAACTGTCATGTAATCAGAGAGACTGAAATGTTTTGCCTCTCCCTTTGCATACTTTAAAAAAAAGTCTTTCTTCCAGTAACAGAACGGGGCGATCCATCTGTAACTCAGCTGTATGAAATGCCACCAAGCAGGCACCTCGGGCATCTCCTCTGTGCTTCAGTCCAAGAGATGCCACAGCCCTTCCTCAAATGAAATCACATCTCAGAAGAACAGTTTATTCCTTTTAAAAAAAACAAACTAACCCAAAGAAAAAACACCCCAACAGCATTTTAACTAGCAAATGGGAAAAGAAAAAGTCACTTCGTATTGTCAAGACTGACAGAGCTTGATTTCAGTATGGGGGAAGGATGGTGAGGTAGAACACAGGACAGTGATCAATGTGAATTTTATAAAGGTGAATTTACTTCATAAATATGTGCATTTATGATTTTAAGGAAAACTTATTTTTGCACGAGAACACCTGGAAGAAAATATATTTAATTTAATTTTCTTAAAGGACAGGCTGCCATCACACTATTGTTCCTCACAGGTTTTAACCTTCCTTGGCAAAGCAACATATAACATAACAACACAATTTTTACTCAGACACAGGGAAGAGATTAATTTAAACGCTGGTTAACTACCTCAGAAATCCAAAGGGCAACCAAAAAAAAAGCCCCAGCCACCTAACTGGTCAAGTCTGAAATTCTGCTTTGATTGGAAAGGAAGTTGATGACCTAGCACTCCCAGTTCTCCTGGCTGGGCATTTTCTGTTTCCTCTCAGCGATAAAGGCAGCAGCACAGTAGATTTAGTCCTTTCATTTTTTAAGCCTTTAAGTGCATCAGCATCACTCCTAAGCTGGAAGCCACAGACAACAGAGTAAGAGTGGACGTCCTTCTGCAGATCCTCACTACTCACAGAATTGTTTCATTAGAAACAGCTAAAGGCAAAAAGTGTATAAAGATGCTCTCAGCTAAGACCAGACAGCTTGCTCATCCTCCCATGATCCCGAAGCTGGGAAAGAAAAAAGGGGAGGGAGGGGCAGCAGAATAACACTGGTGGAAAATGAACATGATGGGGGAGTGGGAACGAGAGTGAAAGGGAAGGCTTGTTAGAGGTGAACAACACGAACAATCGTATTATTCCACCACTACAGTGTTTTCCAGTATGGGTGCTAATATTTCAGGTCACCTCAACAAGAGCCCTTAAACTGCTCCTCACTACCTTGCAAAATACAGGGGAGAACAAAAATCTGCTCTGATCATTCAGCACATCAGACATGGCAAGAAATAATTAAAAAAAAAAAAAAAAAAGGGTCAATTTGCTCTACTCTCCCAATGCAGAAGGGTTCAGAGGACTTCGAGCTCTTCATGCCACCTCTGGTAACTGCCCTCTCCCTTAAATCTCTAGTTTATGAATTAATTCTACCGAGGACATAGCGAGGTTTGGATAACACCTCAGCTGTAGCACATTCCCACCGGCGACTGAGCAGTGACAGCGTGTTCCCCTTTCTGAGGAAATGGGAACTACTCCCCGCCACAAGACTGCCCTGAAATAAATAAATAAACAGACAAATCAAGACCCTGCCTCCCCCTTGGACACAGCCTGACTGTTCCAGTCACAGAACGGGCCTGAGGACACAAGGTAGCCTGAAGGACGTCAGCCAGGTGCCGAGACCTGCGCCGGGTGTTAACGTGTGAGAACAAGCTCTGTAGGCTTACTCAGTCCCCATGGGCATTTGGCAAGCCCCAGGTACTGTCACACAATTAACAGTTTCTGTTGGAGAGCCCAGAAATTAAAGCAAGAAGGACGCTGCAGGTTAAGTTTCACAGACTGCCATCTGTCTCCCCAGTCCTCCCCACTGACAGCCTCGGATCGTATTTATTTCCAAGTATTAAAATGATAGCAGAATACTTCCATAACAGAAAACTACCACTTGAAGACCAGAAAAAACCTCCCAAATACCATGCTTTATCACAGGAATACTAATATGTGAAGGAGTGTGTGTGTGTCTTCCTCACTGATTTCACATACAGAAATTCAGTACCACGTCAATACTGCCAGTGTAACTTAAACTTTTCAGCTTTCACAACTATCTTTAGGTTTTATAAGAAGGCTGTTCTGACCAAAAACAAGTACTATTTTATCAATTTATTAAAAACAAACAAACAAAACAACTCGACTTATTATAAAAGTATTTGCTGAAGCACTGCTGAAATATTTGCAGTAGTCAAAAATGTCAGACATTAAATACCTTTAATTTTTTTCAGGAAATACTTCATAGCTGATATCTTCTTCCACTCAGGAATTACCTGCAGTACTTAAAACATGCCAAACCCCCCCCATTCCCACAAAGGAAAAAAAAAAAAAACCAAACTCAAACCAAAACACAAAAAAAACCAGGGAAAGCTTCCTTATCGCACACACAAATTGTTCCTTTTTTAAATGGGAAATAAAAAACTGGGGTCAAAAATCACATGAGATTCAGCTTTCAGCCCAGGCAGATGCAAACATCTGCTGGGGAACCTGCACACTGACCACTCCATTTGCCCCTAAAACTCAACCAGGCTCAGAAGAAACCTAGCAGCAATGTGTTAGGAGCTGGGAAATACACCCCCCAAATAAACCAAGGAATAAGGTTATAATTAAGATGGTAAGCTACAGGACAATACATTTCTATCTCAGGACTAACCCTGCAGCCTGTTTGACAGAAGCCACTGAGAGCAGCATTCCCCATCTGGCAATCGGTGGAGTAACAAGACAGAGCTGAACCACTTAAAAAAAAACAACCAAAAATCTCTTCAGCCTCTTTACAGCAGGTAATCTCTGTTTAGAGTTCCAGCTTAGTTCATAGAATCACTAAGGTTGGAAAAGGCCTCCAAGATCATCAAGTCCCAACTAAGACCCACCTACAAAATCATCACAAACAGAAGAAAACCCAAATCCACATATTTAACATTTAAAGCTGATCAGAAATTCAGACAAAAAAATTGTTGCACCATTCACACACTGGGCAGACACCACTTCAGAGTCTGTACATGCACATTTTTCTTCCCTCAGCTTTTATCCAGATTTCACTGAACACAAATCCAGTGTTAGCCATCGCAACGGCCCAGCCTCAGTACCCCCAGACTGCAACAAGCACAAAAATTTCTAAGAAAAGAAACAAATGGAGTTACATGTTCTTGTAAGTCCCTGAACTGCTGTCTGAGGTCACTGCCACCACCAACAGTTCTAGAAGACAAAGCTGACACCAGGTCCTAGTTCCTACATAGACACCTAACACAGTTTTGACTACTTCTATTCCTGTGTATCTTGTCCTTAGATGAGCAAGGAAAAAAGAAGCATCTTCTGCCATAAATAACCTGGAAGAAGCAAGAAATGACCCCATTCCACATCCCCAAGGCTTAGGGGAGTAAAAGCAAAGCTGCTCAAATGTTGCCCTACTCTCTTCAGAAAGAGGTCTTCAAACACCAGGAGTTATTTTGGCCCAGGAAGGGCTTCACGATCTCTCAGGCTTTTCTCTGTTACCCAAAACATGCATCTCATTGCATAAGGCAGCAAAGCATAGATGTGTGCCATGGAAAAAAAATGCAGCAGAAAAACTGGGAAAGCACTGAAAAGGAAAAGAATAAAAATGATAAGAGAAGACAGAGTTCTCTCTGCACAAGAGAACAGTCAAAAGTTGTTTCAAGGCATGGCTTTCAACTAAAATGTGGTTTTCAGGAAAGTACAAATTATATGAATCACGTTTGTGTCTGAATGAGACCTGCTCTTCAAAATTACCATTCCTTAATAAAAAGCAGTGCACAAGTACACCTAGATACATAAAAATACACACAAATATATGTGTGTGTCACAGAACAGGTACAGGCTTTAAAAAGCACACTGATGCTTTTCCTGCAAAATCTCTGCTGCCAACTGGAATTATTTTTTCTTTTAAGAACTACCTATAATCTTAGATCTCTTTCAGAACACAGAAATAAAAACCAACAACAACAAAAAACCCCACCATTGTTTTATAGTGACTAATAAAAAACGTGAAGCACTGGAGCTTCACAGCATCCCCATCATGCTTATCCTGCCAGGCTCATTAGGGAACTCTGCATCTTTCCATTACATCAGAAAGCTGCAGCATCTTACAGTCTTAAGGTAAGCAAGCTTAGTCCACAGATCCACCAGCTGCAGCCCAGCTTAGGTTGCCAGGCATGGTCTCAAAATTGTCCTTACCTCCCAAAAAGGTTGTGGCAGATCTCTTAGTTTTCTTAACAAGATTCACTAATTTTTTTTCAACAAGAAAGGAATTACAGTGCTGATGTAACAAGGCATCACAGCAGCATCATTGTATGGTAACTTTTTTATCCCCAACTATTATTTTTCCGATACATGAAGAATAAAACCAACATTGATCAAGAGATTAGGGTCTTGGAAATGCGAGGAATCCGTAACAGTGCACGTGACTGGAATTGCAGCATGAGCTGGCATCCCATCCCCATCCAAAACTCTTCTCAGTCAAATGCTTTATTTAGGATTTTGAGTTGTCTTTCTGAAGTACCAGTGTACTCATGTCTCCATTCTTCTCTACAACTAAACATAAATGCTTTTCCTAACTTTTGCTACAACAACCTGGGGCAAAATCAAAGGGAAAGATTAATCACCTTCCTGATTTATTTATTTATAGGTGAAAGCAATGTAATCAAAGAGAACAGACACTACTCCCGCCTCAGCACTGTACACACAACATTTCAATTAACAAAGTACATACACAAATTAGAAAGGAACTTGCTCTTGTGTTTCTTCCTTTCTCTTTCTCCCCTCACACTTCCTCTCAGGCGATGGGAACATCCTCCCAAGTACTGACCTTCTCTAACTTGCGGCATATGCAGCACGAGAAATCTTAGATTGCTGTTCCTTCCTCTCCAAACAAGCAAGTTCTGAGCATTAATGACGGAGGGGTCCACTAAAAGCTTCACATGCAAACCTCAAGGGATGGCAGGACACGAGCACATATCACCGGGTGCTGAAGAACTACTTGCAAATGCTTTCAAAGCCTTTGAGGAAAGGCAGAAAAGGACTCACATCTAAACTCATAAACTAAGTCTTCCAAGTGGTCAAGAAATTTGAGCCCACATAACCACTTCATCCAATCCCTTAATTAACCCAGCAGCTGCACAGCAATACACTTTCCATGTCAGACCCCCTGCACTAGGAGAGTTTGCAATCACTCCAGGTGTTACACCGGCTTAACATACTGCAGACCCATCTGCTAAAAAGCGCTCCATCAGTTAACCAAACACACAGTGAGGAACTGCAGCACGGAGGGGCCAGCCCCAGGAGTCCCGGCTGACCTGCAAATCAGCAGGCACGCGGTAAGAGCCACTGTGCCCAGCATGGCCAGGCCGTGAGAACACACGGTCCCAGCCGCACGCACAACTCACGGGAATTCCTCTTGCACAAGCACCAGGGCATGCCAGGTACTGCTTCCGACAGCCCCGGCAGGTGTGCAGCGACAGGTTACACTGGGACAACAAAGTTACCCATCCTACACCTTTCCCCTGCCACTGCGGCAGAGGTTCCACGCTGGAGGAGAGGACAGTGGACCCGTGAATCATTTCCAAAACCATGGCCTGAGTCAGACAGTGTATTTAGGTGAAATAACCCGGGTTTTGCCCACCTGAACATGTTGATTTGAATACTGCAGCATCTGAGGGGAGGACTGAACATTCCCACCCCCAGGACCATGGACGGCATTAACAGGTTTTTCCCTCTTCTGCTCCAATGTGCAGCTTGACAATGCAGCTGAAGAAAATTCAGTATCTGCTCCCAAAAAATGCTGCCTCGGTCACCTCTGCCCTGCTATGCTCTCCTGCACCAAGTGCCTACACCTGCCTGTCTGCAGGACAAGCCATGCCAGGGGACCAAGAGGCAAAAAATAAATCCTCCCCAGCCCTTCACCAAGATACCATGTCCAACTCCCACTGCAGTCACAGAAGGGTTGTGACCTCTGGTGACCAGCCTGGAGGTGGAAGGGAAGGTATGCTTCCCTTTTGGGGTCTGAAAACCCACAGAATGGTCAGTGACCCTTTGCCTGGCATTGCATCTTGCCACCTCGGACCAAGGGCTCATTAATGCACAGGGCTGGAGCCCCTCTGCTCTGGAGACAGGCTGGGAGAGCTGGGGTTGTTCAGCCTGGAGCAGGAAGGCTCCAGGGAGACCTTGAGGACTCTTCCCATGTCTAAAGGGGCTCCAAGAGAGCTCAAGAAGGAGTTGGGACAAAAGCCTGCAGTGACAGGACAAGGCAGAAAGGCTTCCCACTGGCGGAGGAGAGAGCTAGATTAGATACAGGGAAGAAATTCTTCCCTGTAGGGTGGGGAGGCCCTGGCACAGATTTCCCAGAGAAGCTGTGGCTGCCCCATCCCTGGAAGTGTTCAAGGTCAGGTTGGATGCGGCTTAGAGCAACCTGGGCTGGTGCAAGGTGCCCCTGCCCATGACAGGGGGCTGGAACACCGTGAGACTTAAGGTTTCAACCCAAACCATTCTGTGATTCTGTGGCTCTGCAGAAACAGAGGGAACATCACCATATTCCTGCCTGTATGCACAGGGAAGCACAAAACCGCTGGAAATTAATCAGAGGTCCAGAGACATTAAAACTAAAAAGAAAAAAAAAATAAAAAATAAATAAACTAAAACCAGCACCAAAAGGCAAGTGCCTTCCCAGCGCATCCAGCTGCGCGCTAACCGGCCGTTCGGAAGCGCTCCCGAGGGAGTCTCCGCCGCCGCTCGCAGCGCAGGCCCGGCCTCCCAATCCCGGCCCCCGTCCGAGGGCTCCGGCGGGATCGCAGCCCGGTGCCCGCGGGCCCCGCCGAGGGGCGAAGCCGCCGCCGCCGCTCCCGGGTGCCCCTCGGCAGCGCCGCGCCCGCCCACCGCCCCG
>JAWMRA010000002.1:1162078-1226527 GCA_035584735.1 Pseudotriccus pelzelni | reverse complement strand
TGGACACTTCCAGGGATGGGGCAGCCACAGCTTCTCTGGGCAACCTGTGCCAGGGCCTCCCCACCCTCACAGGGGAGGATTTCTTCCTTATACCTAATCTAAATGTACCCCCTTTCAGTTTAAAATCCATCCCTAGGTCCATTTTGGGAGCAAGCCTCTCTTCAGAAGGAAAGGCAGGGACTGAAGGGGCACTCCCAGGGCACCTGCAGACAGTCAGAGATGGCACTGCTGCCCTAGCAGGGGGGTTCACCTGCCCCCTCTCCCCCCCAACAGCACCACCTCTCCTCTCATCTACTAGAAAGCCAGATCAGATGCCTAAATCTAAACACCTACCAGAGAGGTGATGGGAGAAGCCAGGCTACAAGAAAATAGTCAGAATTGTCTTTCCTCATGGCATTTAATTAGAATTGTTTGGAGTTCTTTGATAGAGATTAGTTTGCGGGTTTAATTTTACAAAATGGTTTCTGTTAAATCTTCTTCCTTTCCCAGTCAATGCAGGGTTTTTACAAGCACTGAGTCATTGCTATCACAGCCTTGGAGAGAAAGCTGTTCACTTCTTTTCTGCTCAGTTTAGAAGGGAACAAGACTTTGGTTAACCTCCAAAAATCAATGTTACATTGGAAAGGCTCCAGCTGCTCTCTGCCAAGCCTATGTATCAATGGGTGGTTTTCTTTATAATCTCAGTGATCATACACGTCACACCCTCATGGCAAGTTTGCTCTGGAACTAAGGGTGCAGCTTCACAGTTGCAGAATCTGGCTGTCCCTGCTCAGCAAGGGGCAGTACACAATGGCTGAAAATGGAAAATGGGAAAGGGAAAAACACTAAGATGATGTGCGTGGCAGGGGGGAAAGGCTTACAGCTTTGGTTTATTTCTGCACGTGCAATTAATGAAGGTACCGGAAAGCTTTAATTCTGTGAATAAAATGTGCTGTGCCGTTCAGAAGAGGTTTGGGGGGTGGTTTTAACAGTTACTAAACAGAAAAAAAAAAAAAGAGTGCATAGACAACCTGCTAGTTAACGTCATGCCCCAAGGGAATTGGGCGGGAATTAGGCGTTACCTCCACAGCCTTTGTCTTTTCATCCTCTGCTTTCCTATGCTGACGCTGTTGTTCCTCAAACCAACCTCGGAGCTCAGATTCCTTCAGCTGTTCGGCCTGCAAGTCTTCAAGTGCAGCTGCCAAATCCTTTCCTTTCTTTTCCAGTTCAAAACTGCAAAATGACAGACCCATGTTCAGAACAAAACATTCTTCGCCAGCAACAGCCAACAAGACATTTTGGGTTGCTTTCTTTGAGTTGTTCTATTGATCTGTTTCTTTAACGTGGCCTCTGCTCTTACTAAAGAGAGTCAGTTTTCAAGTCACAACTATTTAGCATCTGAAATCATTTACCTCCCTGCAAGCCAAGCTAGAAGAATCGCTCTATTTAGTAACAACTAAGATAGGGAGAAGTTATTTGTCCTGGCAGAGCAAAGCTGCTGTCCTGTGAGAGGAAAGAAAAACATCGCATACACTAGGAAGGGAGTGGGGAGGGAAATATACCCAGGGATGACAGATGTTAGTAGAGAAAACATATCCCAGAAAAATGAGAGAGGTTAGTTTTCCTCCCTGTGTTTCCAAGTGCTAAGCCATTTCTGCATCCAGTTACTACAAAGCTCTCTCAGACCTGATAAATCAAATAACTTAATAAATCTACTTCTCACCGTAACTGATTTATTTCCCTCTGGAGCTCTTCCAGGGATTTCTGCAACCTTTCATTCTCTTGTTTGCTTTCATGAAGTGCTGCTTTCAGGGCTGCTTTTTCTTGATTCAGGAGATCACATGTTCCAGAGGCTCTTTTCTGCTCTTCAGAGAGAGTGCTCTGCAAGTCACTTACAATAGATTTTTCTTGCTGAAGCTTATATTCCAATAATTCAACTAGGATAAGAAACCATTACCAGTTATTTATATTACAGATAAATTGACAATATTATGTCACATTAATTCAAACGGGGGGGAAATAATCAGCTGTATTAAAGTGTTCTTGTCAGGAGAATTAATTTCCTTTAAAACATGAGAGGACTCAGCAGAAAGATCCACAAATGCACTGCAGCTCTGCTGCTAATGGACCAGGCAAAGGGAGCAGCACATGAAAGCTGGGTGAGACTTTGACTCTGTGATTGTGATATGCTGTAAGTAACCTGTTACTAATGGATTCTAAACCCCATTAAGCAAACCTGTCCACTTACAGATCTATTTTACAACACGAGTCACTAAGTAAAACCTATGCTTTGCCAGCTCTGTTCAGTACTAGAGACATGGGGCAAATGATTTAGGAAAAACAGCTTTCCCCAAATTTGGAGGCTGTCATTTGATAAGTATTTAAAAAATAATGAATGTACCCATGTCTGCAGTACTATGTAATGTAAATATGTCTACTGGAAACAAAATCAGCAATAAGCTTCTGGATTTCCAGAGAATTCCCTCTATTGCACAGTGCATGTGTTGGTATTAAGTTTTTAAGTGGCTAAATACTGAGTGATAGTAAAGGAAAAAACAAAAGCAAGGAAAAAGCAATGCTTTGCTTTGAAGGGATATGTTTATTTGATCAGGACACTTGCATTTGTTTCGTTATTATCTAAAGGGAACCTGCTGTGAAAACCAAGGCTTGCTTATTTACTGAGGGACATGGTTTAGGGGTGGGCTTGGCAGTGTTCAGTTTATGACTGGACTCCACGACCATAAAGGTCTTTTCCAACCTAAACAATTCTGTGATTCTATACTAGCAAACATATAAACAATTTCCTGAAAACAAACGGGTATTTTGCTGTTCTTGTATTACTTTGGTTCTATTGCTTCAGGCTATTTTAAAGTTTCTCTTTGCTTTTCACAGATTTGTCTTGACCACTGATATGAGAAAGAAAAACCCCTTCCTCTGCTCAAATTGCAGGCAACGCAAGTGGATTAGTAAAACCGAAGAACAGCATCTGCTTCTTTGCAAAACATCTTTTTTTTGCCTTTTACTTCAAGGCAAAAAGGAAGTGACACACAAGTCAGAAAGAACTGACAGAGAAGACAGATAACAAGGGTTACCTTTCCTCCGGAGATGGTGTTCCTGTTTGTTCCCGTGATCTTCTGCATTGGTAAGAGTTTCCTGTAACTGCTGGAGCTTCTCCTGGTTCTGGAGGTGTGTCATGCGGAGCTGAGCTCGGAGGTCCTGG
The DNA here is from genome assembly GCA_035584735.1 of Pseudotriccus pelzelni. Taxonomy (NCBI): domain Eukaryota; kingdom Metazoa; phylum Chordata; class Aves; order Passeriformes; family Tyrannidae; genus Pseudotriccus; species Pseudotriccus pelzelni. Next base: position 1,223,328 of record JAWMRA010000002.1, on the reverse strand, counting down.
ATTTCCGACAGCAAACTATTCCTGTCCGAGGAGAAAAGGTGTTCCACAACCATCTGCCTCTGCTCCTCCTGGAAACAAACCAAGGCCTATTCAATCCACAAGGCTATTTCCACGTTTTCTGCAAAGATAAACCCTAAGGAAAGGGTTCCAGCAGCAGTACAGTCTCTCTACAAAAGCACTGTACAACGTTTATGCTTCATATTAACTCAAAATGTTAACATTATGTAAGAAAAACCCCACTTCACTTGCTTTACATTGTTTAATACATAATAGCTACCACAGACCATCTGGACACAACCTAAAAACTAAATATTATCAGCAAAAAAATCCCAGATTCAGTGTTAGTTCAATATATATCCTTTGCAAGAGAGGTCTGAGAAGCTCTGGATAAATGGGGAGGAAGGAAGAGATTCTATCAAATATTTCCTACTCACTATTCCAGTCTTTCTGGAGTCAGATAAAATAACCAATAGGCTTGGTAGCACAGAGTGCAAAGTTTGGGAAAAATGGTACCAAAGCAGAGACTCTAAAAGCCTACTGATCCCACACCATCTGTATTAATACGCAAGATAGGATTTAACAACAGAAGCAATAAAACTGAAAAAAAAACCTAAAAACTTTTGAATAAATAACAGGGAATAAAGAAGTGATTTATGGGCAGAACACTTTAAGAGATTTTCTTACTTGCTGTTTCATTATATACTCCAGTTTTTCCACTAATGAACCTGCATCACCAGCTGCAGGATTGGAGAAGTGAGACTTCAGGTCGATTTGCAACACGCTTCTCTCCTTCTCAAACACGCTCTGTACTGCTTGCAGAAGTTCTCCTCTCCAGTCAGCAGCAACACCTGAGGTTTCCTGTTAAAATAATTTTATTTTAAATGGCATCTCTCTCAATCTCTAACCCAGTGTCTTTCACACCTTTACTGTGTGAGAGTACACCTGTTAAGTTAAGCAGACCAAAAGTGTTTACAGAGTATCGTTTGAACCTCAGAAAGGAAAGAGTCCCTTTACTCCTTACACGCACGCAGACCTTGTAACAATATACTTTTCTACACGTATAAAACCTGGTTACCCTGCTTTAAAGGACATTTGACTGCCATACCTTGTCTCCTCTCTCTGCCACCTTGCCAAGGGAATCCCTCAGGGATTGTATAGCATCCAGCAGGGCTAAGCCCTCCTTCTGCCAGCCCTCCACCGCCTCTCGGGCCTGAGGAACGTTCTTCAGCTCCCTGAAACCAAAGGGATGCTCTGACAAAGCCAATATTTTGCGGCTCTCCTCGTACACCATCTTCAGCACTGCCTGAGAGGGTAAAAAAAAACAACAACAAAAACAAACCAGAAATGGAAACAGGCATCAGCATCCTGAGAGTGTAAGAACAGGATGGGGTAGCACTACAAAAAATAAAGTGTCTGTGTACATTGACACCCTATAATGCAATTAAGCATAAATTATTAATATGCAATTATGCCAGAGGGCTGTACTTTAACTTTGTTGTTTCTGAACTATTTAGCTAACTTTCCTGGGAATAAATGAAATTCTGTCAAGTCTGAAGCCATGTAACTAAACCACCAGAAAACTGAATTATGTATTTAGACAACCTTGGCTTAATTTAGCAGATTATGTACAAATAACATCTCTCAAAATGATCAGTTTTAATAATTTACACAGTGGAAATTGTTTCCTCTGACACTGTCAGGCCGAATAATATATGTTAAATAAATTCCCTCTTCACAAACTATTACATCATGCACAGATGTTTCCTGGCCTCTTTTCAAGGAAGGGCACTGGAGGTTTAGGTCCTTTTCTTACATACATCTCATCAGAAACATCCCAGCTTCCATGTGAAGCTGTTCCTCACTGCTACCCACTTTAACAACAACAACATAGAGTACTTTTCTTTAACTCTTGATACTCTTTCCTTGCACTTATTTGAATGACTTAACTTTCAAACCAACTTGAATAGCTTTTCCATCACTGGAACCAAAATAGTGATTACTTCAAGAACCAATAAAACCTTTAGTGAACAATAACATAAAACACAGTAAAGTGTTCAAACAAAATATTTAGTAGTGGAATATGCACTCAGATCTTACAGCCAGTAAGGTCGAGATTGATGATCCACAAAATAAACTAAGTAAAAAAAAAAAATCTGTTTAAGGTAAAATAAAATTCACTCTTCCATGAAGTCTCTGAGAACTTCACACTTCAGAGAATTATTATTTTTTTAGATATAGAATCACAGAATGGTTTTCAGTTGTAAGGGACCTTTAAAGACCATATCTAGTCCAACTCCCCTGCCATGGGCATGGGGGGCATCTTCTATTCGTTCAGTTTGCTCAAAGCACTGTCACACCCAATTCTGAACCCTTCTAGGGATGTACCACCTCTCTGCACAAACTGTGCCCCACGGCCCTCACCGGGTGCCTCAGTGCCTCTCAGTAAAGAATCTCCTGTTAATAACAACACCTCAAGCGCTTCTCTGGTAGTGCTGGTTCTAATGCCAGCGGGTGGTTGCAGCAGCTTTGCACGGTTGGCTTTTCCTGGATCACCCCTGTTACTCCATGTGCTATTCCCTCTCCAACGCTAGAGCATCACGTCTGTTAAGAAGGGCCACTATAGAGGGCGGGGGAAGGTTCCTCCTTCTGACTGGAGCAGCGATCAAGGCCCAGTCTCCTTCCTCCTGTGAGTTACTGTGTCAGTCAGCTGGAGAGAGTTTGAATTCAGGCTTGCCTTGCCCCTGGCACAGCCTTACTGCACCGCAAAATTTTCCTACATTGTGCTGAGCAAGCTGAAAGAACCTGCTAGGCGTATTAGGAGGCAGCATTCGCTTTCTAGGAAGTGTATTTCTTCTAGTTCCTTATTACTCAAGAACTCACTGTAACCTACTGCACTTACCAGCCTCATAGGTGAGGATTCCTCCCTTCCCACAGCTGGAATTCTTGGAATGGCTGAGAGCTTGTTCACCAAACCAAAGAATGCCAGGCATACACTTCCTTCAACTTGCCCTTCTGACTGGAGTGAGCACTCACTGCTCAGCCTTCTGTGTATTCCTCATGCTCCTTCAAATGACTCTGAAATCTCCCTGCACACCTTGCAAAGCTCCACAGCTCTCCATCACATCAGAACGACAACAACAGGCAGGGGGGTATGATGTCAGCTACCTACAGTTGCTCCTGGAACAGCTTTCTGTGAAGCCTCCAAGACAAACCCATAGAAGAAGATCAGCCAGTCCTTGAACCACCACATTCTGAAACATCACCAGCGCTGTCTGTCCTAGCAGAACTAGTTCAGTTCTAGCAAGCACAAGCAAAAGTCAGCAATTTTGTCACAAGGGATGAAAAATGACTCAAGAACCACAGCCAACTCAAAGTTCAAAGCATCACAGAACAGTTTTCAGTGTAAATGTAGCAGCTAACTCTACTTCCTATCAGCACTTCATTTTTGCTGTCCAGTTTTAATTGGCTGCCATGCTTATATTAATCACGCGTTACCTTCAGCTGTGGCGAAAGTACTTCCTTCTCTTTCACTGATTCCATAATATCTGGGAACACTCCACGGTACCGCAGATAAGCCATGACACTGGCATCGAGGTGGTCTGATGTTTGTAACTCCTGCTTTAGTTTAGCTGCCAAATTTGAGCTGGTACCTGAAGGAACAGACAACCCCCACACCCACAAGCGTTATAAGTATGAAAAGAACCTGAAACCAGAACAACCGCTTGCCAATCAACCACGATTTCTTCTCCCGGTCTGAACGCAGGGTCAGATCAAGTTGGTTGGTTAAGATCTCAACTATCTTAAACAAGTCAAAAGGCAGGAAGTTGTTTAGCACCAGAGAAGGTGCTGTAGTTAAAAATCAGGACTCAAACCCCCGCCCCCTTTTCAGTATATAAAGATGAGAAGGTAAAAGCAGGAACAAATATTCCAATGTTTCTAAACACAGAACCCCTTGACAAAGGCACAGCTTTCCAATAAAATACCTAAAAGTAAAATAACATGGGAGAAAGAGGAAATATAATGATTTTTTAAAGAAGTTGACATAAGGTTCAAGGAATCGAGAAAGGTAAACTTACTGCTGCCACATCCACTGCTCATCGCAGATGCTCTTGATCTTACATCATCTTGTAAATCAGAAGGGGTCAAAGTCAGGTTATCAGCTTCTCTCATCTGCTTGGAGATAAAATTTTCATACTGATTTAGTTTTCTGAGTCCAGCTGTTGTTTTCTGCATTTATGACGACTTTGTTACTCGCGCAGATTTTGGCCAATGCCTACTTGATGATAGTATCAGAAATGGCAAATACCACGATGAATGCAACACTGGTGCTCTTTGGAGGCCATTCCATCTCAACTTTCCTCTCTTTTAACAGTCTTACAAAACTGACATGTATTTATATTTAACTGCCCTCGAAAGCAAGGCACAAAAATATACAACTGAAAATGAATTTTCTGAAGTACAGACTTTATCTTCCTGTGAAATTACAGGATACAGACAACATATACATATATATACATAAATAATATATAAAATACTTCCATTTAAAAAAAAATCCCTCAATTCTCCACTTCTGAAAGAGTCTCTTCTAACACTCAACAGAAGATATTTGTAAGTGGGGAGCTGTTTCAGTACACTGAGTACTGTGGTAGCAAAGGTTTTATACAGGTTTTAACTCAATTACTGGCATGTGAAGTGTTATCTCAAATTTATCAGTTATTATCACAATAAGAGAGGAGTTAACAGCATTACTGGGCCCACCCCCAGCACTGTGTAGGCTTCAACTGCTTGGAGCCAACGGCCCATCACAGATCCCAGGGGAACAGAGCTGAGCAGCCTTGTTTAATAAGAACTAGATCAGACGTGAAGTAACACTTACCAAAATCTTCTTCCGCATATCTTCGTCATCATCGACAGAATAGGTGCTTTCAGAGAAAGCTGGAGATTTTCTGTCTCCTCCCACCACTGCATCCCCACTGCCATTGTCAGCCAGCCGGGAATATCCCAGTGACACAGAATTATCTCCTGGCAGGGATGACCTTGTGTGCATAATTTCAAAATCCGTGTTTTCAACCTCCGAGAAGGGCGTCAGGTGAAGCACTGGTTGAAGTTCCACGCTTGTATCTTGTTTTCTCATGATTTCAGGCGAGCCCCATGAACATATACTTGCAACTAAATTCTGGAAGTCTTTTGAAATGTCTTTGTCCATGTCCAAATTGTGTTTTGGAGAGTCAGGCGTTTGACCAATTTCCAACATTTGCTGGCAATGCTTTTTCAAATCCTGATCCTCCTCAGAGCTGTGGATCATGTCCAACTCCTGAAGCAAGATATTTTCTTGTGATTGCTTAATCTGAGTTTTTGGATTTGTACTGTGAGTTGTCAAGTCAAACATAACTTCATCTTTTTCCTACAATGAAATAACACATATTAACTGTTTAATGAAATTCGAATGTGATTTTACAAACTGAGAAACAACTGTTTAAAAAAGATCTTTTAGAATTGGCTGATTTTTGCCTTACGTTGTCAGATACAGTGATTGTTTTCTCTCTCGTCTTAGACCATCACCTTAATCCTTTTGTGTTCATCATCCCTCTTAGCTGATAAGTCCTAGCCTATTTTAAGCCTAGTGGTAGCTGCAACTGCTTCCCTCTTTCTCACTGCTCCTCCAGCTTTCATTTTAATACGTTTCCTAATTTTCTCATTGTTTCCACTCTTGAATCCAAGGATAACTGTATGATGGTTCTTTGCTCCTCTAAGAATGCTGAAAATATTGTGCTTTTTCTAATAAGGGGGATGGGCAGATCCATAGGAAAAAGTCTGTTGTAATGAATACTTGAAGACACAGTAGTTTACTTATTTTGACTCAACATCTTCTCCAACTTTGATGACCATCCCTCCTCAGCCTACTTTAAAACTTCTAGCACCTAAACTATGGGAATATATAATACTGACATATCAACATCAACTAAACATTTCAGAATCTGAGTTTCTACTTGAAAAATTCTTTTAAAATCATTTAACTGGCCCCAGAATTCCAGCAGAGCTTTATGGCCTTCAAAATTTCACCCTATCATACTGCCAATCAGGACCCCCAAAATCCACATAAGCGCTCAAACTCTTATTCATATAAGCCCTCTTTCCTAACACTTATCACCTCTGTAAGCCAACCTTAAAAGACAGTAAGTTGGTGTATGACAGACTGCTACAGCTCTTTGAAAAAAGGGTCACCTGGGTCCCTACTGCTCTCTAAAATTGGGTGATTGAGTTTAATAGGATTAGGTTATTTGGAGCAAATGGTTCTAGGAAAGATTCAGAATAATTACAAGAAAGTGTCACAGATTTAAAAAATAAAAAAAAAAATGGAGACATGAAGTATTTTCAATACGGCCATAAAGGATGGCAAACACAATCTTGGTAGCTCATGGTGGGTTGACCTTGGTTGGCTTGCAGATGCTCACCCAGCCATGCTCTCAGTCTCCCTCCTCAACAGATCAGGAGGGAAAAGATATGACGGAAAGAGCTCACGGGTGGAGAAAAAAAAAGGGATATCATCTACCAACTACTCTCACAGTAGTTTGCTCACAGGCAAAATAGATTGTACTTGAGGAATACGTGTTTAATCTATTGCCACTGAAATGCAGCTGGATTCCAAGAAACAAAGACAAATACTGCAAGAGCTCTCCCCACCTTTTCTCCCCGGGCTTGCTCATTGATCCCAAACTCCTCTTCCTCCTACCCTGCAGCACAGATCTCTGCTCTAGCACCATCTTTTCCATGGGCTGTTTCTCACACTTCCCCCCCCCGCCCCTCACTCCTCACTGCCTGTCCAGCATTTTGCTCCCTGAAGTATGTTTTTTTTTAGGCAGTGCCACATACACGGGTGGTGGACACAGCTGTACCCAGCATGGAGCAGCCCTGGGCCCCCTGCAGCACCCTCACTGCCATCTCCTTGCAACCTACACCCAAACCATACCTTAGGATCCATGCTCAAAACCACATCCAGCTCAGAAAAGCTGGATTAGGTTTCTGTGGGTGCTTTGCCCTATTCTTAGTCCTTCCAAGGCATCCATTTGTAGCCATTGCTGGAGAAAGTACAGAGACACAGACACTTCAACTGACTCACCACAGCCATCCTTATGTCACAGTATTCACCTTCTCCCTTTCTTACAGCACTCAAACTGTTAGGCTTCATACAACAAAAAAAATACTATTAAGAAACAAATCATATACCAGTTTAGCAGTGGGGGAAGCCAGCACTGGGAATGACTGATCATTCTTGGCTTGCAGTTCTTCTAATTCTTCCATTCCCTTTTTAAGGGCTACTCCTTTCTTTTCTTTCTGGCAGAATGGCCTGAGAAAGTTAGTCCCTTTGTGACCTAGCTGCTCCTTTAGCTGGTATGACTCCAACTGTGAAAGGACTTCAGCTCTGTCTGACTGTAAGGCTTCAAGCTCTTTCATATGGGCCTTGATTTGATCTTTCAGTTTTGCAGTGTTCCCCTGTAGTTCCTTGATTTCTCTCAGATAAGCTACTTCTTTCTGATTCAGTGCTTGCACCTGGAAATCCAGTCTAGAAACTTCCAATTGAAGACCATAAACATCTTGTGCCTGACTTGCATCTCTCTTGTCCAACTCAGTTTGGAGCTCTGCTGCCTTTTCTGTTAAATACTGCAGCTCGGTGGCGTCAGCTTCTCTTTGATCCACCATGGTCTTAATCTGCATCTCTTTCTCCAGAATATTTGCTTCCCTTTTTCTCACGGCATCTTCAAGTTCTTGAACTCGAGATGCAGTCATCTTTGTTTCAACCTCTCTCTGTGTTTGGGAAAGGCTGTATTCTTCCTGAAGTGCCGCATGCTGGATTCTTAGAGAGGACAGCTCCGCAACATACTGCTCTGATGACTCTCGCAACTGTTGGCATTTGTTCTCCAGAATTTCCACTTCCGTTTTGAACTGCAGTTCCTTCTCCTCCAGCTGCTGCTGCAGAGCTTGTCTAGAAGCTGAGACAAGCTCCAGTTCCTCCTGAAGTTCCCTCACTCTGGAGAGTAGTGATTCGTTTCTTCTGTTTGGATCAGGATCACCCTGACAATCCACCAGTCCCTTCTTCAACTCATTCTGGAGGTTTTCCACTGGCTTTCCCAAAGCAACCTGATAGAAGTCATCTTGGTTGTCACTGTCTTCATGACAAACTGGTCCAAACTGTGCCAGTTCTTTCTGAAGCTTCTCAATTACCCCATGGAGTTGCTCTACCTCTTCATCCTTGTCCTTACGCAGCCTCTCCTGGTCAACGCGAAGGTGCTCGACCAGTGATTTGAGTTCTTCAATTTCAGATTTCTGGCCTTCCACAGCCTAAACAAAAGGATAATGACTGAATATTACTGTATGTAGACACAATTACTATTGCACATAGAGTTTACTTTTTTCTTCTGAATCACACATTCAACATCAGGAAGAACCACACCTTCAGCTGGTAGCTCGACTCAAAATAATCTCTACTTTCTTAAGAGAATTATCAAACAGATTTCATTCACCATAAGATTCTGCTCACCTTGCTTCCCCCCCAAAAATCAAGCAATGAACTTGCAAGTAAGCACCCTTACTTTATTCTCCAGAGCATTCTGTAGCTCGAGCTGAAGTCTCTTCATCTGCTCATTCAAGTGATCGATTTCTTGATTCTTTTCTTCAAGCAGTGCTTGTGGGAATGACAAAGCTGAGGAATCATTAATACCCAGGTCCTGACTTTGCTTCACATGAACTTTTGTTAGATCCTCCTGACCAGGAAAAACAATAATCTCATTAGAAAGGACTGGCAGAACTAGGAGCTTTTGTTTAAACGTTCTCCTCTATACTGTAACATTGAAGAACTCAGGAACGCAACTGCAGCTATTTGCTCTGAGTTTGTACCACCAGATTAGACTGCCACAACCCAGAAAGTTACCCAAGGTTTTGATTTAAATCAAAGGTAGAAGAAAATGCTTCAAGTATGACCCTAGAGTACTGGTAGGCTTTGGTTCTACAATACCCAGTATTAGTCTTGTAACAATAATGCAACAGTCCCCTGGCAAGAGAAACAAATCAATTATCTGTTTACAACATCATGAAATGAAGATTACAACACTCAAGACAGAAGGTTTCTGACATTTTAGCCAGTGCACACTAAAGCTAAGGAAACCTACCTTCAGGCGTGCATTCTCCACCTGAAGCTGGCTGATGCTGGAAGAGCTAAGGTTTTTCTGTATCTCTAACTGCAAGTTCAGCTGCAGTATCTCCTCATTTTTGCTGTTCAAGTTATCTTTATATTGCTCTAGTTGGTCTACTAAGCTTGCAATCTACAAAACAAAGAAAAAAAAAAAAAGGAAAATGTATAGTTGTTTCAATTAAGTCCTCTGGTTTAAGTAGAAAAGATAAGAGTTCGTTCACTGTCTTACTTAATGACAAGTAACTTTAGCAATTTCTATGATTTAAACTCTACTCAACCTGCACCAATGGAATACCTAAGACATAAAAACAGAGTGAGAAGCTTGTGTTCCAGCTCCTCATCTGCAAAACCAAAGTACTGCAAAGGTGGGTTTCCATTTTCTTTTTAAGAAAATAAAATCTAACTGCTCACATGAGATACATTAATCTGTACTGTGAACAATCAAGGCTTGACTGATGTAATCTGCTGTAACAATAGAAGACATATTAGCATTGGATGTCCAACCTAATCACAAGCAGTTAAAATACCATTCTCCTCCTCCCAGAAGGCAAAAATTAGCATTGAAGTGCCAATCCCAGTAAGAGACATCAAACAGATGAGTCAATAACCACATATTCCTGTGTTTGAAAGAGCAGTGGCAGCAGGGTGATTTTGCCATCCACAGGTTTTATCATCTCTTGCCGTAATGGGTAGCAAGATATAGTGGCTTTGGGAACGTGACTATTGAAGCTACACTTCAAAAGGGACATGGAAATTCCATCTGTAAGAAACGAATTTTTATTATCTTGTTGCTCTTGAAATAATGGTGTACAATCGACTGGAGAATCACCGCGTTTTTTCTTCTTTGCACGTGTTTATTAACATGTTAAATCACTGGGAATTGGAATGGATTAGATTCCCAACTATAGGTGTGTGCAAAATATTTATGCAATTACGAGAGCAACTCAACTCTACTAACGCTCTCACCTCTCTCTCCTTGGCCTGAAGTGCTTCCTGCTCTGCCTGTAGCTGCTCCTTCAGCACAGGGGCAGAACTGCCATCCACTGGCACTCGGTGCCTTGCTTCATCCAGCTTCGACTGCAGGGCAGAGATCTGGATCAGGTTGTTGTACTGCTGTTGTTGCAATGCCTCTTTGTCCTGAAAAAGAAACCAACCCACAGCAGAATTAATTGCTGTCAATATACAAACCTTCCTAACCAGAACAATGGTGCCAAAACCCAGTACAGGAAAAGTACATAATCTCAACAGACTATAAAGAAATAGGAATTCAAAACATTTCAATGTTTTAGCTCACTTAAGTTTTACCCCTTTGTTTTTTCTAATCAAAAAGTCTTGTCAAGAGCAGCACCACGGTCTCCGTCCACTCCAAGGCAGACAGCAAATGAACAGGCATGGCTTTTATATGTCTGGATAAAACCACAGAAAGGCTTAAGCTGGGAAAGGTCTCTAGAGCATCTGACTCAAAGCAGAACAGCTTGGCTCTGCTCAGGTAATTCTGACACCTTCCAGGCAGACGCATCAGTGCCACTCTGAGCCCTCTTTTTCAACCCCTGGCTGCCCCCAGTAGGACCACTTCACCCTGTCACTGAATTGGAATTTCCCTTGTTGCAGTTTATACTCTTATCTTCTCATCCTTTCACTGTGCACCTCCAAGTCTGACTCCACCTTCTCTATAACCTTGTATTACGTGACTGTAGGCAAAGAGATCTCCACAAAGCTCCCGACAATACTCAGCCAAGGAAAACTGCTGGGAAGAAACTGAACATTTACTTTAAGATGGTAGAAAAAGAAGTTACTCATATTTTGTCAAAGACAAACACTTTTCCTGAATGGAACGTAATTCTTAACTCTGAGCTGTGATTAGATCTGCAGCAGTAACAAAGCACTAAAAACTTCAGACCATGGTGAATAGATCTGGCTTTAAAGACACAGAGCAAGAAGGGCTACAGATCAAGATATGATTTTAAACATAAGGACTTACCGAAGACCCTCAGTGTTTAATATTCAGTAACATCACCTTCTCAAAAACTTCCAGACAAGCACAAAAGCAGCTCTGAACCACACAAGCATGACAACTATCAAAAGCATCCTCCACAGGAAGACTTATAAGGCTTACTCTAAGTAGTATATAGGTATACACTACTTACAAGCAAGCAGTAAAGTAAGTCTCTACAGTGGACTTGGAGTTTGTAAAACCACAGTTTATTTAAAACTGTGGCTGTGATATCTGCCATTAATACACCAGTTTAACTCACCACTGGGTGTCAGGGACAGTCACAGGCAACACCAGTAACCCCCACAAAGCCACCGTCACATAATGCCAACCCCACTTAAACAAGGATTTAAAAATTACTTGTTTCAGTTCAGTTTCCACTTTCTTCATTTTCTGCAGCTGTTGCTCCAATGAGTGTACAGTCTTGGAGACCTCAGCACCGCTGCACTTCAGCTCTTGGATCTGTGCCACCAGTTTTTCTATCTCTTTATCCCGAGCTGTAATTTCCTGGTGTTTTCGCTCCTTTTCTAACAACAGCTTATTGTAATCATCCATCTTCTCTTTTAGTTCTGCTTGCAAAGATTCCACCTATACAGAAATCACAATAATACAAACTTTCAGTTGGAAGCAAGAGTCGTTTCTGTCAAAGCAGGTGGAGTTTTACTATGGTCTAAAGAAGTGCTAAAATCCCAGGTGAAGATAAAACTAGATGGGGACAGGAAGGATAAAAAAGTAAACTTTTTGAAATCTTGTTTTCCTAAGGCAGCAGCTCTTAGATGGACATTTGATTACCCTCTCTTAATATTTGCAGTATTCTCAAATGGAATGAACACATACTCTCAAAGGAGCCTTGTGGTGTGGGGAGTTTGTTTTAAGATTAAAAAAAACAAACCCAAGACATGAATTATTATTAACAGCATTAGATTTATTTCTGTAACCTCAGAACCCTCTTCCAATATTCCAAGGAATTCCAGTTTAAAGGAAGACACCAAGGACAAATAGGCAATGTAACATACCCAATGCCTACAAACCAGAGAGATCCCCGGGAGTCAACACAGGACAAGGTACTACTTCTTCCAAAAATCATTTAAATATGAAGAGGATACCAGTTTTGAATTTGAGCTCACTGAGATCCAACCATACACAGAGCTGCAGGAAAACAGTCATTCATTCAGCCCAGTAATCAAGGTGAAGGCAAGGCCGGGAGCTGTGGTGGGTGTGGGTGACAGACAATCTACCTCAAGGCGTGATAAAGTCATTAAGCACATTGAAAAGCAAGCTCAGGCAGGAAAGCAGTTGGAAAGGAGAAGTAATCTGGTCAATACCAGTGGCCAAGGAGGATGAGACTTTACAAAATAAATGCTTTGTTCGTCCGTAAGTGTCTGAATTGATGCAAATCCCACTTCGACATTATAAAATAGAAAGTCTTTGCATTAATACAGAACTTCACGTCTTGAAAGTATTACACAGATACTACTAAAGCAGCAAAACATGCTCTAGCAAAACAGAGAAATAGTCAAATTAATAAGCATGGAGAGTGTCAGAGACTGGTTAAAAGAACCAAAAGTGATTAACATTATATTTTCAAATGCTTACAGGCACATAAACATTTCCATAATTATGAATGTATCTTACTGTCTTCTCATCTCATCAGCAACTGACCAACTGTTAAGCATAACACAGGCCTTATAGTAAAACTTTTGGGTATAGAACAGTATTTTAGAAGTTCAACCTTTCTAATGCTGTAAAATTTCGGCATCAGAATCCCAAAACTATGACACTTCAGACGTAAAAAGCGCCACCCTGTTGCTGGAAAGCTGCTACTGCAATCCTGTAGCTAAGGAAACACTTCCACAACCTTCACCCTCACGGAGCACACTGCAGCTCCCAAATACCAGCCAGCACTCTTTCCCCAAAATAATCCCACTCACACATACCTCAAGCCCAGCGAGCAGCAGAGAGGGCAACTGTGAGCTTGTTGTAACTGCTCCATGCAGGAATTAGGAGTTCCTTGGAACTGGTGTGGGCTGAAGTGAGTTAAGCACTTACTGATGTTACAGCTGCATTAAACAACCAAACGAATCCTGACATTTCAATTTGGCATGGAATGCCTGCATTCCTCACCCTACCTACAAATGTCACTTGCTTAGTTACCCTCCTCGTGTGTCTTTCTCCAAGTAAGTTTTCACCCTTTCTGAAAAGGGTTGCAAAGCTACAGCAGTTAATTTTTTCAGCTGTACCCTCCAGCATGGAAAATTTGCTCTACGGAAGATGCAGTTGCTCTTACAAGACGTGCTTTTCTAGCACTGAGGTACACAATTCCACACGCTGTACATAAATAAGCAGATAGAAATGCAACCAAGTGGTTTACACATTGAAGTTTTGGTAAGCACCAGGTCACAAACAAAAGCTGAAGGCTAAGGCACGGTAACATCACCATTCCAGCATCTTTGTTTCACAAATTCTAAACCTCAACTTCTTTCATGGCAAGAAGCTCTGTTACAGCAAGTAACTGCCTGTAATACCTTCGAGCAACAAGCCTGGAGAACGAACTATTTGTGCAAAAGGAAATTAAACTGAAAGCAGTTCCTCATTCCCTGAAAGAATTCTGCCACCCTAAAACCTGTAGCCTTAGCTCCAAGTCACACCTTGACATATGAACAGGAGGGGAAAAAAGCTAAAGCAGATCTAAAAAGGATTGAAAGTGAAAGGAAAGAAAAAGTTAGAGATGTTCATGCTACTTTCCATACCTGTAGAATCAATTCATAGTTCTGTATAATGTTCATTTATGTGAAAAAAACACAACCAACGAAAAAAAAGAAAAAGAAAAGCAAAAGTTAATGTTTGAAACCAAGCATCAAACAAATGAACATGTGTAAACAAGGACTCATTATAAAGCTAAATGGGACAAGGCATGCAGACAAAGAACATCTCTATCATAATTGCTATAACTGGAAAAAAACCACATTTAGAACCCAGAAGTCATCCCTCAGATGTGCTCTGTAGAGCAGAGTGTCTCTAGTGTTGCCCTCCTTGGTTCATTTAAATCAGTCTCAGAGGCTGTGAAACCTTTACTGTAAAGCACATGCAACAGTTCTTTCCATCTCCGTAACGAGTAATGTAAGTGCATTCTCACTGCCTAAGTGTAGTTCAGTCAGCTGGGGAAGAAAAATCTGCTCTCTGGGTGACAACAGAGGGGGAAAAAAAGTCTCTCAAGAGCCACATCTCCAAGAAAATACAGGTTTTGTTATTTAATTGTAGTAAACAAACTCCTGCGGTCATTAAGTGTTATTTTACTCACTCTGTATTCTCTGGGCTGTCCTGACGTCTGTGATTTTGCCGACAGTTTTAACTGTTCTTCCAGTTTCTGGATTTCCTGCTGAAAATCGTCGCGTTCATGTTCCCTCTCTATAGCTTGTTCCTGGAAACCCAGCCAGAGAGAAAGAAACTTGGCATTTCACTACAATATTCCGTACAAGAATACTTTGGGGGTTGTTTTTGTGGTGAGGAAAACTGTTCTTTCAAAAACAATTAACACCTTCTAGTAGTCCTGAAAGCATGTCTACAATTACAGAGAAAGAAAAAACACACCACCTTTTTGACTGCAGTGTACATAGAAACCACAACTACCAATTAATAAAAAGGAAGAATTACCCTCTAAAACTGCAGAAGGGGAATTGAAAAAAAATTAACTTTTTTATTTCTTTTATGAGAGTAGAATACCAAAGTCTTAATTTCAAACAAAACTGAAAATATCCCGTTTTAGGAACCATATTCCAAGACAAACCAGGAGAAGAATTTATCACCTCCAAACTCATGGAAACGTGGTCCCAGGCTTACTTACATCCATGAACTGCCGCTGGTTTTTAAGCTGTTTTTCAAGAACTTGAATTTGCTGTTTTAATTCAGCAACCTCTAGTAACTGCGTAGCCAGGTCTTGGTTACTGTGCAGCTGCTCTTCCAGTTCCACCTCCAAAACCTTCATTTGAGAGCGTAAGTTGGAATGGTCCTTTTCTGCCTGACACTGAAGCTCTAACTTCTCCTTTGATAAAAATTCTACTTCCTTGAGCAGACCTGAACAAGAATACAAAAATAACAGTGCAGGGCACAAAAAAAATCAAATGTTTCAGATGAGATTAAATTTGGGTATTTTGGACAGCATCAAAACAAAGAAAAATATTCCTGAGATGGGCTAGAAGAGACACACAACAGGAATTCTGATGCATGACTGCTCATGGGGTCTCCAAAAGCCATCTTGATAAAGGAGGCCAGGGGTATCTGTTCTCAATCCCTAAGTGAATCCTGGCTGGAGACATTCTTAGGCCCTTAGAAAGCTTTCACCTTCACCCCTAGAAACCCCCTAATTTCGGAGAGCCCCATCTCACCTGACCAGGAACCCTTCAAGTTCACTCCATAAGTCATTGGCTTCTCAACCCCAGTTCCACACTCTTCCTGCCCCAGAGGCTCTTTGCAAACCACACCAGATCCTCAATCTTCCCAGTTCATTCCACTCCAGGTGTGCTCCATCCCCAGGTTTAAGCCCCAAAAACCACTGTCAGCCACCTAGTCTTTCACACCTACCCTTCCAACTGTCCCATCCTTCACTGCTCCATCCTCAATCCTTGCCACCCTTCTTTGCCAACTCTCTTCTTAATCCAATACAGAATTCTCATTTCCTCCAAACTCTCATGCCAAGATCCTCCTTAGACATCCAATATCCAGTTTCTCCATTACTCCCTGCCTCGTGTCATGCTCGATATACTGCCCCTGCCATCTATACTGGTAAATTAGCACCCAGTCCATCTTTCCAGTGGCCACTGGAGCCCAGCCCAACCCTGAGGCCAGCTGCTATAAGAAAGCAAAGTTACTGTATTTCTTTGAACCAGAGCGGGGATTAAAACCTGGAGAAAAATCAGGCTTACAGAAAATCAGTCCAGTTCTCAGATTACAAAGGGAAGAAACACCTGGGAAAAAAGCTGGCACATCTACAGACTGCAAAAGCATTACCACAAATAGGGAAAATGTATATAGTTTAAATCATTTCAGTTACCAAGAGTTAATTTATAGCTACAAACTGAACTTGCAATCAGTTGCATGCACTTAACATGCTGTTTAGGAGACCAAAACAGACTCTACTGTGAACATTCATGAAGCAAAGCTACTCTTAAACATAGGTAAGTAACCTGAGCATGAAAAATAGGCTTCTATTTGGTATCAAAGCAAGGTCCTGCAAGAGCTCATCATTTTACTTTTCAAACGTTCCATCATCACCTTAAAGGTTTTCAGTCAAAGGTAAGTCTGTGATGCAACAAGGACCTTAAGTGGTCATCCAGTCCACTTTACAGAAGTGGGACAACCACAGCCTGCCCACAGCATTTGTTTCTAGGGTTTCACTCTCCACAGGGTATTTAATTACATCTCTATAGACATTTGAAAACAGGCAAAAAATCATGAACATGTCATGCTTCAGAGGGTTAAGTGTCACAGGTTTGGAATGATGCACCAATATTTACACTACACACTGGGGAAAGAGTTGCCAGAGTGAGGATAATGGAACAGAACGTGCGGGGTCTGCAAAGTCTCTGGCTCTGGAAATCAAAGAGGCTGGACAGAGAGAAACAAGGAAAGTAGATTCTGGTGTGGGACAACCACATTCCAAACTACATTTCGCTCCAAGGGCTAATTTTGCACATGTACAGTTACCAGGAGCCACGGATCACATGGAAACAATAAGGCCACACCCTCTACCTTTTCTAGCACTGTGCTAAATCTTCACAATAAATATCCACACGTTCATTGAGTTGTGGGTGTAACTCAGCCTCTGGCAGAACGCGTGAAACGAAGAGTCTCCCCCCAGTTTCTCCCCCAGCCCCCTTGGAGCTGTATGGGATGTATCATATATCACATGTACCATGAGATGCAGCAGAGCAAGCAGCTGAAACACACAGAAAAAAAAGCCAACAGCCTGAATTCCGTTAGGAGACTCAATCCCAGCCACAGCTGCACAACAGAGAATATCTTTGGCCAAGAGCTGGGTTTTGGGAATGGAGGCTGGAGATGGGAATAACAGGAATAAAGCAGCACTCCAGTGCATTTGGTTACCCATGGTGCAGAGAGGAGGGCAAGGTCCTGTGCATGCAGTTATTTGTGCACCCAGAGGAAGGGCACGGATGCAGACGGACACTGTGAGAAAAGAACTGACATTTGGGAAAACGAGCACAGGAATTTTCCCTTCTATATCCCAAGAAACATGGCTGATGCCTGCCTTTTAGCTTCCAAAGGGACACTAGTGCTTTCTGAGGAACAAAATACCAATTAGGTAACGCTGAGTTACCCAGTCACAGTCACCTCCTCCAACAGAAATGCAAGGTAATGGAAAAAAATAATTAGGCAGACAGATTTTACCTGGAATCAGCAGTATTTAATAGAAAGCAGTTATCAGATTTTGGCAATCTTAGGAAGTGCAACAATCTGTTTGAACAGGTTCTTTTAATTTTTGTTGGTTTTTTTTTCTTTTCTGAAGCACATGTCCCCAACTGTATAAACAGAATTTCAAGCAACACAAATAGATCATCAACTCACAGATTTGTGTTGTTGTAGACAAAACCTGCTATTTTATTAATGCTTATTCAAGTCATGCAATTCCCCTCCAGGAATGCCCCAGCACACTCCTCCCCACTCCCAAAATCATCAGCAAATGCCAAGCTCCATTCTGAGTACATTTAATTAGCGAGGCCATTCTACTCACATTAGTACTCCACATCAAAAACGGGAGGAGGCGTCTGCTTTTCAAGGAATAAGCCACGTCAACTCCAAACAAAATGATTTGTATTTATCACGTTTTCCACCTCCCACAAACAATTCCAAACCAGAGGAAGAGTACTATAGATGGCCGGGGTGGGAGAAAGGGGGTGAATTTTAGGACCCTGCACTTGCAGCAAGAGCAACTGTTCGAGTTGTAAGGAGCTGCTGGCAAGGGCTGGAACTGCCGCTGCTGGGAGAATGTCAATCCCAAAATACACCGTAACCAGCTCAGTTATACATCCCCTCTCTTTCAGAGGGCAGCAGCAAATTTCAGGACAGTGAGGCGGTTACCAAAAATAGGTTAAATAAAAATAGTGTTTGAGGGAGACCTGAATGGACAGAAGGAATAAAGATACAGTAATGGGCAAGACAACTCAGAGCAGCTTTTTCCTCCCAACAGGAATTTACCTTGGTAACTTTTTATTCATTTGAGGGTTTTGGTTTACCCAGCTCACACTCTTTGGGGAAAAAGTCTAGAAACAAGAGACAGTGAACATACAAGAGAACACATCTATGAATATATATTGTGTGTGTGTAAATAAAATTAATCTAAAAAATTATAGGAGAATTATATTTTGAGTGCACTACAAAACAATCATGGCAACTATGAATTCATCAGATCTCAGTGTTAGCTGCTCAGGAGTTAAGTATGCATACTTAAGTTTAGGAGGGGAAAAAAGTAAAAATGCCTCTTTCAATTTGGCATCTACAAGTTTTACTTCACCAACACACTTCCAAAGCCCGTGTATAACTCCACGGATCCTTCCTGCTAATTTTGGCTTACCTCTTTCCTCCCATAACTCATTTCTGCTCTCCTCTTCTGTTTTCTGACCTACCAATCCATTCAGTTACATTTCTCTAGTCTTCCTCAGACTTCCTTCAGTTCTTGCTGTACATTTTTAGCTCACCATTTTACATCACCTCAAACACTTTTCATAACCTGTTGGGCCTATTTATTAAGTACTATTCCTCATTGTTAAATTAAAACTATCAATTTATTCACTCAGTGTTAAAGCAACACAGCAAAAAAAAAAAATCCACGCTTGTTATTACAAACCTGAACCTTCTTTCTGTGCTACATTAGCAACAGGTGCTCCTAGAAATCAAAATACACAGACATGTACCAGACAAGAATAGAACACTGTGATCCATTCCATCTTCTAAATCACTAAAAATTTGTATGGAATACAGATAGTGCCAACTTCTTTTTTTTTTCTGCATAACTGCATTTCATCTATTATGCCACAAAGCTCCTGATGACCTACACTGATTCATGTCTGTAACAGGACTAGAGCTACGACAGAAACGATTTTACATTATAAACCTGCAGGCTTGTTCTGCATTTTCTAAGACAATCAATACTATCTCTTTTGCAATTTTCACCATACAGAGATGGAATAATCAATGTCTCAAACGCCCCTTTCATCTCCTGTCAGGGGTTCCAAAGCAGGATTTGGCCCAGCAGGACTCCCCAGGCACAGGCTCTGCAATCTGTCACACGTTTCCATGACACACAGTTGCACTCGTGTTCAACAACATCAAGGAACGATTTTGCATTTCCTGTGGGATATGTTACTCAGTGCCATAACCAATGCTGTAAAGCAAGCACAGCCCCTGAACCAGTTTACATTCCTGCTGACTTTCCCCCCGAGGACGAGAGGTCAGAGACAGACACAACTATCAGTACTAACAGGTACTATGCGTTTGGCAGCAATAGGACACAGTGTGATGATTTCAAACTAAAGAAGGTAGACTCGGAATAGGTAGAAGGAAGACATTTTTTATGATGAGGGTGGTGAAACATTGGCAGTTTGCCCAGAGTGGTGGTGGATAACCCCATCCCTGGGAACATTCAAGGTCCAGTTGGACAGAGCTCTGAGCAACCTGCTCTGGTGGCTGGTGACAGGGCTGGAAGGCCTGTCCTGAGAGGAGAGGCTGAGGGTTCTGGGTTTGTCTACTCTGGAGAAAGAGAAAGCTGAGGGGTGACCTCACTGCTCCCTAAACTTCCTGAGGAGGGAATGTGGGGAGGGAGATGTGAGTCTTCTCTCCCTGGTAATCACTGATAGGAGTATGGGACTGGTTCAGAGCCGCACCAGGAAAGGTTCACACTGTACACTGGCAAGCATTTCTTTACTAAGAGGGTGGTCAGAGCCTGGAACAGGGCTTGTAGAGAGGTGGTGGATGCCCCGCCTCTGTCAGTGCTCAAACGGCATTTGGTCAATGGCCTCAATAACATGCTTTACCTTGGGCTGACCAAAAGTTGACAGGATGGACTGCTGGAAGTCAGTTCGAAGTGAAAACATTCTAGTCTGGTCTGGTCTAGTGGAAGATGTCCCTGTCACTACAGAAGGGTCAGACTAGATGACCTTTAAAGCACCCTTCCAGCACAAATAATTCTATGTACAACGTGAGTATTTTCATTGCACTATGCTTAAAAGGTCAAATGCAGAACCAAAAGGAAGAACACAGAAGCACGGTGGCCCACAAGAGCAGGACAGTGGCAGAGTGGAGGCTCAGAGAGGTGAAGAGAAGAAAAGATGAGGGGACGGGAGAGGCAAGGGGCAGGCAACAGGTTTTCACTAGAAAACTGTTTCTTGCTGCCTTTATTTCTGACCTAAGCATGTTGCCCTATGTACTGTTACATACCATGCCTGTTACACAGTCTGCTGAGTCAGAAAAGACCTATGCAATACTGAGGGTAGTGTAACGTTGGCATTACCACAAATGGAAAGGCACTGATCACAAACAATAACATTTCTACTAGAAGGTGATACAGAGAAATTCACTTACAGAAGTACTAGAAGGCTGCAAATTCAAGAAGTCAAAACTATATAATGCCATTTAAGTAATTCACAGAGGCATCATTAAGAAGCAGCACACCCTGGTCTTGAGTTGCTGTGCAGTGCAAGTCACATAACTCTGAATTTTGTCCTGTTAATCAAAAAATTATCTTATATGTAAATCAACTATACTACACTGAGTGTGAGTTCTCTCTTTGAGTATTACTAGACTTCATCCACCATGTTGAAGAGTTTCCCCTTACACTACTCCACTTCCCTACACAAGCTCCCTGTAATTAGCTTACATCATATCACCTACTTACTTGATTACTTGTACCTACTTACCCGAATGTGATTTAGCATTTCAGTGGCTCTGGCCTGCAGTGAGTCACCCTAAAAGTTTAAGATCCTTCCTCACCTTATCCTCTGCAACAGCAGTACCTCATTCAGCTTTTTCAACCCACAGATTTTCCTTTAAAAACCTAAACAGTCCCTGCCCTTGACCATTAAAATTCTTCCTGTCACCCTGTGTGTCTTTTGACAGGACAAGGTTCTGGAGCAGGGGAGACGCTTATGTCTAAAGCTGAGTTCACATCATCACAATTCAAATAATCTTCCAGGAGAAGTTTACTTTTTTCTGTCATTATTAAGCTATCTCCTTAGTCCTAAAAGCAGTCAAAAGCCTTCAAGATCCAACTCTTTCGACTGCAGTATCAAAGAACCAGCATTTCAGTTACTAATTAGGTGCCAATTACCTGTTGTAACTAACTACTGGAGTAAAGACATGCCTCTCATTTGCTCAGACACTTTTCCCATTCTAATTAAGCACAGAACTACAGCAGTACTCTTCACTAACAGCACTATCATCTTACAAGCAAAGAACCAGCTGCTTTATTTTACTTTCTGCTTTTACAGAAAGACCCTCTCTCCTCTGTACCGGTCTGAGCTGCTCACCAAGCCACCAACCAAACACTGATTCATTACAGAAACACACTGCAGCGTGCCCTGGCTGGAGACAACCTTGTTTTCCACTCAGAGTGCCGTGCCCACTCCTCACCAAGAATTGCTTGCTCCTGGGTCAGCTCCTGGAAGCGCTCCCGCATGTTTTCCAGCTCCACAACAAGGCGACGCTCAGATTCCTCTTTCAGGTTCAAGGCCTCCTCCAGCGCAGCTTTTTCTGCAACGTAGCCTTCGATAATGCCTGAAATCCCAAGTCAGAATGCAAATAAAGATGCAGACAAACTCATCCCGTTGGGAAAAAGCAGCTTGAAAACATGAGCAAACAAGTTTTGGCAAACAATGAGGCGACATGGGAAGGAAGAAGATTACTAAGAGTTTACACTGTAGTTGGGCTTTTTGCAGTACATTAAGAAATAGAATACATTAACTGATACATTTTAACAGATTTTACAAGGCTGCCGTGTTACAGAATGTCTCCACCTCTATGGAATTCAAATGGACACCATTAAGCTCTGATGGCCTGGGATCGCCTCCCAACAGAAGACTAGGCAGCCTGACACATCCTCTGCTGGGGGCTGAGGTTTGAAGAAACAGGAACTCCAGAAAGGAAGATCAGATGTTAAATTCAGAGCCCACGAAATCCAGGACACAGAAAGCACCGAATCACAGACGGGGCCGAGTTGGAAGGAACCCACAAGGATCACCGAGTCGCACCACAGGTACTGGGAGGAACGAGCTATGAGTAAAGGACATTGAAATCTCATTAAACTATATTAATTTCATTTTCTTACCCTCTGCTTTATGAAGCTCTAGTGCCAGCTGGTTCTTGGCCTCGCTCTCCTCGCTGAGGCACTCCATCAGCTCCTGGTGCTGACTCACCACCTGGGCGGTTTCCTGGTTTCGGCGGCTGAACTCCTCCTCGAACTGTGCGTGGTTTTCATGCATCTTCTCCAGCTAAAAGTGAACAATTTCCCCAAGCATCAGATCTCGAATGTACATGCAATGGAACAAGGCTGCAGACATTTATACAAAAACCCTCTATTTTTTAACAACATCTATGCATAAAGGCCCAAGTTTTGAAGCTCCATTTTAGTGTTAAGTTGACTTTGCCTAAAACCTCTGAATTATTACAGTTAGCACAACTGAACAGTATATAAATACAAGGATGTTTGTATGTTGCTATCTACATATTCCCAAAATATTTTAACATCAGACTAACTTTTCCTTAACATGAACCTGTTTATCAGTGTTGAAGAAGCATTGACATGAAATGCAATAAAAAACCCTCAAAAAACTCCCCCTAAAGTTACCAAATGAATCTAAAATCTTAGTTTAAACCTACCTAAGGCAACCAACTTATTGCCTTCCCCCAGGACCTGCTAGGCAGCCAAATATACATCCTTAAAACTGATCTCCCATTTTCAGTGTTATACACAGAATCCTGGAATGGTTTGGATTG
This sequence comes from Pseudotriccus pelzelni, assembly GCA_035584735.1. Taxonomy (NCBI): domain Eukaryota; kingdom Metazoa; phylum Chordata; class Aves; order Passeriformes; family Tyrannidae; genus Pseudotriccus; species Pseudotriccus pelzelni. The sequence goes on along the minus strand of JAWMRA010000002.1, from coordinate 1,200,142 downwards.
AAAGGGACCTTAAAGACCATATAGTTCCAAACCCCTGCCATTGGCAGGGACACCTTCCACTAGACCAGGCTGCTCTACATAGATTAAAAAGCTTTACTTGTTTAGTTGACTCTGTAACCAGTTCCAGAAGCCTCTCCACTGCAGTGCGCAAACGATGACAAATCTTCAGTATCATTTCTTCATTTTCACACGCCAATTCTGGCTTTGCAAAAACACTTTCGCACAAGTATTGGCTCAACTCAGACCCCTCGTCAGCCCCTGGGGACAGCTGGTTGTGTTCTGTGAGAGTTTCATCAAGCAGCTCCTCTACTGAAAACAAGCAAGCTATTTAAAAACACACACACACAAAAAAAAGACAGCTAGACACAAAACCGGTCACTCAGTAACAACTGACATCAGACAGTGACCTTGGTTGGCCCTGGAGAGGTACTACAAGGTGAAAACTTGGACGCGTCAACAACTCAACGTCAAAAAACCATGAGGGCTTTTCACAAGGTTTGGGAATCTTGTGCTATACATCAGGACCTGAAACTCCACATTCACCAAGTCCATCTTTCCCGCCCTAGAATCCACTCAGGCTTTTCCAACAACGTTTTAGTAGTTGCGCTATTAAAAGAACTAAACTGAGACAACATTGACAGGCACTGTCTTAAGCGTGGAGCAGCTTTGAAAGACACAGAAACACTGCAACAAGAGATATCCTCTCTCTGAACTTCATCCGTACAAAGGGAACTGAAAAGGCAATTTTCAAGAACATGAGCTGACTATGTATCCAGGTTTGCTGAATTGGACTCACCTTTTTCTAGATGGTTTTCTTTGGCTTTGAAATATTGCATAAATCCCATTTCTTCCACAATGCTGTGAGCTTCTCTAGAATCTCCAGAAGCCAGACTGTCATCAAGACAAAGACCAATCTTGCTACAGATGAGGTCCTCAATAGCTATTGTGGCCTTCACCAGTTCCATCAGCAATTTCAAAACCTGCTGATAAGATTCGCGCAGCTTTTCCCTAGAACAAAAGCACACCCAACGCTTCAAAACTTGCATGCGCTTGATTTGAAAGACACACATGAACCTACTGAAAACATGACAGTCTAAAATGAGTATCTTGCCATAGTTTGACAGGTATCAGAGACGATTCAGATGACTCACAAAAAAAACCAACAGGTAATTTTCAAAGAGCTGGCTCAGCACAACACCTTTGTTCTCTCCACAGTTCAATCATACTGCAATCTCAAGCATATCAGCCTTCCACATCCATGGAAGCACCAGCAAGGAGTATAAATCTTATGACTACAGTATCAGTGACATCAAAATAACTAGGGCTGCTCTGGCAGAGCTGACAACAAAAAGCTGTATTTATGAAAACATTTTAGTTTTAAGCAAAACAGTAAAACCAGTTTTCCTAAAGATGAGAGAGAGGGAATTCTAAAAGCTTATCCAAGCATGACAGCTTCTCCAACCCACACATTCCCATGACACATCAAAACAATCCACATTGCACTGAAAGGTTCTGTGACCAAGAGGCTTTCTCTACTTCTTAGATTTGTCCAAGATGAGAGACAGTGGAAACCCCAAAACACCGAAGTCTTCACCTGACTGCAGGTAAAACAGCAAGAAAAAACCCCTTGCCCTCCATGTAAAGATAGATTGGTGATTTAAAAAAAAAAAGAAACAAAAAAATTTGCAAATAAAACCAACATATCATCCTACACTATTAATTTGAGCTGGCTTCATTTTGGTTATTAATTTCTTTATGAGAAGTAAGAAAACAAGCAAAGAAATAAAACCCCAAGCAGTAAACATTATGCAACCAAAGTTGAACAAACCTTTCCTCCTTGGATTGCTCAATATCAGATCTCAATAAGGCTACCAAATTCCCTCCTTCTTGGTTCTCCCTGTCCTGCCACTGAAGGAGTGTCTCCAGTTCAGAGTTGGTCTCCTCTATTTCCTGCTTTAAAGACTCCACTTTTTCTTCCAGCTGTGGAAATGTGGTGAAAATGCAAAAAAAGTCAATCATTTTGCCTAAACTTTTCTTTACAAACCCTACCTGAAAACAAGTTTCTGGAAAAATTACTTATCTCCTCATATTAGTATGATCAGATGATACATTTTAATTGGATAAAGGTATGTGAATAAAAATAAAAATATATCTATGTATGTATATACCCACCCCCCTACCTCCAGCTTTTGCTCCCGAAAAAATTACTGTCATTTTGTTAGAAGCTCTGTCTCAAAAGTAAGCCAAAAAATATCTGTTTGGGAGGAAACTGCAAGGCAAGAAAACCATTCTGCTCCAGTGCCAACCTTCTCACACCTCATCAACTCCTGCAAGAAGAGCTGGAATCAATAATGCATTGCCAGTAGGGAAACTCTCAGGTGTTACTCCTGGTTTTTCCCCTAAACAGGAAGGCCCAACAGAACAGTCTAATATACCACAAGGATTACACATGCAGTCCTTCTATCTACACCTTTACACAGAACAGATCACTGTGCTGAAAAAACAAGCCCAAAAGCACATTTAAAATCTAGGTTTGAGATATCTTCCACACACCTGGGTAATTATTGCTGCCCTTTCCTGCAGCTGGACTGATAACATCTCTTGCTCCTTCTGGTGAGCAGCCTGTGCCTTCTCCCTCTCCTGAACCAGCATCTGCTCCTTGTCATGTAGTGATGCCTTTTTTTCAGCTTCAAATTCATCCTGCATAAATCACATACACATGGATTTACGGGGGGCAAAAAACAAAACCACAAACCACAAACACCACCACCATCCTCCAAAAAAAAAAAAAAAAAATCGCAACCAAACATCCCCCCCGCTACGTTTTTTGTACTCTTTAGAAGCATCTTTATCTCTAGGATTAACCAGCAGTGACTTACATGGCCAACACCCCCAATCAACAAAATCATGCTCAAACTATGATCAAAATCAAAAAGAGCGTGGCCAGCAGAACCAGGGCAGTGACTGTCCCTCTGTGCTCAGCATTGGCGAGGCTGCACATCGAGTTCTCTGTCCACTTCTGGGTCCCTCACTTCAAAAAAAAACATCGAGGTGCAAGTCCAGAGAAGGGCAATGGAGCTGGGGAAGGGTCTGGAGGGTAAGTCCTGTGAGGAGCAGCTGAGGGAGCTGGGGTTGCTTAGCCTGGAGAAGAGGAGGCTCAGGGGAGGCCTTGTCATGCTCTGCGAGTACCTGAAAGGAGGTTGTAGCAAGGCGGGGTTTGGGGTCTGCTCCCAGGGAACAAGGGACAGGGCAAGAAGAAACGGCCTCAAGCTGTACCAGGAGAGGTTCAAGTTGGACATCAGGAGGAATTTTTTCACAGAGAGGGTTTTCAGCCATTGGAAGGGGCTGCCCAGGTTGGTGGTGGAGTCCCCATCCCTGGAGGTGTTCAGGAACGACTGGACGTGGCACTCAGCGCTCTGGGCTGGTTGACAAGGTGGGGATCAGGCACAGGGTGCACTCCATGGGTTGGGAGGACTTTTCCAACCTAAATGGTTCTGTGAAAGCACTCTTTTCTGAAGGAAGGGATTACTAGGCATTGCCCACTCCTGCATCAGCAAATAACAGAGGTGAAACAAGGTCCTGTTGGCCCTTTCCAAAGAGAATCATAGAATCCTTCCGGTGGGAAAAGCACTCTTAAGATCACTAAATGCAACCATTAACCCAGCACTCCCAAGCCCACCACTAAACCATGTCTCTAAGGGCCACATCCACAGTATTTTTGAATATTTCCAGGAATGATGACTCCACACTGCCCTGACCACTCTTTCAGTGAAGAAATTTGCCCTTATATCCAACTTAATTCTCCCCTGGTGCAACTTGAGGCCACTTCCTCTGGTCCTGTCACTTATTACCTTGGGAGAAGAGGCTGACCTCCACCTCCTGTCCATACCCTCCCACTCCAGGGAGTTGTAGAAAACAAGAAGGTCCCCCCAGCCCTCCTTTTCTCCAGGCTGAACACCTCCAGCTCCATCAGCCGCTCCTCAGAGGACTTGAGCTCCAGACCCGTCCCCACCTCCACTGCCCTCCTCTGAACATGCTGAAGAGGCTGAGCTAAGAGGAACCCAGATTAGTGATTGTTTCTGCAATGCCAGAATTGGGAAACAATCACGGTATAAAAAAACTCTGGTAGTTTCACCTACAAACACCAATACACTCCAAGGTGAGAGCCAACTATTTCTTACACTGGCAAGTCAAGAAAACAGTTTATTCCCCAGGGCAAGAAATAAGACTTCAGAGCAGAGCACATGATTCTTTGCAGAAGGCTGAGCCAGTCCTTGCACTGTGCTTAGCAGTTAAGAAGGTAAAAAGCAAACAGGCACAAAGGAGTAGGAGGACTTTCCTCGACCTAGAACACTGAATTTGCAGACAAAGTCTCTGAAACAGCCTGCCTGCTATTCTCAGATCCACCTAAAGCATGTCAGACCATAGAGAGCAATTCTGAACACCTGAAATCTGCTAGAAAAGAAGGAAACTGGCCGGCACAAAGACAACTGCATAAATCAGCACAGGGTAGTGGGCAGGGGAGGATTTGTAAAAATATGTATCAGCACACAGTGCAGCTCAGCCTGACATTGCAAATAGATCCAGTCAGTCTCCTCTGACACAAAACACCCGTCATTACGCTCGTGGGGGGGCAGGGAGGAAATCCATAGACAGCTGAACCAGCAGGGGAATTGGCCCTGGCAAAATTTCAACAAGTGAAGTTTCTGGTGTCCCAAATGCTAATTAGGGCAGGAGAAGAGAGAGAAAAGCAGGGACGACTTCTGGAGTGTCTGCATAACACTCGGTCTGGTCCCAGCTTCCATGAGCTGAAGGCTGGGGCTCAGCTGAGGACAGCAATGCCAAATACACCTGCAGCAGCTTTTCAGGACACACTTGTGCCCTCTGTTTTCCCCAGACAGAGGGAAGTCAACAAATGATCAGGACTACACAGAGCCCAGAGGCAGGAAACATCTTGAGCATGCTGAAGATGATGAAAGTTTGGAACTCAAACGATGAATCCGTGAAAGCAGAGATTAACAACAAGAAAGTATCTCATGCACAAAGAGCTCACTGTCATCACACACTTGGTAAGAGCTCAGATAACACGGAACGTGTTTTTGCCAAACACACAGGAGTGCAGTAGACACAGGATGACAGGCCAAGGGCAAAGTCTCTGCACACACCAAGAAGAAAATGTCTCAAATGACAAAGTGAACATGCACACAAGGAATGTTGCTTCCAGCAAATATTTTCCACTGATTTTTTTTTGTTGTGTTTGAAGGACACCATTTCATATCCAATTAAGAACCTGAAAACAACCCTGCAGCTGCTCACAGAACACTGCTTTATTTCCAGTGCTACCTTTCCAGTTCTAACATTGTGAAGCAAGGAAGAGATCTAACTCAGATTGTCATTTTAGAGGCTGAAGAACAAAAATCTATACCAGTTGCTCTTTTTCAGCAAAACACTCTCCCAGTGCATACTCAGAAGAGCATTTTCACCAGAGCCTACCTTCAGCTGTGCAATCTGCTGTTCCAGCAGCACTTCCGACTGACACTTCAACAGCTCAATCTCCTCCTGGAACTGAAGCTGCTGCTTCAATTTCACCTCCTCAAACTGAGCCAGAAGAGCTTTCCGCACAGATTCTACTTCAGAGGCTGATGCAGAAGCATACAGCTGTAGACAAGTAAGGAATATAAAAGTATTTTAGATCACAGTGTCAGAAGTAGGGGAAAAAAATAAAAGCAAACCAAACCCGTCAGGCTCAACCATATTCTTAAAACTATGTTTCACAATCCTCAAGGTCATACAGGGCTTCTTTCCATCATTGTGCTGAGTACAGAAAAAAGAAAAGGTGGTAAAAATAGGTAAGAAGCAACCAGGCATTAAGTATTAAGTATTTCCCATATTCATGAGACTATCAGGTCAGACTAATAAAGTATTACTTATTCTTTCCGACAGATACTTCCCCCCAGGGGAAATTCAAAGAAATAAGGAGGAAAAGGGGGGAGAGAAACAAAGGGAAAACATATTTTGTTAAGAAGTGATTTCTCTTGTTCAAATGTGAACAAATGTTACACAGCTATATTTAATGCAATCATCCTATGAGATACAATAGAGAAAGGTTTGAGGATTTTTTGGTTCATTTGGGGTTTTTTTCTTATCACTCTAAGAAGAGTCACTGTAGTCATCAGAATGGTCATCAATCCCATTTCCAGGAGGAAGAGCTTATAGAGTAACCATTAGAACCTCCCAGAAAACCAACAAAACTACCTTCCTGGGCAATCTATTCTTCCAAAAGTGATTTGAGAGTCATTTGGAACACTACCCAACTTTCAAATTAGTAAATGAAAAAGCCAAAGTTAGTTGTATTTTAACTTAACAGATGTGGTGTGGTTATAGCTGGATAAAGCTCATTTTGGTTGCGACTTTTCCAGCTACATGAATGTGACATGTAACACGGGGAAAGTGAAACGTCTCGATCACTCATGGCTGCTTGCATGCACAGAGGTCAGATTGCATAAAAGACTGAATGAAGACAAAATCCTAATTCCATTTTGATTCTTAAAGAGAACTTAGCATAATAATCAATTCTTTTAGCGTTCAGTACCAAAGTGAACATCATCAAGCTTACACATAAAACATTCCCAACAAGAAGAAATGGCAAAGCCCTAAGAGCAAGTAGGAATATTTCTAAACTTGACTGAGAAATCACATTTGGAAAAGTATTACTTACTATAGTTTCTCTAAGAAAAGAAGAATTCAGTGTTAGAAGAAATAAATGTTAACAAGGGATTTTTACTTAAAAAGCAGTTGCTTTCCAGAAACCATTAATGACATGAATTATTGCCTACTAGTTTTAAATCAAAATGGCAGCTTTAAAATTTTGAATTAAATACAACAGGATCTCAAAAGAAAGCAAGCCCAGCCCAGCCCCCATAAAGAGTACTGCAAACATGGGCTTACGTTTTGTGAAAAAAAATTAGTCTAATACACATAAACAAATTCCCTTAAGTCCTTTTAGATAAAGCAAGGCCTAAAAATGTTAAATTTGTCTCTTCATATCTACTGGCACTAATCAAACAAGACCCAGAAGCATCTTATTTCTGAGGTTAATAAAACTGAATTTACTTTATGATAAAGTATGGGTTGTTTTGGGTTTAGGCATTAGCGACATTCTGACCTCTTGCTCATGTTCATGCTGTGCTTTTAGTTTCCCCAATTCTTCTTCCAACTCCCTGGAGTACTCCTCCTTGTGTTTCCTGATTTCTGCCTCATGAAGATCCTGAAGCTCTTGGAGTGCCTTTCTGTGCTTTTCCTCCATGTGCAGTACTTCCTCACGTAACAGATCCAGAGCCAGACGTTTTTCTTCTTCCAGCAACTGCCTTTGATTTCGAAGAGCTGTGTCCAAATCATCCTGTGTAGGCATTGATTAAGGAGGGGGGAAAAAAAAGTCATTACAAAAAACACATGTCCTGCTTCTCCTCTTGTATCAAAGCTTTTCTAAGTAAACAGGAACAATATGGCCTCGTGAATGACGAGCACACATGCATACATACCCTTTATAGCATTTAAATGGGTTCGCTTTTCTTGTCTAGTAAAAGTTTTGTGAATCCCCTACTTATTAGGGAGGATCTTCAGATTCCTAGAGATGTGGCACAACCTCCAGGAATACATTTACTTTTTTCCTGAACACCTTCTGAAGAATCACATGGTAACTCTGTCAGGGACAGAAGCTCTGAGCCCCAAAATGGAGACCCTCCAGTTTGAATTCTGCTGAAAGATTTACCTCATTTGTACCTTTTGCACCCACACTGAGAGAGAAGACTCATTAGAGTGAGCATTTGGGGCAGGAGGTGACAGATGGGCCTAATTTTCAGCTGCAGTTTCCTATTTCAGCTCACAACATGGCCACACACAAGTATCAGTGCTGGCACAAAGAAGGTGTAGAAACATACCCTGAGAACAAGGGGAAAGGTGATCCCACACAACGTACCACGAAATTTCACCTGCTAGGCCAGGTTTTCTTTCTGACTCACCTTATGAGCTTCTTCTGCTTCAGCAGCCATGGCTTTAAGCTTTTCCATATGAACAGTAGCTAGCTCAATTTTCAAATTATTTTGGGAAAGCTGAAGTTCTTCAGCATGCTTTAATTCCAGCATCTCAATCTCCTGGACCAGGCGCGCTTGATGCATTTTATCCTGTTCCTGGAGCTGTTGTATGTGCTGCAGCTGTAGCTTCTCCACAGCCTGGCTATGTTCATCTCTTATATTCTGAATTTCAGACAGGTAGGATGACTCCAAGGAATCTAGATTTGATAAGTGTTTAGCCTCCAGCTCATCAATTTGGGCCTGATGCTTTTTCTGCAGCTCAGTAACACAACCTTCAAGGTGAATCTGCTGTTCACTTTCCAGGGTAGATTTAAGAGTCTCAATTTCAGCTTGGTGTTTTGTTTGAAAATCAGCTGTCAGAGACAAAATTTGCTGCTTATGCTTCTCCTGTAGCTGCTGACTTTGGAGTTCCAGCTCATCCACATGTTTCTTTTTCAGTTCTTGGAGAAGAATCTCTTGCTCTGTTGTGAATTTCTGAGTCATAGCTTTGTGTTCCTCCATAAACCTGTGTTATTTCCAAGAAGGTTAATAAACTACTGTGAAAAAGGCAATGCTCAGGCTTTTTTTAATAATTAAACTAATAAATAAAAACTAAAGGAAAATAAATAGACCCTACTTCACCTCCACAGGTTTTCCTTTATGCTCAAATACAGAACTAAATTCAAAGCAAGCCACAACAATGATTTCATAGCCACATAATTAAAGGTTTCTGCAATGCCACTGGGTAGTATCTGGTTGTTACTAGAGAGACCCCTGTTAACTTACTAAAACTAAAAGACTGCCACATGAGAGCATCCAGGACACGGTACATACATTGCTACCTCTCAAATATGTTGCCTGCAAGAAAATGCACTGTCATAACGAACACCTCTAAAAACTTCTGCTAAAGACAGACATAAAACCACCATTATTTCTCCAACCTTGTTCTGTGAGCATGTTAGGGGAGGAAAGAAGGGATGCATTTGAAGCAACCCATGCAGCAGATAAAAACATGTGGTTGCTTGAATATTTTCTGTAATACGCTTGAAAAAACAGGTGTAGGAAAGGGAAGAAAAACAGCAACTCCAGCTTCATGACTAACCAGAACTAAAGAATACCAAAGGGGGCCACATCAACCTCAGCATCCAGTAGTTAGCACAAGCTTCATTCACCAGGAAAAGCTTGCTCAAATTCATTTGAATTGTTTGAAAATATTTAGAGAATTTTTCTACTTATATGCCCCGTCACACTTCCTCTCTTCAAAGAAGATGATTTTCAGCTGTGTGTTGTGCTCTTAACAGGCAGAACCTGACTACATTTTATCTGCTAGACTAGATGAAATGCATTTACACGAAGCAAAATTATCTAGCCAGCCGTAACAGACAGCATTACTGTTCCTTGGGACAGCAAGCTTTACGTACCTAAGTTAGTTAGTGCCATCAAGTGACAAACCTACATCACTGCCACTCGTTAGGTTTAAAATAAGAAAAAGCAACTGCAACCATGAGTGAACCGGTAAGGGAAAGTGCTCACGTGCTCTGGACTTACTTGGTTTGTGCTTCCAGAAGTTTCAGCGCACATTCCTCCTGCAGACACAGCGTGGCCTTTTCCATTTCCTGTGCCATGAGGGCTTTGGCTGCCTGCAGCTCAGCCTCGTGTTGCTGCTGCGCCTTCTGCACAGCCTGCGCGCTGGCGAGGCTGTCCTCCAGCTGCTGCAAGTTGTTTTGCTGCTCCTTTACCAGCTTCTCCAGTTCCAGAATTTTGGCAGCTTGCTGATCCTGAAGTCGATTCATTTCAGCTTCACGAAGCTCGAACTCTCTTTGCAAGCTCTGCTTCTCAGACTCTGCTCTGTTTTGCAGCTCGATGCGCAGCAGAGATAACTCCTCTTCTGCTTGGATCCTCTGGGCCTCGCTTTCACACTGCCATTTCTTCTCTTTTTCTTTGTACATAGTCTCTATTTTCTGGACTTCTTCTCTGGCTTCTCTTAATTTATTCTTGTGATCCTCAGCAACTTCGTATTTTACCTGTGAACACAGTTATTAATCCCAAAAAAGAATAAAACACCAGAACCAAACTGAAGTGCATGAATTGAACAGTTATTTAAGGTCCTGAAGAGATGCAATTCTTGTAATCAAGTAACCCTTCCTGATAAAAGGCTGAAACGCCAATTTATGAATTGACATGCATTAAATGCAATGCATTTTTGAGAATTAATTGGGGTAAGGAAGATAAGAAAAAACTAAGGCAGAATTCTAGAATTAATATGGTGCTCTACATTGTTTTCTCTTGAGGTCACATCTTTTCAGGAGTTCAACTTATACAGCTATGGGCACCTCAGGTATTTATATTGGGTAGGAATAAAATTGTCTTTTAAACTTCTCCTTCTGCATTCCAGTGGTATTTTATATGTAGTGTCCAAGTTCATGACAAGGGCAGATCTTGGACATAACACAAAAGCCACATAAAAAGCTTGTAGCATAAAAACATAAGCCAAAGCTTCTGAGCAAATGACTGTTCAGTGACAGAAGGCAAAAAAAAAAACCAGACTCTTTCTTTGGCTTTCTTCATAATTTTTAAAGTCTGGAAAAGGATACATATATCCCTCTCTTTTTAAAAAGGGAGGAAAGGAAGACTTGAGAAGAACTTAATCCATCTAATTCTCATTAACAATCAAATATTACAACAAATTAAGCAACTAATTAACATGCAATCTAAGTTTATCCTCAGATGGGACAGGTAAGAGGGACAGTACCAGGTAGGATTCTCTCAACTCTAAGACTTTGAACAGGAAGGTACAAGAGCTACACCAAAACAGACTTGTATTCCAACATTTGTGTGTATCCGGGCAAGTCCATTTAAAGCTGAAGCTACTATCCCTAACCCAGGGACATGGAAAGGCCAGTGCTGCCTCTGCCTCCCTTGGCCTTCCCAACAGATCCGAGCTTGCCCAACTCTACACCAAACAGTTCTGCAACACAAATTAACCTTTTCCATTTCTTCTTTCAGGTGCTTCTCATTCTGCTCAGAAAGATCCTTTTGCTTTACAATCTCTTCCTGTAAGTGCCTTATTTCCTCCGAAAGCTCTGCAATACGCTGTTTCTCGGAGCTGAGAAGGGAGAGCTTGGCTTTGTGCTCCTCCTCCAGCACTGACACTCGCTCGGCCACCTCCATTTCAACCTGACGTGCTGCATCACGAGCGCTCTGGAGACGCAGTTTAGTGATCTCTGGAAAGAAAGAAAAAAAAAAGAAGGAAAATGAAAACCCAAACCAAACAAGAAAATGACATCCTGGAATTTATTTTATTTTAACAGGTCCTGTTAACGCACAGAAATAAAGCTGAATATTGTCAGATTTAGCCAGGCTATTTACAGGACAAAAGTCCCCCCCTCTCTGTTCCATTTTATTACCACCTTTGGAATTTATCAGTATCAACACACACAGAACAATCACAAAACCTGTGGCTGGTTCTCCCTCCTTATTTGAAACAGCCACAGCAGTTGACTTCCTTTTTGGGCAACGTAATAGCAGATTTACAGAAGTTTCATCTCCTCTTCTGCACATACTACTTTACATAAAGCATTTCCCCAAAAATCAGATGGGATAAATCTCTAAGCGTTCTAATTTAAGCAGTTTTGATATAATGTCTAGTATTAAAAATAAATAAAGATAAGAAACACAACTGCAAAGTAAAATAGCTGTACTGATCCTTTCAACCCACATACATGTTATAACAATGTGTGTTAATTAGATAACTGGAAGTTATGGATTTTAAATCCAAGTGTTTGTGTGATAGTGCCCTTCTAGGCATCAAAAATGGAAACCTGATCCTTTTAGCAACTGCTGCACAGTTTTAGTAGTTTTTACTACAGAATAAACAACTTCAGGTCACCACATCTTTGGAACAACAACTCAACATGCCCATAAGTGCTTGATGACAGAGTTTAACATATGGTAAGTGTTCCCTATAATTAAGAATAAACTAATAACAAATTGAGAACTTCAGATAAGCCTGTTTAAAGAAAATATATGCCACACAAGCAGCTTACCATTTTCCTTCCCACTCTGTCAGACCATCCTACCTTTAAAGTGTTCTTCTGAAAGCTGGGCACGGAGCTGCTCAAGTTCTAAACAATGCTTTCTCTTCATCGCCTCAATTTCTGCTATGCATTTGTCTGACAGATCCATCTTCATTTTCATCAGGTCCTCTTTATATTCAAGTGCAAGGGAGGATCTTAAGGAATCTAATTCGTGCCTGTGTTGTTCTTTAAGTTGTAGCTGCAGACAGGCAAGTTCTTCCTACATAAGTAAAGGGTTAGGAAGAGATCTTGAGCTTTCAAGAAACCATGATTAGAATCTTTCAGACAGAGGAAGGAAAATTCTTTTTTGAAAATCTCAGTCAACTTGAAACAAGTTAAGCAAAGATGTCCAGATCTTAAATTACAAGAAGGTGCATGAAAATAGATGAATAAACGAGAGAGGGACCAAGCTAGCATCTTGGCTTGAAGAGAACAGGCAGCAAGAAAAGGGACAACTACTACCAGGACTACAGAGAAGAGAAACAATTCTGCACTTGTGTAGAAGAGCTTTGGTAAGCTCCTTACAAGTCACAGGGTAAGCCATAAAGTTACAGAACACTCTTTCATCTGCTCTGCTGGTCTGAGAACTATTTCAAGTCAATAACATATACTTGTCAAAAATAATTAAGCCTTACTAAACATCTGAAATGAATTAATTCTTTGTAAGACCTAGGAATTAGCCATCAATTAGGCATCACAGTGAATATAGTGAACAGAACTTTAAGTATATCAAAATCCTACCTGATGTTGTTCTCGCTGTTGATCTAGTTGATCAAGTGCAACCCTTCTCTCTTTGTCAGCAGCCTCTTCAAAAACTGCAACAGAAGAACTGAAAAAAGGGTTTAAAAGTTTTTAAGACTGTAACATGTCATGAATTGAGTTAAATTAACTTGATGACTAGCAGCGTACCACTGAAAGCAGGAAAAGAGCAACTACGACTGCTCAGGACTGGGCCCTCATCACATCCATCACTAGGTTTCTAACTACCTAATGCTCAGTCTCAGTATGTTTAGATGCTAACATCCTCTTCTGCATTTAAAGAGATAAAATGGAAGCACACTGCCATAGCATGGAATGAAAGGAAAAAGAACAGATCACCTGATGTCCCCTGCTTGATCTTGACTCATTTCCAACTCTGACAGTGAATAGTCCTTCAGTTCTTGCAGTCTCTGATGCAGCAAAGTCAACTCTTCTCTGTAGTTTTCTTCAGCAACTCTTAACTTCTCCTCAAAATAAAGCCTCAGTTGTTCCAGTTGAGCTTCATGCTCATTGTTTGTTTGCTGACGCTGCTGTTCAAACTCTTGTTTCAAACACTCTATTTCTTTTACCTGGGATGCACGAGCCAGGAGCTGCTCTTTCAGCTCTGCAATGGAGGCAAAACCAACACAAGCACTAAGAATACATATCTTTAGGCAAAGTAATTCTGTGAAGATCAGATTTAGTTGCCGAGTGTTGTGGTTTAGGAGTGGTATCCCCCAATTTAGTACTCCCACTAAAAAGACCGTGAGCTGCTCCCCTCCCTCTCCAATGTGAGGCACAAAGGGGTATGATCGTGGGTTGAGATCAGAACAATTTGCTGGAAACAGCAATGAGCTAAGAAAACAGTAACGGCAACAATATCAATAACGAAGAAAACATGTTCACGGTGGACCTGGGGTGACAACGGAACAAATGGAGGGTGGCTTCCCCCTTCTACCACATCCTCCTTCTCAGAAGCCAGAGAGTCCCTTCCCCCTGTCCACAGCAATGACCTGAGGTGGTACAGAATAACCTCACAGCCTCCAGAACAACCTCCAGGCTCTGCCCCCTCACAGCTACCGACACAAATGAACTCTGTCCTGGCTGTAAGCAGGACTCTTAAGACAGCAGTAAAAAGTTATCCCACAAGCTACGTAAGGAAATGAACTTCCGAAAGACAAAACATTCCTTTGTCTGAAGGCACATTCTCATTTACACTGCGTTCAGAGAAACCATCCTCCTGACGAGAATCAAAATCACCAGCAGACTGTTAGTCCTCCTCATTTCCTGCAGCTCCAGTCTAGTAACATGCAGAGCCCTGCACTACTGCTTAATCTTCACACCTGCTTCTTGTAGTACCCAGAAGCAATGAATTAGTCAGTCACTTAATCTGCTCCAGACAAAACCACCCAAACAGAACCAACTTTAGCAAACTAAGCAGAAAAATAAAAATCACAAGAAATAAAAAAAAAAAAACAAAATCAGTTTTGGATTACTTTACTGATGGTTTGGCTGCCCATCGTGCGCGAACAGCAGCTGAACTCACTGAATTAAAAAGAGGCATTCCAACAAAGCAGGAATGCAGTAGAAAGCAGCTATCAAAGACTGGATCAGCAAGCTGCCCTCCTTCCAGGGAGTGAGGACAATGGCCAGCATTGCAGCCTATTCAGTAGCCCTCTGAGAGCTTTTCTTCCCCACCTTCTGTATTAAAGCAGCAGTAACATATCAAGAAGTTAAAAGATGGGAAGGGGGGGAGAGAAGGACAAAAACCATGAGGAAAGAGTTTTCCAGATAGCTGAATCCCCAAAGAATCAGCTGGAGAGAGAACTGCTTTTCAGGAAGAAAGAACTTGGTGAAATTTTTTAAAAAGACAGGACTTGTTGACACAAGAAGAGAAACTTCAGGAACACTGACAGAAACAGAGGATGCCATCCAGGAGCAACACAGCTGACTGTCACATTGTGGTTTTTTGCAGCAAACCAGAAAATGCACACTTGGCATGAAAAAATCCTCACAATGAACATTCAAGTAGAAAGAGTAAGAGAAGAAACAAGTGTTCAAGGCCAGGTTGGACCTGAGCAACCTGGCCTAGTGGGAGGTATCTCTGCCCATGGCAGGGGGCTGGAACAAGATGATCTTTAAGGTCTCTTCCAACACAAACCACGCCACGATTCCATGAAGCAAGTCCATGACTCAGGCCTGCTTCCAAAGGGAGCAGTGGCCAGGCATGGGGACAGGTGGAAGGTGGAATCAAGTGACAAGAAGGGACTGGTAACACCACCAATGAGATGGGTCAGGGAAGTCCAATCTGCCACCGGTAGGTTTTGCCTAAGCAGCAAAGTCTACTGGCACAAAATTAATCCCCTCCAAAAAAGTGTTTAACAGCTTTGAACTGGCATGTCATTCTTACATCAGAGCAGTAATCCACGATCCAGCTGCTGTGACTTGAATCCACCACCAAGAGTCCCCCATCAATCCAAATGCATTGTCAAATGATCACTCAAATGAAGAACAGCAGAGTAAAACAAACACTAAGATCTCACACACCAAAAGAGAGATCCTCACCTGGACCACAGGCCTGCATTCTGGTCTCACCATCTTCAAGTAAGATGAAGAAACAGAAAGCGTCCAAAGAATGGGAATGTGAGTGATTAGAAACATGGAAAGACATTTGAAAGGTTATAGATTAGGGCTACAGAGAAGAAACATTCCAGTAAATACTATAAAGTGCTATGTCCTATAATTCTGTAAAATCAAAATAAGGTTATGAAATAGTCAAGTCTGGCTAGATAGAAATTTATTTAATGTATGACCAAAACAAACAATATCCTCACAAAACCCTAATATACTTCAAAAGCTATTTACAGTTATATTATTCAGAAAAATCTAAAATTGTATTTGAAGCACATCACACGTGCCTTCTGTTTTAACTACCCCAGCAGAAGTCACGAACCTCATGTCACAGTCGCAACACAAGGTGAACAGAGGCAGAGTCAAGGTTAACTTATGGTCTCTAGGTTTTTTATTTTTCCAGAAGTTCTTCCTTCATATATTACACATCTCTTTGTGCACGCACATCTGAGACGTGTTCAACTTCATTTCAACCAAAAATGTGTCACCTCCAACCACTACACTGTAAAACTGACTGTTTTATGTAATACACCTTGAAACAGAAATACAAACAAGAGCATGTTACTGCACTGACCAGATCTTCTCCAGTTTTTAACTACATTAGACCTGATTTGACACTGCAATGAAAAACGTTTGGTTTTCACTAAAGATTTTTATACTGTGGGAAGGGAAAGGAAAACCAGAGGAGCAAGCTTTTCCCCACAGTCACACCATGCTTTCTGACACTGCAGAACCTGTCACCTGGCACTGCCTCACCTCTCACTCCAGAAACAGATTGTTGGGGTACGACCCACCGACAGTGTGGCCTACCTGTGTGTTTCTGGCACACACCTACAGGAATTTTGTGTCAGTAACGTGTACTTCTGTGTGAAGAGGAGGCAAAAGATAAAATGTGTCAGTGCTGAACATACCACTCAGCTCCTGTCGGTTCGCTCGGGTACTGTCAAGCTGAGACCAAAGCTGCCGGATTTCTTCTTGTGACTGAGCCTTGAGCTGTTCATGCTTGACCTGAAGTTGGTCCAGCTACAGAAAACATGTTAAAAAAAAAAAAAACCCACACAACTTTTTTAACAGTTTTGTCCCAATTGCTTATTTTATATGCAACAGACACTTCTGCCAGAAATAGGTGGAAACACTCAGTGACAACCAGACTCTCCTGACAGTGTCACGTACTGAGTAGTGCTTAACCATTACACCTACTCCTCTGAGAGGGAGGAATTTGTTCCTGATGCCACATTTATCTTCAGTGGCAAAAAATAAAGCGTTAGCTGGATAAAAACACGACACGAGAACGAGGAAATTGAGCATATAAATACAGAGGGAGAGACAGCACCTAATGGCCCAAAGGCAAGTGCATTCCAAAGGTTTTGAACTCCTATGGAAACTCAGAGGATCTACACCTGCCTCATGAGATGCATTTTGGTTTTTCAATAACATCCTTAAATACAAACAGATGACCCAAATGAGACATATATATGGTCTAGTTTTTGTTACGCAGGGAGTACTCAACCACTCTAAACAACTGAAGAAACGTAGTTTACCTCCTTCTGAAGATTCTGTTCTTTTTCTTGGCTTTTCATCTTCATCTCTTCTAGGACATGGTTATGCTCAGCCTGCAGCTGTTCTTGTAATTTTGTAATGGCTAACTGGTGTTGCCTCTCCAGTTCTATACATTTTACTGAAATTAAAAATGAGTTCTGTTACTCCACCGTCCTGGTTAATGAATAACCTGGACAACTTTTGTGCAACAAAAAGAGACATGTATGTCTCTAGCCTGAATGCTAGCTTACAGGGAATCACAGCAATACTTGAACAGCAAAGTATTTGCAGGTCAAACATTTCCTCACAGTGCTTTCTTTGTTAGAAGAAGCTTCTATTAATATTAATCAGAACACTGATTAATCCAGAAACTGTCAAAACTGGTTTTCAGCTGGAAGCAAAACAGCACCTCCCTTTAATATGTTTTCACCTCACATTCTGTGGAAGACAAAATGTAACAATGCTATCTAGGTTTTTAAAAAATTTTTCATTTACAACCTACCTATTTTCCAGACAGTCGTGCCACCATCCCAGCTTCTAAGTAACAGTACATGCATATATCTTGTATTTGCTTTTATAGATATTGCAAAACACTCGACTGTGCCACTGCTCAGTAAAACAACTGCTTCCCAGACCACGGTACTTACTTTTAGCCTGTTCATTCTCAACAGAAAGAAGCCCCAGCTCTGCTCTGACTTTTTCTAAATCCATTTCCAGAGATTTCTGCAGTTCCACCATCTCAGTCTGATGTTTTTCACATATCTCTTCACACATGTTTTTTAAACGTGTGTCAGACTCTAATTCCCAGTCTCTTTTGAGGATCTAAGAGAGTAAGACAACATTACTAAAGCAAACATGTTTAGGAAGTTATTACCTTTTTTCCCCTCCACTTATTTTCCCATTACAATAAATGTGTAGCAGATATGAGACTTGTACCAGCTCTTGTTTTCTGAAAGGAGCTCTACTGTTTCTTGTAGGAAGAACAGAATTTGTACCTCTAGTGCTTGGATATGTGTCTCTTCCATTTCCAATTCTATTTTCTTTCTCTGGTCAACTGCGAAATAAAATACTTATTAATAAATTTACATTAAAATGTTATGGTTAAATGATAAGTAGAAATATGATGAGATTACAATTTTCAACATCAAACTGATGACTTGAAGAGGCAGGCACGCAGCAGGGTAAGGTGCTGGGTTCTATCCAAACCTGCTGCTATGTTATATCCCAGGAATTCACTTTCACTTTAGAAAACAAGCATCTAGCAGTTACAGCTGCAAAGACAACTCAGAAGGCAAAGTTCAGTTTAGTTGGCAAAGCCTGCTTAGCTCTACAGAGAACACGTTACTAAAAGAAAGTAAAATCCCAAAGATAGGAATTCAATGATGCCATTTAACATTTCCCTGCACGTCACTACGATCCCAGAATCATCTCCAGGGACACAGCAGGAGCAGCAGTAGCAGGTAGGAAACATCAAAGGGTGATCAGGCATCGGAACGGCCTGCCCGGAGAGGTGGTGGATTCACCATCCCTGGAGGTTTTTAAACAGAGATTGGACGTGGCCCTTAGTGCCATGATATAGTAATTGGAGTTGGATCAGGGGTTGGACTCGATGATCTTGGAGGTCTTTTCCAACCCAATCTATTCTATGATTCTATGAAATGCCTTTTGTGAATGCCTAGGAAACAAACTGCAAGACAGATGCCATTATCTGCTCAGTGATCACTGACACCATTGGCTTCCTCCTCCCCAGCTTCATTCCAGCTTCTTGTTTGGCCCCTTTTTTGGTTGGCAGGTACACTGTAAAGGTCTACCAGCCACCTTCCCACAGCATCAAAGCACTGCTGCTTTGGCTTCTTTATAACATTCAATAATTTATAACATGCAACTGTGTTTCAAGTCTTTCTGTGGGAAACTTGAACTTTTAAGACTAAGCTGGTGCCAGCTACCCAGCTAATGGTCCAGGAAAGGAAGAAATATCATCAAAGCTACAAGACGCTGTCCCAGCACTCAAACAAGTTGGGTCGTGTAGGATCTTTGCCCCTCTGAACAGAAATGCCTGTCCTCTAGCCTCGCCAGGTAACAGTATCCACAACTTCCCACCAGATTCTTCTCAGCCTCTACGTCCAAGTGGTTACATTCATACTAAGTTCCATTTTCAAAAGGCACATCAATTGTATCACAGCAGTATCGCAGCACTGATACTAAGAACTGCATCATCTAGACCACCTCTGCTCCCAAAACCCCACTGTGCCACCGGTTTACTGCATGGTGGTAACAAATGGTTTCCTACTCTTAGGTCAAAAAGTAACAGCTCTGAATGAATGTTGTCTTCCTCTTAGGGAAGGACAACTAAAGGAATGGGTCCTAAATCTTATTTCAGAGCTCAGAGGGGTGTGATCAGCAGCACAGTGTAACTGGAGGCCTGCAGGTAGCGGTAATCCCCATGGATCCATCTGGATACTAGGAAAAACTTTACTGTCAGAGTGATGGAGGCCTGGAACAGGCTAACTAGAGAGGTTATGGAGCCTTCTTCTCTGGAGACACTCAAAGCATGCCTGGCCATTATCCCGTCCAACCTGCTGGGGGTGAACCTGCTCTAGCAGGGGTTTGGACTTGATGATCTCCAGAGGGCCCTTCCAACCCCAACCAGCCTGTGATTCTGTAAAGTTCTCCTGTGAATTGCTGCAAGACTCATCTTTCTCCAGAAATTCCTCATGCTCTGCCATACAGGTCAGAAATAGTCTCCTGAGCTGAAAAAGAGGCAAATTTCCCCAACAATGCCAAGAGCATCATCAGCAGGCCTTCAGTACTGTGAAGTGCAGCTTTCCTCATGCCGATGCCAGCATACAATCTTATATCAAACAGATCCCAAAGGACACACAGCTACAGGCTCCCACTGAGCCTTTCAGTTCCTGACTCCTTTATCCTCCTTCTAAAACCACTCAGAGGGCAAGCCAGGAAGCTTTCCAAGGAAGACATTGATAGTACTGACCTAGGAAAGAAAACCTCAGAAGAATCACAAGGGGTAAGAGCTCTATTCTTGGTACTGACTTAGTTCTTTTTCAGAGCTTGGTCTAATGCCTCCTGAAAGCAACTAGTTCAGTTTAGCACTAATTTACAGATGTAACAGCAAAACACCCATACGGGTGAAGAAAAGCTTAAAACTTGGGTCTGCACACCTTTATTTTCACACGTAAGACACACACCCTTGCACATGGCAGTCCAACCTCTGTCTCTGTCCAAGGCAACACCAGCTGTCACTCAAAGGGCAGCTCTACAAGTCAGCAAACTGTGCAGGGAAAAAATACCAGGCCATTATTCCCCAATTTGAATACCTAGTTCTTGCTGATGCTTTGACATGAGGTCTTCTTTTTCCTTCAGACACTGCTCTCTGATCTTCTCCCCCTCCAACTGATGGCGGCTTTGCAGGATCGCCACCTCCTGAGCACGTTTGTCGTTGAGCATCTCCCGCAGCTCCACGAGGGCCGTCTCCTTCTCCTTCCTCAGGTTTGACTGCGTAAGCTCCAGCTGGGAGGTGTGCATATTGTTCAAGGTCAGGCGTAAAGCTTCCAGCTCAAGGCTGTGCAGTGTCTGTGATGGAGAAAAATGAACGGTTTCTCCCTCCCCTCTAACGAAATGTGCTCACTTCTTTCATGACCAGTTTCAGTTTCAACTGTTAAACACAGCTAAGCTTTGCCTTGGTGTACTTGGAGAGTGTGGCAGAGACCCTTAAAAGAACACTTAAAACAAGCTGACTTTTGTCACACACCAGCTCACCCCAACCCTTCACTGCCTGTTTAAAAAATTCCTTATATTTGCTACTGGTTATGATTTGTTAAAAAAAAGTCTGAAGTGGTATTGGAAAAGTAGAAATAAAATTCACCACATTTCATCAAAAAAAAGTGAGGAACAGCCAACAGTTAGAAATGGCAGCTAAGACAGACCAACCAAACTTCTCAATTCTTAACCTAACCAGTATACCAACAACTTGCTGTTGGACATACTCTTTCCATTTCCACTTTGCGTTTAGTGGAAGTGTTAAAAGACCCAGTAAATACTTACAGGAAAAAGTCAAGTTTTCATACTTCAGATGCAAGAAAGCATTCCTGATTGTACTAGCGGAATAGTGAAAAAGTGGGAGGGGCTCAGTAGTTTTTATAAATTCACTTGTTAAACTTACTGAGACATGAAAAATTACAAAGCTGTTTTTCTTACTTAAACCCATCAATTTAAACAGTTAAGTTTTCTTCAGAATTAAATGTTAATATATAAGGTGAGTAAGGACCCCGGAGAACTCCTCTAGGAAACATCCAAACCACCCACCAAGAGACAACCCCTGCTTCTTCAGCTGCAGCACTACATGAAAGAGCACACGCAATTCCCGCAAAAAATAAGGAGAAAGCTCTTTGATTTCTGTGCCTACTGGCGATCATGAACCCTCAGATCAGTAGTACAGTAATCCCTGTGTTTCTTTTACCTGGGACTGGAGCTGAGCTTGCTCGTGCTCTGCCCTGTGTGTGGCTGCCACTTGCTGCCGAAGTTCCTCCAGCCGGTGCCTCTGCTCTTCCTGGAGCTCAGCACGGAGCTTCTCCATCTCCTCTTCGTGTTTGGCCACCAGCTCAGAGATTTCACGATCGTGCTCCCGCTCGTGCACCTGCAGAGAACAGGCAGATGAAAAGTTTTCTTCCAAGTACGGCTGTTTAGCCCTAATTGTTGAACCAGAATTCTCCCCTTCTCCTGACCCCAAATCAAAGACACCATGGAAAAAAAAAAACAAACACCAAAAACCAAAAAACAATATTTTTGCATCTCTAAAATGTTCACACTGCTTAAAGGACAATGAAAACAAGTTTATTTTTTCAAAATAAACCAAATTGCAGCATTTACCTTTTTTATTACAGCCATCTCTTCCTTTCTTTTTTCTTCCAGCTTCTCCTGTTTTTCCACTTTATCTTTTATTTCAGCATTTAACTCTTCTATCTGAAAACAGGCATACAAACATTTGCAATGGCAACCTTAAGCATCACGGAACCCCACAACTCCTGCAGTTATAAGGGTTTCCTACCTCTCTCCTGTGTGTCAAACTCACTTCAGTTAGTTCAGCAAGGTGCTGAGTTGCCATTTTATCCATTTCCTCTTTGTAATGTTTCTCCACCTCGGACTGAGCCTCCTGTGCAGCCTGACAGGACTCCTGCAAGCGAGCCTCGAGCTTCAAATGAGACTCTTTCAAACGGGCAATTTCCTCAGTCAACTGGCTCTTTTCCTCACTGTACTCGGTGATCTTTTCATTCATTTCAGCGGTAAGTTTATTAATTTCTTGGTTGCAAAGGTTTAACCTGTCCTCATAGCCCAGTCTTTCACACTCCTGTACTTCTTTGAGGTTTTTCACTTCAGCATTAAGTTCACGTATGTTTTTCTCAAGGTCCTCAATGATGCCAGCATTCTCTGCTAGTGCTTCTTCTGCTTTCACCAAATCCTCCTCCACGGCAGATAACCTTTCTCCTAAGGCTGTTTTTTCCTTCAACAGAAGTGCTAAATTGTGTTCTTTATTATTGATTTCAGCTTTGAGCAACTCCTGCTCTTTTAGCAACGTCTCCTCAGATACAGTTTTCTGACCAAGCAGCTCTGCTACTCTCTGGTTTTTAGCCTTCTGAGCATCAAGCTGGCTTTGCAGCTGATCCCTTTGGCTTTGCAAAGCAGCCAGCTGACGGCCAAAGAGAGACTGCACTTCGCTTGTCACAGAATCAGAAGCTGTTTTCTGCTCTTGAACGTCTTTCACTAATTGCTCCTGAGCTCGCAGCTGCGCCATCAACATTTCCCTTTCCTCCTGCAGGTCTTTCACCATTTCTTGCCAGACAGAGGGTTTTGACACTTGTGCCAGAGACTCTGCAGCACAGTGAGGCCGGCTTCTACCCTCACCCTGCTGCTGTACAGGAAGAATAAGTTTATTTTCAAGTTCTTTCTCCTTCTCTGTTTTTTGAAGAAGTTCTTTTTCACAACAGATCCGTGCTGCACGCTCTCCCTCCAGTTCTGCCCGCATGTGAGAGAGCTCAGACACTGCTTTTTCCCATTTTCCAACAGCTTCTTGGGTGTCCTGATAAGATATCTTCAAGGCTGACTCCATCTGATGGAGCTGCTCAATTAACTTCACACACCTCTCTGCTGTGCACGCTGCCTCACCATCCTTTAGGTCACCACGGTCTCTCAGCTTGTTTTCCTGCGGGCAGTTATCTGACACAAACGAAACAAACATCTCTGCTCCCACCTCTTCAAAAGCCTCTTGAGCCAAACCACTAGGACACGTTCCCTCATCAAGGCTGGAGTTTAATGGAGGAGACATAAAACCTGTGCTGGGCTCTAGGAGCACACTATTGTCTAGCCCAAACATACTGCATCTACCCTCTTCGATGGCACGGCCTTCTGAAGTGCTGGATGCATAGGACTCCTCTGGTGTTTCCGTGGAAGTGAGATATTTAGCCAACACGCCTTCATCACCACTGAAAGGCCCCAGTTCTGACAAGTGTCCTTCAGACAGGTTCTCTCCTTTGCTACTTTCATCATTCTCCGTGACCTCTGAATTCTTAACTTCTTCTAACTGATCCCTTGAGAAGTCACACTGGAACTGCAGTTCTTCGTGCGCTGGCTCATCTCCACCTTCCAACTGGTGTGGTTTGTCCCACGTCTCCTCAAGCTCTGCCACCTGCAACTGTGACGCCCCTGACAAAACTGGGCTGTCCCTTGATTTCATTAGCTTTTTACTGGAGACAGTCTCTTCGTCACGCTTTTGCCTTGCCTCGATGCTTTTTTCAGTCTCATAAAGTCGCTTCTCGTTTAATTCCTGGATGAAAGAATTCAGTTTCTGAATCTCTTCATTCAAGGACTGTTTTTCTCGTTTATATCGTTGGGCTTCCTTAGCCTGCTCTTCTGCATCAGAGAGTTGACGCTTAAGGCCATCAATTAAATCCTTGTATTTAATCTCAAGTTCAGATTTCTCTCTCTCAAAGTCCTCCTTTTGGTCTTCAAGTCTCTTCCTCAAATTTTCTTTATTAATTTCAGACTCCTGAAGACCAATATTTAAGTCAATTATGATGCCATTCAAATTCTGAACATGTTCTTCAGAATTCAAAGCACAGAGTTCTTTTTTTAACTGTTCAAGTTCATTCTTGTATTTTAAAATAATTTGTTCTTCACATGCCTGCTTGGCTTCTGCAACCTCTCTTCTGTAGCACTTCTCCAGCTCATTCCTCAAGTCACCCAACTGTCTGCAAACATCCTTCTCATGAAGGGTTTTCAGTTCTTCAATATGTTGCTGTTCTTTCACTTTGGATAGAGCTATCTCATTTTTTAACTCCGTTATTTCTGAGTCCCGGAGAGAAAGCGTTTGTTGTAGTACAGACAAGCCAAACCTTTCTGTAGTCAGTAGATCCTCAAGACTTTTAATATGTTGCTCTTTTTCGTCTATGCTTTTGCGTAGCTCTTCCACTGTACCTTTCATATCCTCGTCCATTTGGGCAAGGAGATTTTCTTTATCTTTGGTATTCTTAAAAATAAAACATTACATATTAAATATGCCATTAGGATGTGACATTATTTCAATTTCCTTAAGCCTCATGCTTTTAATTTACCGTCATGAATAATAATTAAGTGCAGGGTATATCACTGGCTTACACAACAGGATTTTTAAGCACAGAGATTGGAAAGTACCACTGAAAGACTCTTCAGATGTGGTAATATAAATATCAAATTGCCTCAGTGGCATGCGACTGACTGCAGAGAGAAGGGAAATAGTGGCTGTCTCCAGCTTCAGCAATTTTAATTAAAAATAAAATAACATCAAGAGCTACAGACACCTCTCCACCTCATATCTGAGAAAAAGTACCTCCTGTAGGCAGGAGTAAGCCAACAGAACAAGCATGTCAAATTTGGCCTTCAAAATTTAGGGCTTCTATTCATGGCATTGCTGGTTACATTCCTAAAGGAGATCAGACCTTTTAAGCTGCTCCTTTAAATATTAGTAACCACAAACCCTACAGATTTATTTCTTAAGGAAAAGGCTTTTTTCATGATTATGTCACTACAGCAGGTCTGAGTTATCACCAAACTGGAAACACACGTTATAAAGGAATCGGTGTCTGTTTTCACCTTTTGAGAAGACTCCAGCTGTACCTCCAGGCCACGCGCTTTCTGGCGCAGCGTCTCCAAGAGGGCATTTTGCTCTCTGAGGCGATCCTGGAACAAGGACACTTGCTGCTGGGCTTCTAATCCTTCGTTTTTCCTGAGACTTTTACTCCTTAGCATCTCGTTAACCTGAGCACAGAAAGGTACTGCCAGTCAGAGGAAAGTTTGTATCCAAACAACTCACGCACAAGCCTCACTGTCTGCATAAAACACGCTGCACTCATTTACTACAGATTTGCCCTATGCCTTTCATTCTCAACAAATAAAAACCTCCCTAAAAGCTCAGACAACGCTTGTCATGTAAAGATGTGTTAGATGGTTCATCCCTACGATGCATTCTCTAACATTACGAGCCTATACATCTAACAAAAGGAATCATCTTGAATTCCTCCAATAGGAAGCAGAATTTCCAAGGGACTGGACATACCAGTAAGAGGACGATGAACAAAACCAGTCTTCTCTGTAAGGGATTTAAAGCCCATTACTAAGGGTTTTGGGGTTTTTTCCCCCCTCTCTCCACATCCCTTCAAATGAAAACGTGTCCACCATAGGGGTAAAATAAAATGTGTTTTATTCATTTTTAAAATCTTTTTCTGAAGATGTTGCTAAAGCCAAGAAATAATGTCTAAGACAGTATTAGTGCTTTCATCTATTACCCAAATTGACATGCTTCCACAAACAATGTGCATCCTTATCACTGGAATTATTTGGAGTATGCCCCAAGTGCTATTTAAAGGCTTTATCCCGGTCTTTCAATGGCTTATGCAGCAAATCCCAACAAACATCTGTAGCGTGACTTTCATTATTACCACCATTTTGCCAACGGCAATTAGAATTGCAAATGGAAAGCAGCATTTTCTTGTTATTTTACAAGATTTCATTCAGCAGACAATTTATTTTCCAGGGCATGAGCAACTCCTTCAAGATAATCCCTGAACTAAACAGTCCCAGGCTCGCCTTTTTTAAGTTTTTAAACTCCCTTCCCTTCCTATCCAGACATTTAAGACATGTAATCCCACCTAGGGCAATTCTTATCCTGCAAACCTGAAACGGTAAGTATACAGAAATATTTCTCTTTGGCTTATACTACATTGCTCCAAAGACAATAAATACACAGGTTTAGAGAGAACAGCCATTAGAACACCGAGCATCACCAAAACATAAAGCATTTTTAAAAAAACAATTTGAAGTAGATGAAAGGCTGCAGTATCTCTCCTTATCCGGGGATTACATCCACGATCAACCTGTGGCATTGAAGCAGGTTCTGGGTGCCACAGGGGGTTGCCTCAACCATCTTCATGTTATTTTAAACCTCCTTCCTTGAGCCAAGTCACATTACCTGAGCACAACAAGTTTTTGTCTCACAGCTGAGCTGTCCCAGTTGCCCAAGTATGAACTTCGAGACTTCTTCGGCAAAGGAAAAACAATCCCATGCAAACCCAAGTTATTACAGCAATGGCTGTGTACAGACCCCAAACCACCAACAATATCGTGTGAAGTTCCCTAACAAGGCCTTAACTGAAGGACAAGGAAGCGTAATGACTCCAAAAACATTACGCAGTCAAGTGGAAAATACGAGGATATCTCCGGGACTTCTCCGGAAATAAACTCCACCTCGCCCCGAAATCACTTTCACTGCTGTGCCACAAACTGAACTATGAAGGGCTACATGATGTGTTTCCACACTGCTAGTCCAAACCCGTTCTTCCTCTCTTGGTAAGGAAACAGACCGCAGGAGAGGCTCACCTGATGCAACTGCAGCTGTAAGCCATGGACCTGACCAGCGACGCACGAAGCCTCTTCCTGCAGGTCATCCTGCTCTTCCTTTGCCTGCTGGAGGCAGCTTGTGAGCTTCCTGATGAGTTCGTTCTGCTCTCGGACAGTAGTTTCCTGCAGGGACCACGAGACAAGTGCACTTCTGAAACCAAAATGCTCCTGGCATATTTGGAACCAAGTAAGTGTTCTTCGGGCCCAGCCGTTGCAGAGTCTGCAGTTTTAACAAACTTGCACCAGAGGTGCAAAGACAACGGCAGGAGTGATGGAAGAGGAGTCTTACAGTGATCTCAAGGATGACAAACCTAATCAAAAGTGACTTTTTAAACAAATTTCAAGGATACCAGTAATGAAAATTAACATTTTTACTTCAAAATTTGTGTGCTCCCTAAATTGTTTCCTATCTGTCAGCTCTTCCCTTCAGCCAAGTGAGAGGAAGCTAATGAGACGGGATACATTAATCCTATTTTATGTTCATCACATTAATCTTTTCAATTTATTTCTCGCCAACAGGAAACGTCTTTGTTTCCCCAGTCCTAGAAGGAGAAGAAAAAAAAAAACCATACAAAGGGCAAGTAACTATTCTTAGTAAGCACCTGGTAATAATTTACCTTTACATTTTAATATTTTGGAAGAGGATGCTGCTTTTTACAGTTATCAAGTGAAGCACTTCAAACGAAGAAAAACAATACTTCTTTTCAGTTTTGCCACCTAAATATTTTTAGAATTAAAGTGAAATATTATTATCCCATTAACCACTTCTATGAAACATACCTGAAGCTGCACAGAGTCGCTGTGCTGTGTGAGCTGCTCCTGCAGTTCATCCACCTGTGCAGTGAGTTTTTCCACTGCTTCCTGTTTCTCCAGAAGTCTGTTCTCCAGCTCAGCTATCCTTGCCTGACACATCTTAGCATCAGCCTTGCTGTATTCTGCAGCAGAATTTATCCTGTCTTTCTTCATACAAGAAACAAGAATGTATTTATTCACTAAAATAATATCTCTGGTTTGCATTTAGCCTGAAAATAAACTCAGCTTCAAGGTTAAGTCCTAGGCAAATTCTACTTTTAAAAGTAACTCAACACTGGGACTTTGTATTTAATAAAAACATTATATACATGAAGTCCTTAACTGTTAAATATTTCAAATAGAAAACATTCATAGGTAATGTATTTGCACATGATAATTCAAGGCACGAAAGTAAATTAAGAGTGTTGTGATTCCATAGCACCAAATGGTGGCAATGTGCCGCTTTGGCATGTATTGGGATTTAAATACCTTCCAACTGACCATTTGGGAAGGGGCAGGCAGAATACTACCAAACCAACACATTTTTTACATCCCTTTGTGCTGACTGGAGAACAGTCCATCCACAGGGGAAAAACAACAACATAAAGTTCTTGAATTCAAACTAAATTCCTGCAGTTTTAGGAAGCAATATTGCTACAATTCCCACAAAGGACATACGGTATCTTGTATTTGAAATACTTTTTGGTTGTATCATAGGAAACAACTAAGAATGAATCTACTTTTCAATCCGAAACATCATTCAAATATCTCTGGGCAAAGCCTACAATTTCACTAAAACTTCTTAGCAACAATTTCACAGCCAGTACAGACAGAAAAGTGCCTGGCTTTGACAGTAAAACAGTGAAATCGCATCAGTTTTATCGTATTTGATAACAATGCTCAATTAATAATTTTAGCAACCAATTACCCCAGACCTATACAGCATCTTTTACTTAAAGATACATTCTTTCACACTTACTTCAGTTCCATGATCATTCAGTACATCCCAGCTGGATAAAAAAACATTCCCCTGGTAAGCAAACAAATAAAACAAACACTAAATCACAGCCGTTTAAAAAGAAAATAAGGAAAAATAAGAGGGGAAAAAAAAAAGAAAACAAGGAACACCAGAATTATTTTGGAAGCACCCTAAGCACGTGAGCCAGAAAAGTCCATGTTGTGAGACAACATATCAGTGACAGACTGCCTTTAATGCTAAACCCAGTTGGTCTTCCATGGTGAAAAGAAATAATTAACTGCAAAAAACGAACAAACAAGCAAAAATTATTAAGCATGTCTCTAAATTTAGGGCTGAGCCTCTCGGCTGAGCCGAGATTCAATGTTTGATCCTCAGCTGTTGAGGCTGGCCAATACAGTTGAGCAATCTTTGATCTCCTGCTAAATACTAGTAAATTGACAAGAGATTATTTAACAAACGTGCTAAAACCATTCAGGTAATTACAAAAGAAGTAGTGTTTTCTGACACATGCACGTAACACAGTTTGGTGTCTTGAAAGATGTTTCCCTCTCACTAAACTCCCAACAAGACCAAGATAACTACGGCACTATTTGGAAAAGGCAGCCCACAGCCCTCCCTGTATTTTGAATCTGCATGAAGCAGTTCCTAATGATTACTGTCTCCCTGGAGGTGCCCTCTCCAGGTAACCTAGAATTCCAGCTGCTTTACAAAGCACCTATTTTGACAAAAGCCGGTTAGAAGCTGTAAGTGATTTTCGTTTGTTTTTTTAATTTAAGTTCACGTGAACGTAGTAAGGACACTGCTGTGGCTGAGTGACAAAATGCTCTGTGTTCTTTCTCAGACACTTTGGTGTGTAGCTTCATAAAAGCCTTTGCATTATGTTAAAGGTATCCTGAAAGCATCAGGGATACCCTCAAAGCAGAAAGCAGGATGATAAATAAAAATGGTATCCTCCCTTACTGCAGGTTTGCAAATACACCAGTTTGATGCCGTTGTGCTATGCTGTGAAAACACACTGACAGCTGGAGAGATGCTTTTGATGCAGAAGGCACCACCTCCCCAAAACTCATGAATCTTCGCACAGAGAACACGACTACCTTTAGGGGGTCATCAGTACAAACATATCGAAACGCATCAGGCACAAGCACAGCCACATTTTAAACAGATCTGTCAGTGGAAATAACATCTATGCTGGCTTTACAACGGCTATTGAGAGCTTGCTGGGATAAATAAAAATGTTTCAGAAAACATTAAGCATAACTGAGCCAACAAAGTGATACAAAACCAGACTAACGCCGTGCATTATAAGGTCCTGGCAGTTTTGCTCATCTGATATACCTCTCAATCCAGACTTGCCATTACATGGCACGGAACCAGAAGAAGAGAAGTCCATGGCAGCAAAAGGTGAAAGACCACAACTTAGCAGGCTATCAGCTCCCTGGCATTACCAGCTGCCCAGGCCGTATCATGGGGACACCTTACTCCATAACTGACAAAACTTTGTAAGACAGTGAACTATTACAAGCGAAAATACACCAGTTTAATTCCTTCTCAGTGGCAGCTCGTTGGCAGCCCCAGCGAGCTCGTGCCCAGCTAAGTCCCACAATCCCCTGGAACGCTCGTTACTTGCAGACGGGGCGAAGCGAAGGCAAGAAATACCAAGATTTACCTCTGTCTCTGGTGTTGCCTCTAGCAGGATGGCGTCTTCAGCCTTACTCTCTACGCCCTTACCAACACCTCTGGCTGCTACTGGGTGCTCTTCCTCCGGAAGGTCATGCGCGTGGACAGCCGAGCCCTTCCTCTGCGCCGCCTTTTTCTGCGGCTGCGCGACGTCGCTCTTTGCTTTTCGCTGTCTGAAGTAAGCAAACTGTGCAGAAAAGATTGGAAGAGGTAGAGGGAGAGGTAAGCGAGGAAGAAGTAGCAGGACCACAAGATTAACACAGTCATGGGTGACGAAGATCCTGTCTCGATAAAATCTATACATCTGCAGAAAAAACGCCTTATCTTCCTACTTTCCATGCACTCACAACACACTGGATGGCTGAGCCATTAAGCAACAGATCTCACACCAGTGCTAAAGACCCACTTCAACACAAACATCAAATTTTACTCAGTGAAACTTCGTGTGTTAAGGAATTACAGCAAGGCAGATCAGTAGAGGAACAAGTTGTCAATATACTAGAAGCATTAGGAAAAAAATAATAATTGAGCAGTCTTTCTGCAAGACCAGCAAAAACAAGGACCCCCTTGTCACGGTGCCAAAGCCAGCGCACCCCTACAGATATATCTAAACAGATCCTTGCCAGCGTAAGCTTTGAGATTAAAATTAACGGAAGTGAATCCTCATGCTCCTTCCCTGCCACCCCCTTAAGAGAATACAGCAAAACTTCCTCGCCAGAAAGCAGCCTCCAGTACATAAATAGAAAATCAATTAAGCCAGGTCATTTTAATTTCTTCTGTTGAAGAATCAGATGCTCTACTTTATCAGGCTATCACAGCTCCACGAAGCCCCAGGGACCTGTAAAGAATGTCACTGACAGAATTTATTACCCAACTCTCCCTAGCACCTTAAACAGCTTAAAAAGGATTATTGTTATTTTCAACTCTAGTATTGTGTTTAGGCAGCATTTCCAAGTAACATCTCCCTCGCAGCATAAATCCAGACATCCTTCTCATAAGGAAAAAGCCTTCTTCAAGGTTAAAGCCACAGCTTATCAAGTGCAGTGTTATATCAGATAGTTAGTTATGTGATGACCGGATGTAAACATCATTGCCAAGTTCTACCTGCAATACCTATGAAAATCCACTGCTAGAAAGCTTGGTTTTCCTGTCAAACCTTGCACAGAAATCGTGTCTGCGTCTTCTCATTCAGCCTGTGAAATGGATCTAGTTCAGTTCTCTCTCCTTACACTAACTTCCACCTGACAGCTTAGCTACTCCGCAGAAATATGGTTACACACCTGCTACACTGAGCAGCCTGTTTAAAAGGGGTATTTGCACAAAGACATCTGTTTCTTTACCAGCTGATAAAACACTTAGGTGCAAACAGTTTCTTATTATTAAGATTACCTCCTGTAATTTCTATACTCACTAACTCTGCATGCAGATTAAAGGAAGATCACCAGATGTCCTGTGCCTTTCATGGTAAGCAAAACGAAAAGCTGCAGCGAGACACAAATACTGTTCTCTGAAATCAGGTGTTAACTCTGACACTTCCTGATGGCAATACGTGTTAAAAATAGCTAGTGCACTAATTACCCCGATAACATGGGGAAAACGGGGCAGGAGGAAACCTGCAGGAAAACAGAGAAGAGAGGAAACTGCTGAAGCAGGGAAAAAGGGAAAACAGGAGCAAAACAACTAGAAGAGATGAGAAAGGAAAGAGAGAGAGAGGGCACCTCAGAGAGCAGCTGATGATTTCATGAAGGGACATGGAGTATCTGACATTAAAATACCAAAACTTGGCAGGACTGAATACACGACCACAAATTTTTTAATGCACGGCCAAAGAAAGCAAAATGTATTTTGTCCCAATCACATGCGTTAAACATACGAAATCATAATACATATCATGCAAAAATATCCAACTATAACAACATTTTATGGAACTGCTGGACTTGGTGGAGTGGCTGGAGTCAAATATGCTTCAGACTTGCGGAATCACCACATGGGGAAAAGTTCTATTTAGAGCGTTACTGGGTCTCCAATGCCTTCAATCAGCTACACAAGTTAAAGTGTCACTGTAAGAGTATATCAAGTTCTCAGTCACCCAACACAAAACAGCGGGTGTGAACGTGAAGAAAGCGTGACATAACTGCCTCTGCCTCATCCCAGGGAGATCCCATTGTGTCCCTTTCGAAGGATCTAACCCTCCCTTTGCTTTCCAGAAAAGCGGAAAGGCAAAAGCTTCACTTCCAGCCAAGCTGCAGCATTCCACAGAAATCCAACAGCACCGCCCACCACAGCATCCCAAGCAGCTCTCCATGGCAGAACACCACCTTTCTGCGGGCACCAACACTCTGCAACTTCATTTCACCAGGAGCGGTCAGTTAAAAGTCGACCTGCTGCTCTGTGTGCTTCAGAAATTAGTACCAAAACCTACACCCACAGAAAACGGAACTGAACAGAAAAATCACATCACAACCAAACAGAAACAGGTTGTCCAAATAAACCTCTTGGATACAGCTCCTGGCTACAGCAAACATAAAGCAACAAGTGCCCTCAGACAAAAACCAAAAACATTTGCTGGAGCTTCCTCAAAATGATGAAGCGGGAAAACTTCCTGGAAAACCTGAACTCCTTTTTCAGCTCTTAACATGTAAAATACAGGAAGGCCAAAATCTACTCACACCTGGGGTATGGCACACAGAGCTCTGTAACTACAGACACAGGTGGCTGGTATGACTAGCTAATCTGAGGAAACAAAAATCAAGGAGAAAAAAGGAGGACTGAGTACTTGGGGTTTGTTCTGTTTCTCAGTTATTATACCTTGGCTATCAGTATTGCACTAATTATTTATTACTGCATTTATTAAAAGCAGGAATCCAAAGTCACCACTTAGCTGTCAAATCATTACAATTTCCAACTAATAAAACAGTTATTATTATTATTATTGTTATGTGATAACTTTAATGCATCTCAATAGTGGAATTTTTATTCCTATACGACAAAGTATAATGAAAGCACTGGTTTGAAAATGAAAACATTTACATTATATTTCTTTCCCAAGTCATTGCTTAGCAGACTAAAATCTAAGGATGCCGATAATAAAGTACTTTTGGGGGTGGGGGGGAGCAGGCAAGGCAAAAAGCCCCCCAGCAGTTCACACCTCCCCACTGAAGCAGTATCAGACTGCAGATGGGATCACCTTAAGCTGCTCTAGGCTGCAGCACAGGAAGGAAAACCTGTACCTGCTCATGGCCCTGCCTCCCTTTCAAAACTGCACTTGCACAAAGAAAACTGGAAAAAAAAGGAAAACAAAAGACCAGAAAAGGAGAAACGTCTCCTTACGGCTCTGTTACACAAGGGCCTTTAAACATGAGCTGTCCAAAGGCAGCTTCTGAAGGAAGGTACAGTCCTGCAGCCTGCCTTCTCCAGCAGCATCTCTCTCTGCCTCTCTAAACCTTTCCTCTCCTCTCCGCAGACCAGGTATGTGACACCAGGCAGCACCAACATTGATGGGGCTGCTAATAATTCCTTTTTTTTAAATGGGAAGATGAGATTTAACACATAGTGCAACACTGGCTCTGCACACATAACCTGAAACATAATGCAAGTCCGTGCTTTTTTTTTTTCTATGGCAAACAACAGCTGTGCAACAGGTGGGAACCAGTAACTTATTCAAGCCAAGTCTATCACAGATTCTGAGACTCTTAACTGAGAGTTAAGTTACGTTAACAGAAATGCTAACACGGGTCTTGCCACACGCAAAGGTAACTTTTCAATCTCTGGCTGTAGCCACAGACTGGCAAGACATAGCCAGAAAGGAAATAGGGCAGAAACAGCTCAAAACCCAGCAGAAATGCTGAATTAAAAAAAAAAGTAACCAGGCATTTCTAACCAGCTTCTTTAACACTGTTACCAAAACAAAGCAGAATTTTTTTTATCTACGGGGGGTTAACACACATCAAGTGTTAATCACACGGGTGCAGACAATAATTACTAAGACAATGTTATCTTTATACATCAGCTGAGTTGGAGGGGCCCCCAAGGATCATCGAATCCAACCCTCAGCCCCGCACAGGACCATCCCCACGAGTCACCCCCTGTGCCCCAGAGGATCATCCAAACCCTCCTGGAGCTCTGGCAGCCTTGGGGCTGTGCCCACTGCCCTGGGGAGCCTGGTCAGTGCCAACCACGCTCTGGGGGAAGAACCTTTTCCTGAGCTCCAACCTAACCCTGCCCTGACACAACTTCAGGCCATTCCCTGGGCAGAGCCCAGTGCCTGCCCCTCCTCTCCCCCTCCCGAGGAAGCCCTAACCGGAATAACAAACACTAAAACACACAACGTCTGCCCTTTGGGACCCTCACCTGGAAACGCAGCACTCCCCCAAACACCCGAATGCCAGGTGAAAACGGGAGCGTCGGTAAGAGAAAAAAAAACTAACACCAAAGCGAAGCGAAGCGAAGCGAGGCAGGACGTGGGTGGGGGGGAAGGCACACGCACTGCTGTCAGCCGGCACGCTGTCCCCACGCCCCAGCGGCAGGACGGGAGCCCCCCGGGCAGCCTGCCGGGCACGCTTTTCCCTGCTGCCCACGGGAGTCGCCCCCCACGCTCCCGGCACAGCCGCTCGGGCTCCGCCACGCACGGACCGCGGGCGACGCTGGGGCGATGCCGGGGCGATGCCGCAGCCCCTGCCCAGCCGGCACCCCTTTCCCCGCTCACCTTGGCCCTGCCGGCCTCCAGCTTGCGCCGCCGCGTCTCCGCCGCCGCCGCCTCCATGCGGAGGCCGGTGCAGCGCGACCCGCCCCGGCCCGGCCCGGCCGGCGCCCCCCTCGCCGTCACCGCGGCGGGGGCTGAGGGGCCGCGGTCATGGCCGACCCCGGGGCCGCGCCAGCACCGCCCGCGCTCCGGCGCTGCCCGCCGATTGGCCAGAGCGCCGTACCTGGCAGGGCGGCCGGCCAATGGTGAGAGCCCTTCCTCAGCCCGGCCCCGCCCGCCCGCGCTGAACGGCGCCTAGAATAGGCCGGGCGGAGCCGGGGCGCGTCCCGCCGGCCCCGCCCACGTCCCTCCTCCCCCCCTACGGCCACCAATGGGAGCCGCCCGCGGCGTTTCAAACGGGCCGCGGCCCCGCCCACGGCGCGCGGCGGCCAATGGCGCGCGGGGGGGGCGGGGCGGGGCGGGGCGGGGCGGGGCGGTGCTCCCGCCCTTTTCCCGCCGCCCGTTCCTGTTCCCGCCCGGGAGGCGCCGCTGGAGCCGCTGAGGGTGCCGAGCGGAGCCTGTGGGAGCCGCGGCCTTCCGTCTAGCGGTCCCGATAAACAGCCCGCCAGGGCTCTCTTCGTGCGCTAGAAAGCCAAAAGCGCCCTCTTCCCTGCGGCGATGCGTGCGGGATCATTGCCCGGAGCGTGCCCGCCCGAGCTGCGGAAGTCGCTTGCTTTTTGTTTAGCTCCCTAATTAACGACTGAAAGCACGACCTAACGCTGTCACACCCCCCTGCCGAAAGCGTTCCTCCCGCAGCACCCGCCCTCGCCGCGCCTCCCGAATTGGAGCCGGAGGTGCCAAAAGGACCCCATCTTCCTCTTCTCTTCCTCCTCCTCCTCCTCATCTCCTCCGGCCCAGCCTTCT
Source organism: Pseudotriccus pelzelni (assembly GCA_035584735.1). Lineage (NCBI taxonomy): Eukaryota > Metazoa > Chordata > Aves > Passeriformes > Tyrannidae > Pseudotriccus > Pseudotriccus pelzelni. The sequence continues at coordinate 1,164,085 of JAWMRA010000002.1, read as the reverse complement.
GGAGCGGCTCCAAGGCTTCCGAACAGCTCTGGCTGGTCTTTGTCAGGGGTCACGTCTCTTTCTCAGCCCGGCTCGTGGATGGAGAAACCCTTTGCCTCGTTAAAATTCCTGCCTCTCCAGCATTTTAGAGAACTGGTACAAAGGCGCAGGTAAACCACACGGTACAGGTTTTAGGCGACAATCGGTGCCCCACCGGTGCCCAGTGCCAGCTGGACACGGAGGGAGGTGTTGGCACAGGGGCGTTGCCTGAAATGGGCACTCGGTGCGGGAGTTTTGGAAGCCGGGGGCTCTCCTGTTCCAAGCGCGCTGGAATGATCTCGGCTCGTCGGGTGCCCCGGGAATCAGCTCTCCGGAGCGCTCCCCTGCGCGATCTCGGTCACAGCGGATATGTCTGCGTTACACCGTTAGTCGTGCCCGTTCCCTGAATTCCTGTTGCCTGTTCCTGGCATTTCCAAACGCTGGCACGTATCCGTATCCCTATCGGGTCTCTGGGGGGCTTCACCGAGGGTCTCCAGTGGTCATCTGGCTGGAGGCCCCAAAGGTCCGAGTGACCACCTTATGAACCTCTTCAGGTTAATACCACTGGTTATACATCGACCAGGCACTGCCTGCTCAGCTGCTTCAGCTGCTTTCTTCATTGTTTCCTCACCTGAGTTGGCTGATTTCTTTAAATGGAGGCACAGTCACATTCTGTGGTACGTTCTGCTGCAAGAACTATTAGTTCTTGTTATGTCTCTGAATCCCAGTGTCACCATCCAGCTCAGTTATAAACTCCTGTGTGGAAATGTTGCCCTTTACAGCAGGCCTAGACCACCTTTTATATATATTTTTTGTGTTCCAGTTTTACAAGGTCTCACTGCTTTATTTTCCTTGAGCCCTAAGGAAACGCTGAGTTCCTGCATCCAGGGGCACAGATGCAGCAAGAGTGACCTCTGGAGATCATAGTGGGATGACAAGGGAGAAATGAGGTGCTCTTTTCTTAATATTGAGTATCATTAACCTTAGAGTCACCTACAAAAACGGTGGCTTCTTTGTCTTTTGAAGACATTAAATCACAGTGGAAAATACAGGCTTTAATCAGATTTGTTACTCGGCTCAGCTCAGAGGTAACCCACAATACACTGGGTTTTTCTTTCTGAGAAATACTGACATCCGTGCATCTTTATGAACTAGCACCCTCTTCTCTATCCCTGGTCCTTTCTATGCATTTGGCCCTTAAGTTGGGCTCTCCTGAAGGGTCACAGAAGTACGGACTTTTGCCCCAAATTCAGACATTACATTGTCCAGGTCACGGACTGGACCTGCCCCTGTGGGCTGTTGCTATCCAGCCTGTGTCAACCACCATGCAAGAAGTATGTGGGAAGAAACGTGGACATGTTCTTGTTCTCTTAATAAGCTGTTTTGTAGCAATTTCCTGGTCTCCCACGTTACAGACAACCAAAAGGCCAGAGCAGTGTGCTCCAGAGAGAAAGCTGAGCAAGGCAGGGACAGCAAGGCTTTCTCTAGATATCAGAAAGCTCATCTGCATCCAGAGCCAAGTGAAAATTAAGTTTTAACCCCCTGCAGAGGTTTCTGGGGGACAGTGCATGTTGGCCTTACTCCACCTTCTTGTCCCTTTCTCACGGGAGAAGGTGGAGGGAAGGGAGGCAGCTGCTTGGAGCTTAATTTATAGGTGGCTTTAAACCACAGCACTGAGAAGTGAAAGGAAAACTTAGGCTTAGAACTTAGAAGTTTCTTAAAAGAAAAAGAAAAAATGTCATGGCGTTTATAATGGAAAATTTGATAAATCAGATGTCGCTTAAAAGCAATTGATTTAAAATTAATTGCTGCTTTGACTTCTTGCTCCAGCTAAAAATGAATACTTCACGTTTCATGGAATCACAGAATGGTGTGGGTTGGAAGGGACCTTAGAGATCAGCTTGTTCCAACTCCCTGCCATGGGCAGGGACACCTTCCACTAGCCCAGGTTGCTCCAAGCCCTGTCCAACCTGGCCTTGGACACTTCCA
>JAWMRA010000002.1:1145153-1161978 GCA_035584735.1 Pseudotriccus pelzelni | reverse complement strand
AGCCCCGTCCAACCTGGCCTTGGACACTTCCAGGGATGGGACAGCCACAGCTTCTCTGGGCAACCTGTGCCAGGGCCCCCCCTCCCTGACAGGAAAGAATTTTTCCTCATATCTAATCTAAACTTACTGTCTTTTAGTTTGACTTCATTCCCCCTTGTCCTGTCACTCCAAGCCCTTGTAAATAGTCTCTCTCCATCTGTCTTGTCAGCTCCCTTCAGGCACCGGGAGGCTGCAATGAGGACACCCCAAAGCCTTCTCTTCTCCAGGCTGAAAAATCCCAGTTCTCCCAGACTTTCCTCGTAGGGGAGGTGCTCCACCACCATCAGGTTTGCTTGGGCTTGATAGGTTTTGTTTTGCTGACAATTTTATTTTTTTAAATAAACAGCTGATGCATTATGTTTTCTTATATCTCTGTCTGCTTGCTGAAATGTCAGGATTTCTAGTACTGATCTAGTTCAGTTGGCTCAAGTATTAATTGGCAGTTGGCAGAAGGAGACGATTGAAAGGAAATTATATGTCTTTCTGGTGATTTGTGGGGGGCTTTTTATTCTTCTAACTCTTTTAATACATTAAAACAGTCTTCTAAGACTGAAATGGTAGAGTCTTCTCTCTAGGGAACCAAAGTATGGATGTTTATTGTCTCTGGACATTTCCAGGTGTGTCAGTTTCTTTGGTTCTTTTAATATTGTCTTTTAGAACTCCTAGCAATTAAAAATAAGGGTATAAAGTATCATAATCGATAAAAGACAGAAAGAGAAATGTAATACTGGTACGGACCTTACGAGGTTATCTAATCCATTCTTGTGTCTGAGGAGTATCTATTAGTCCTTCAAAGTTCAACACATTTGTTTTTCATTGTTTCATGTTGTTTGTAAACAACTTCTGTGAACGGTGGTGTTTTTTTTTCTTTCATAGTTGTTCCACCATTTTTCTTACTGGTTAATTGAGATTTTTTTTTCATGTTTCTATCAGGTTTTCCTCTTTCTTATTAAACCATATGCCCAGGCTTTTCCAAACAGAAACCCCATACCTCTTGGTTTTGATTGTATCCTCTCGTTTATTTAAAGATTGCTGGCCTGTCCTCTCCTCACTATCTACTTGCTAATTAAATAAAGCCAGTTCTTACAAGTCTTCCTCAGAACTTACATTTTGTAAATGCACCATTTAAATTTTTTTTTTCTGTACTTCCTTTCCCTCCGAAGCCACCAGGTCTAAAATTAGGCGCAGTGTCCAAACTCTGACTTCAGCACTGCTAAATAGAGCAGAATAATTATCTCCTGTGAGGTGCATGTGGCCCTGCTGTTACTCCCTGGTAGAGCTAAACTTGTCTGATTTTTGCTGTTCTGCACTTTCATGCTCAAGTGTGATCCCTTATTTGGGATTCGGTGTTGTTGCAGATCCCTTTCAGCAAGACCCTCTGCCTGGCCGGCACATTTCTGGCAAGTCATTAATTAGCAGGTTGTAAGCTGTCCCTAGGGTAGCGATCACACTGTGACCAAGGCACCCGTAAGTGTGGGAAAAGAGAAATCCCTTAGCAGATTTGCTGGAAAGCATTGTTTTGGGGTTTTTTTTTTACCTAGTGTTGGATTTCCTCTGGGGTACCTGTCACGTCAAGAAATTCTTTCTCCCTCTTCCCCTTTAGTCAACTCAGTCTCTTAACACTGGTGCTGTGTTTTTAATGGAATGCTTATACCTGGGTCTTTTTCTTTCAGCCTTTCTTGTAACCCTCCATCCACACTTGCAATGAAGGTTCTAGAAATTTAACTTTCGGGGGGCACTGCATTAAACCAGCTGACCGTAGAGCATCAGCTCAATATTCTTCAGCCATCAGAAAGGGTGGGTTTTCCTGCCTAATACTGAAGTTCCCCTGACACCTCCAGGGATTCCTGGCCTATGTACTTTTTAAGGGCAGACTGGCACACACGCTGCGGGGCTCACAGCTGGAGGAGGTGGTCTGTGCTGCTCCCACACAGCTTCCAAGCGCCTCTCAGCTGCTCCAGCCGCCGGCAGTGGCTCAGCTGCGGTTTTGCCACGGCCCTCGAGTGAGAAAGAGAAAAGAGGGTTGCGGCTTTGCTCTCCGAGGAGCAGAACCGGGCTTAAAATATGATACCGGGAAGGAGTGCCTGTTACTTGGTTTCTTGACGCCTCGGTGTTCGTTTTGTGGGTGTCACTGATAAAAGTTGCCCGGTTTTACGCTGGTAGGGGGAGCCACTCTGCAGGTCGCTCAGGGGATGGTAAACAAAAGGATGTTACACCGCAGCCTCCTTACTGTTGAACTTAACCAGGGCGGAGTTCCAGCTATGCTCCCTCATTTTCTGAGCTTTTAGTTGCTGTGTGGCGATGAAAACTCACGTGAAGGGTCATGTCAAAAGTGTGCAGGCCCCTTACACTGGGAAAAACAGGTATCAATCAGCAAAATCATAATCTGACCCCTTGCATTAGGCTTCTGTTAAAGGACCATCAGCTTTTATCTCTCTTTGTTTTTTTCTTGTCCATTAATGTGCTGGGCATTTGCTTTGCTGAAGGTGCACAAGCTTCTGCACCTGGAGATTAAATTGTTTATGTTATGTATTGACACTACAAACTCAGCAACCAGGTTACAGGCACAACACTCCGAGCTACTTAGAAAGCTCTAACAACACAAGAGGCCAGGCCTAGTAACACGGCCGGGGGGAGGCTAGCAACCACTAGGAACGGGCAAATAAATATTCAGCCTCAGTTTCCCTCCTGCGAGGGAGGCATCACAACCTGCAGCACATCATTTTTCAAGAGAAATGGCAGGGAAGGAGCTGTGTCTGTGACATTGTGGTGAACGCCTGTGCTCATTCTTACCTTGGAGTGAAACTGAAGCTTTTGCCTCCTTCTCTCGGTTTCTCCCAGTCTCGTGTTATTGTTTTTTAACAATGGAATTATTCTCCTATGAAGATCGTGGAGGGGAAGGAATGACCACTGAAAACCTACCTGCCTTTGTTTAGCTTTTTAATCTGTTTTTGCCTGCCTGCTCTTCCAGGAGACCACTATGATGGCGGATCCTTCGGTGGTGGATCACCTGACACGGCTGAAGCTCAAACTCCTAGAAAAGGTAAGGGAATAATTCTGCAGTGGTCGCCTTTGCTCCGCTTTTTGCTCCCACCTGTTTAAGCATTAACATTGTATTTTAAAATGTTATACCTCTACTGAGGTCCAGTGGGGATCTGTAGCCAGTTGAGAAGGTCTTTCTTCATGCAGGCAGAGGCAGATGAATGTGCAGCAGTGCTACAGCTACTGTCACTTTCTTAAATAACATTGCACAAGTTTACATGTACCTACAGTAAATTAAATAGACTGTGATCTTATGGGAGATGCCATCAGTTAGCTCAAAACCAGCTTGAGTTGTGACAGGCAACGTTTGGGAGTAAATTTTGGATAAGGAGGACCTTGGGTTGTTTTAAGGCAATTTCATGTCTGCTTTGACATAAGATATGTTGCCTGGTGAAACGTGGGCTGGAAACACACGAGGTGCTGCACAGAATCCCAGCTGCCCTCTTCTGCATTCTGGTGTTCCCCACTCTGCTCTGTTCCTCCACCCTCAGCACATCTGACATCCACTGGTGTGGATCTCCTGCTTCAGTATCCTCCAGAAGCCACTTAGGGTGTTATCTGAGAGCAGAGTATTCTGGAAAACTCCTGCGAGCTTTGCTGCCTGACTCATAACCAGTTCCTGTTACGGTTCTACCAACAGAGACTACAAAATGAACAGGAGAACCTGGAGAAGATGGAGTCATCTCTCCCAGCTGCAAGTAGGAGAAGCATTTTTTCTAATTATGGACATAATTTAGAAGGGCTTAGTGATATTCTCAGGAAAGGGTTCCTCAGTTGATCATCCCATCCCCAGTGCACATGCACTGTTGGCAATTATATTACCTACAGAATCAAAGGCTACCAGTAGAAGCTCAGTGACATTTCTAGATTGTAACCTGGGCTCCCGTTCACTGAGCTGATGGACAAGTAGTTGGAAACTTCCAATGCTGTGGCCAAAAAATTAAAAATTCCTACAACAACTTACAGTTTCAAAAGCCAAAGGGATGCTTTCCAGAGCAGATGCCAGGCATGTCTCCAGTGTATCTGAAAACATTCTTCCTTATTTTCATTTCAAGCAAGTCCAAAATCCACCACGTGTGGGGAGAACTGAAGAGGAAGGTGATTCAGAGCCCAAAAAAAAGAAAAGCTGACATTCAAAACTGAGTTTGTTTTGATGTGTCACAACAGTCAGTCATCCTCTGCACATACAGAGTACGGCTAGAAACTTTCAGGCTGAAAAGAGTTCCTGAGCCAGGAGGTTAAAAGGGGGCTTTAGAGAGCCATCTAAAGAGTTTCCTTTCAGAGAAGTTGTGTTGCCTTTGTAGATCTGTGGAACAGCTGTGACTGCACGTGTCACAAAGTCGTTATCCATACACATGTTTCACAGGAAAAGCCTTTTGTGGAAGAAGTCAAGCTATCTTATAATGCATTTTCCAAATTAACCTCATAATACAGGTGCTGAAATAGCTCGGTATTTGTGATCCTTTGAGAAGATAATGGACTTTTCCTTCTTCAGGGAACAGACCTGAGGACATGCTCCAAAGTGCCCTAAGGCGAAGGAAAGATCTGCTGCAGGAGCTCAGGGTAAGAGCCCTCTCTGTGGCCAGAGGCAACAGAAAGGGCCCATTTACCTGCACATCCACTGCTGATGTGGATTCAGTGTTTTCCTGTCCTCTGGTTCTTGGGCTGGGCAGTATCAGTGCTTTGCTGCTTTGGAATACAGAGGCTGGGACAGCAGATCAGGGAGGGGGCCTGGGGAGCACTTTGGTTTCCCCTCACTGCAGCTCAGGAAGATTGCACCTGCTTCAGGTAGTTGGTGCTTAATTCTGTTTGTCCTGAACTGCTGTATCGTTAAGCTTTCCGGGGTAGTGCCAAAATACAAAGAAGGGATTTTAATGCTGCCAAAGTGGGGACAATAGTAACTGTTACTTATTCCCGGTTTGTGGGGGGTACCAACCATTAATGAAACGTTTTCCCAGACTTTTGGCTTCTCATTCTGCACGTTTGTTTTTTTTTTTTCCCATTCTTTTTTTTGCTTGTGCTTCGAGACACGTGGGAAAGAAAACTTTCCTTGTGCTTACGCAGGCACTGGCTGCAGGTTCCCAGGGGGTAATCCCATTTAGTCCAGAGAGCATAACAACACTGCCTGCCTCTCTGTGACCAGGTTTTCTTTAAGAAGAGACTTGATTTTGCAGGAGCAGCACCTTCTGGAAGAGCTCTCACAGCCACCTGCACCACCAGCTGGAGGAGACTATCACAGAGCTGTCCCCCCACAAGTCTACCAGATCCCTTTTCCAGCTTCCCAGGTGGAGCCACCAAGGATTATCCAGCAGACGGTAAGGACTGAGACACCACTAGCACTGTGCCAGTCTGAGACAGCGACCATTTGGGAGCTGCACCTCTTTGGGAAGACACCAAAAACCAACCCAAACTCCTCCGTCTCCCTGCCTTTTTCCAGATGCCACCTCAGCCTGCCACCATCATCCAGCAGCTACCTCAGCCACCCCCTCTGATCGCGCAGATCCCCCCCGGCCAGCCCTTGGCAGCCGCCCGCTCTGGCAGCATTAAGGAAGGTGAGGTGCTCTCTGTGTGGCAGCCAGCTCCCATCAGCAGCCCGCGGGAGGGCAGCTGAGGTGCCGTGGCAGGTGGAAGGGGCACGGGACAGTGTCCAGGCTGGTTAGTGACGGGCTGTGTGGTGAGTGGGCTGCCGGCGGAGGTGCGGGAATCGCGCTCCGTAACCGGGGTGGGCACCAGTTCTGAGAGGCTTTCTCGGGCAAATTCTTATCACTAAAACTAAAGAAAGAAGGACTACAAACTCAAGGGGAGCTTGGGAAAGCAGAACAGCTCAGCTCATGGCACCGAGCAATATTAACAAGGTCAAACACGTGTGCACAGGTGGTTCCAAAATTAACAAGCTTTAAAATCTGGTTTTATTCTTCTGGCTTCTAAAATCTGGTTTTATTCTTCTGTCCCCTCTTAACGTGCTGTTCAATCTCCTCAGGCTTTTACTGTGCCCCATGTTTGGAAACAAGACAGAATAGTGGAAAGAGCCATTCTAAATAAAGTGCAATGCCTATAAAAGAGTTTGTTTCTAAACATGGGTGGATGCTACTGTGAAATAATACATGAACTAAAACCTGGGATGACTTCCCTGGTTCAGCCTGCAGCCAAAGTTTTCTTCAACCCACACAGAAATCTTCAGTCATGAAACTACAGTATTTCTCTGCTCATTCTTCATCTGAGTGCCTGGATTTTTGAATAAGAGTTAATTTTCACAAACAAAACAGTCTCGATTCATGCATGACTCTTCTGAAGCTGCCACATGTAAAATACTTTTCATCTGACCAGTAAAAAGGAAATGGAGAGTCGCCTTGATTTTTTTTTTCCCCCCCTACATTTTTTTTTCTTACCTCTTCCTCTTCACCTCCCCCCCAGGTGAATTATTTACACTGCACAGGCCCTTTGTGCTCCCAGAGATCATGGTAAGGAGATTTGATGTGCATGCAGTGACAGTTTGAGGGTTGGACTAGATGATCTTACAGGTCTTCTCCATCCTTTGTGATTCTATGAGCCAGTGGACTCTCAAGGTGGCACTGCAATGTCACGTAAATTTGAGGAAACCTCTCACATGGAAAGCAGTGGCGAGTACAGTCAGGAGCGTGTCCATCCTGGAGTAAGGGAGGGCTACAGCCCCAGCCCCTGCCCAGCCTCTCAGCAGAACCAGAGGTGTGGCCTTGCAGGGAAAAGAACAGAGAGAAGATGCTCATCAGCAGCTCTCCTGTAGAAGGGAGGGGAAAGAGGAAAGCTGGTACGGACAGTCTCGTTCATAGACATTGATTTTGCACTGTCTGGACAAGTAATGCTGATACTCTTCCAGCCGCTTTGCCTTGGTTGCAGTGACCCGTCTGCTGTCGTGCCTCTCCTGCTCATCAGTTGTTGGTGAAGCTCCTATATTTTTCTTCCTTGTGGGGTGACCTCTTCCCAGATATGGTGGAGATGATGCTGATGCAGAACGCTCAGATGCACCAGATCATGATGCAGAACATGATGCTGAAGGCTCTGCCGCCGGCGGCGTTGGCGCAGCCCGCGGGGGCCAGGTCTGCCCTGCCCCAGCACACGCAGCAGGTAACAACACCCGGGCCCGAGGGGCGTCCTTGCTCACACCAGGCAACGGCTGGTCTCCCGGGGAGGGTACAGGGCCTGGACAGAACTCACAGAGAGTCTGGGACGTCTTAACAGTTGCGCACACCTTCAAACCCACAGCGCCCAGAAGCCTTTTTCTGAGACGGCACAGCCTGACTTCTTGCCGTGAGGAGCACTGCGACGGGACCCCATGGAAAAATGTTTCCTCACAAGTGCAGAGTGGATTCAGTCCAGCTCTGAAAACGACCTGGCCTGTAGGGTTGAACCACTAACACCAGAGACCTGCAGGTCCCAGCTGCAAACAGCAGGGGAAAAGCTGGAGAGGGGCCTTTGGCAAGGGCAGGCAGTAATAGAACAATGGGGAGTGGCTTTAAACTGAAAGAGAATAGGTTTAGATTAAATATTAGGAAGGAATTCTTCCCTGTAGGGTGGTGAGGCCCTGGCACAGAGAAGCTGTGGCTGCCCCATCCCTGGAAGTGCTCAAGGCCAGGTTGGACAGGGCTTGATGCAACCTGGGCTAGTGGAAAGTGTCCCTGCCCATGGCAGGGGCTTGGAATGAGAAGGTCTTGAATGTCCCTTCCAATCCAAACCATTCTGTAATTTTATGAATATTTATGTTGCAAATTATTTTATTAGTAAAATCTGACCTGGCAGTATCAAATGGAGTAGAGCTAAAGCACAGATTTTGTGATGGTACCTGGAGCCCCTCTGCTCTAGTTCCTGCCTCACTGAAAATCAGTTGCTACTCAGTGCTGAAAGGACAGATTCTTAGATATGTTTTAGTGTGTAGAGCCCTGGAGGGATTTTTTAAAAATGTGTCCATGACTGATGGGGAGTAGGTAAATTTGAACATATCCTTAGATGCCCAATTCCTAAACTGTTTATAACAAGGTGATAGAGCTCCTTAGGATCCTTAAGTGCTTTGGGAAAATGTCCAGTCTCTCCTCCGTGGCATTTATTATCTAAGAAGAAAGGAGGGTTGATCTTTTTTGAGGAGGGGATGTGCTAGTGTTGTAATACCTTCCTCTGTACTTTTCCTACCCCACAACCTTCAGGCTAGCTTTTCCTTGTGCTGAAAGAAAGATCCCTGATCCCTACCTCCGTCTCCAGGCCATCCTGTCACTCTGCATTTCATTTCCCTGACACTGACCGGTGGAATACATTGGAGGGAGTGGGATCTGAGTGCCTCTGAGCATCAGGGGAAATCTGAAGTCACCAGGCGTTTGTTGGACCTGCTGCACTGGTGGTTGGGTGGGACCACAGCCCCTCAGCCAGAGACCCTTCCCACGGGGGCACAGGTTTCTCCACCCAACCCTTTGTCTCTCCCCAACAAGGACCTGCAGCTTGCTGCTCCCCTGGCTGTGAAAGCAGACCGTCCCCGGCCACCCGTGGTGCACCACCACCACCACTACCCTCCCGCAGGGGTGCTCCCAGTGCCTCCCAGGGGCTTCCCATCCCCGTCCCCGGCGCATCACTGGACCTGGACGTAGGCAGCTCGCTCTCTACCCAGCCTAGGTACGTAAGCAGGCAGCTGTGACATACCCTTGTAGCCCGTTCTTCCTGCGTGGGTGGGGTAGCAAGGCAGGCTGTGGAATAAATGTGAGGATCAGACAAGATCTACAGGTGATACCAAGCTGTGTCCCTGCCTCACAGGGCCCCTCCCTGCCGTGCTGTGGGGCTCTTACCCCGGGTTCTGGGTCTCCCTGCGAACCCAGCAGTCACCTGCTGAGCAAGGGGGGGGTGCGTTTTACACTCAGGCTCAGGTTCCCAGCACGATTTACGTTCTTAAAACACTGCTGAGACATTTGCTAAGCGGAAACTCTTGGGGGGGAAAAAACCCCGCCAGCTGAGGAAAAAAATGGCACAAAGGGAGAGGGGTGTCAGAAATAAAGCTGAGCCTTTGCCACAAGCCCGTGCCTGCAGCTGGGGGAGGCGGGTTCCACGTGCAGAAACGGATGATGCTGCCGGGTCTGCAGAGCCCTTGAGCCCTGCACAGAGCTCCTCCAGCTGCTCACTTGCTTCATTGCCTTGCTCTGAGCTCACCCTGGTTGGCTTCCTAGGTGCTAGGAAGTTCTCACGTGCCAAGGCTGGCAAAGAAACGCACGGGGGGGGGTGGCCTGGGGACACACTGCTGCATCGGTGAGAACACAGCTTTTATTTCCATGCTGGGGCTCTTTCAGAGCCTTAGTGAACAGAGGGGCAGGATGGAGGCAGCTGCATCCCCGGGCTCCCCCTGTGACCTGCTGGCAGGGGTATCTGTACAGCCTTCTTTAGCAGAGGATTTGAATTCCTGAACAGATTATTTACCTAATGGGATTATAAGGGATAAACATTTCTACCTATTTCCCTTTTACATGGGTTTGTAATCTGAACTGAGTAAAGAACTCCTGGCTCCTTTCAGCATCAGCGCAACTCGCTGTTTGGAGGAATCAGCAAAGGCCTTGTCACGGCCTTTAAACTGTCTTCAGCTCCTTCCACCATGAGTTACGAGACCAAACATCTTCTTGCAGCTGCAGCACTGCTGGCTATTACCAAACACAACACACCCCTTTTTCTTGTTGCAGGTGGCCTCATACTGACAGGATGGGGTCCTCGGCAAGTGGACCATAGCCCTTCTAAAAATAATAAAATCCTGATGTTCTTCCTCAAGTATGGGCATATCTTTTTCTTCAGCAACATAATTCAAGCACTTTTCCCTCCTTTACTTTTCCCACTACTTTTCAGAGGGCAGGCTTGGATCCATGCCCATGCTATCCTGTTCTTTTTGTCTTCATTTACAGCTCCTTAAAAGGCTCCAAGTTTTTGTCAGGCAACAATTTTTCATGCTCTCAGCAGCCTGATTGTCCTTAATACAGAAAGATGAACAATGATTTCATAGCACTTTCTCAATGTCTTCCCACCTTGTCCTGTTTTTAAAGCAGAAAACGTCTGTACATCGGGTTTGCCTCTTGTGGTTTGCGAGTGAGTCTGATTAAGGTAACCCAGGGACCTACATTTCATTGGGAATGGAGCAAAGATAGTAGCAGCCACTGTGGGAAGCTACTGGTGTGCTGTCTGTGCTCCAAAACCAATTAATGAATAATTTATTTACTGTGTAAAACCCACCTTGCTCTTTGCCCTCCCTGCTCTGTTGTCTGTGCTGGCTGTGTGCAGCCCTGGCTCAGCAGAGCATTTCCTCCCAAGGACGGGCGTGTGAAATGGTGCCTGCAGAGACCTCTCACAGCCTGTTTCCAGGACAGCTCAAGTCCTGGAAAGCTTCTGCAGATCAGGCATGGACCCTTTGCCCAGCATCACAGCCCAAAATGCTTGAGTCACGCACAGCTTCCTTGGCTGAAAGATGTCCTCAAAGACAGGGTGAGGCTCCTGGGCAGGCAGGGTGGCTCACATCTCTGCCTCAGCAGACAGCCTGTCCCACCAGTGCCCCTGCAGCTGCAGCCCAGTGAAGCACCAGGAAAAGCCTGGCAGATGCAAGTTCTCCTCCTGCTCTGTGTGCGTCCCTTGAAGACTGTGGAACTGCTTTAGAATTTCTGCAAGAGGCCTTTGGATAAAGCCTGGCCGAGTAACGCTGTGGCCCCGAGGCTCAGCCAGGCTGGCTCGCTGGCACTCTCTGTGCTGGGAGTTAAACTTTAATCTGAAGCAGGGGAGAGGAGCCCAGGCGTGACCCAGCCTCCCGTGTCCTTCCCCTTCCCTTCCCATTGGGGAGGGCGGCGTGGCAGGACAGGGAGCGGGACGGGACACGGCAGGGAGCGCCTGCGACCCGGGGGCTGCCCTGGTGATGGAGCCCTGTGACCCACACGCGAAGAGAGTGGCGGTTGTCGGAGGTGGTCTGGTAGGAAATGCCCTTTAGCTGCTGCATGACTGTGTTTGCCGGGAAGCCGGGGCTGTAAAAGCACTGTCTGAGCGTGGGTGGGTGTTTGTCTTAAAATCATTGCTCTGTGAGCTGGTGGGGGGTTGGAAAGGGGCTGGTTTTGTTCCCGCTGTGGGAGGCTCCTGTCCTTTTCTCAGAGGAAGGGGTTTGGGTGGTGATAGAGCAACGGTGCCCGGGTACATTAAATAACAGGCCTTGCTTGGGCTGCCAGATCCCCCTGTCCCTTGGCTGTTTCTACCTGTAAGCAAGTCGTCAACGTGAAATGCTCTGCAAGGACTGAGACTCAGTAAATGCCAGGCTAAGAGGAAATGCTTTCCTCTGCCCACTTTTGTCTGGGAATGGTTTTCATCCCCCGCTAGTTGTGGAGTGGTCTGACTCTAAAGGCCAGGCTGGATGGGGCTCTGAGTAACCTGGCCTAGTGGGAGGTGTCCCTGCCCACGGCAGGGAGTTGGAATGAGATGGTCTGTAGGGTCCCTTCCAACCCAAACCGTTCTATGAGTCTGTGATCCTATGATAGCACAGAGCATCGCAGCACCTAACATCTCCCTCTTGACTTCGTGGCTTCTTGGAAAAGAGCGATGACATAAGAGTCTGGAGTTCTGACAACAATTAGTGATGGCAATCAAACAAGAAAAATTGATTTAAATGACAAACAAGACATATTTGTGCTGTTCTCCCCCACTGTGTTCCCAAGGGAACACTGCAGCACCCTGAATTCTACTGAGGAAGATAAACAGTCCAGAGAGGAGCTGGGAGTTTGCCTGCACCAGCTCCTGCTATCTCTGGCTGAAGAGATTAACCCTGCTGCACTCAGTCACTGTGTGTAAACAAGCCTGAGCTTGGTATGACTTTACATGAAGAGTTTTGATGTGTGGCTTTGGTCTTGGAGACTCTGGAGACACATCAGGTCTGCCAGAGGACTGGTCTTCCGTAAAAAGTCCTCTAAAGCTCTTGGTCAAAGGACTTACCCTGGATATGCTGAGCTGCATCCCTTGATCGCTGCTTTCCCTTGATGCACCTCAGTAGCGACCTGTGGAATACTTCACCCACCATCCCTGGTCCTTCTCTTGTAGGTGGGTGCATTAAATGCCTGTTTCTTTGCTAGACGAGGCTTCCATGTTGACGTTTATGAAGCCAGAGAAGGTAAGATCAGCCTGATCATTACTGCGTGAGCTCACTGAAACCACAGAAAAAAAATGAAATCTGAAAGTGTGGCAGTTTGGGGATATTCTTGTCACTCTTCCCTTTTTAGCTCCTGTGGCATGGGGGAGCATTTATTTGAAGTATATTATCTTGTGTAGAGAGAACCCACCCTTCAATCTAAAACTAAAACAATGCCCTTTTCATGTTCTTGGCTTAAATATTGATTCATATCCTCACCTTTCAAACTTGGTGCCTGCACTAAGCATTATAGTACAGAGTTGTGTCAGAAGGAGAGATGGAGTGCTCTCAGGAAGCCTCCAGGTCCACAGGGTGCCGCAACAGAGAAATCACGGCTTAGAGCCAAGGTGCTGGCTGAAAGGCAGAGACATCGCTCACCTTCAGTATCCCTCAGCTTGGCAGACAAAGAGCACCTGGGCAGAGGTGGCAGGCCAAGCAGCAGGTGAGAATGGCACCGTGGAAGATGAAACTCAAGCGTGCGGTGAAGGGAAGCAGAAGCCGCACCTGACAACGTGATCTCTGTGGAAGCTCTTCCTGCTCTGACAGACGCCAGGACGGGCAGTTCTGCTGCACGGCTCACGGCTGCCAGAAGGTCCACAGGTTCAAAAAGCCTCTGACTGCCTGCTGAGTTGGACGGATTTTACTGCTGTACTCCAGCTTTTGGCCCAGTGCTTGTGCTGAGATGCATGAGGAGGCTGTGCCCCATGCACTGGCCAGGCAATCTGGGAAGGCTGAGTGAGGAATTCTGAGGAGGAACAGGCTGGTCCCCAGACATTTCCATCTGAACAGAAGTCAAGGGGACCTGCCAATGTCCCAAAAAGTGTCAGTGTGTGGGGTCTCAGCAGAACCTGCCAGTCATTCACCACTCAGCCCTCTCCATTTACAGGGGAAATGGCTCCTAATGATAACAGAGGGAGCTGTCAGGATGCAGCATTCCCTTTGCAGCACTTGGCTGTAGCTGCTTCTCCCAGGCTAGAGGTGGCCCAGAAGCTGCTCAGCCCGACAGCTAAACGTGCCTTTTGACACTTGCCCTCTCTGCACCCAGAGCAGGAGGACAGGGACTCCCCACTGCCCTTCCTGCTGTTGCTGCAGGGGGCTGGGAGACGCTGTGGCGTCAGTGCCTCCATAACCAGTTGTTCTTCCCACGCAGACATTCGATTTGCCAGCTTTGCCCGCGGCAGAAGCATTAACCTGGCCCTGTCTCACAGAGGACGCCAGGCCCTCCGAGCCGTGGGGATGGAGGAGCAGGTACCCTGGCAGATCCTGGTGGTGGTGGTGGTTAAAACACCCTTGACCTCAGCTGGCGATGGACAGGCTCCCTTCTGCTCCTCAAGCATGCAGGGGTAGCTCTGCCTTCGTGAGGGTGGAAGTAGACATGTCTCCCAGGTAGATGTCTCCCAGGCAGACTGCCTGCCTGCAGCCTGGCTCTCCCCTGCTCCACAGCACAGCTGCCAGCAGGACCTCCCCCAGCCCCAGGCAGCTGGGCTCTGCTCCTGGCAGTGGATGCTTCCCCAGGACACCAAACACTCAGACAACACCTACCGGTGTTTACCTCCCTCCCATGCTCTCCTCCCTCCTGGAGGTGAGGGCAAACAGGGCAGGAGCAGATGGACTCCCAAAAGAGCTGATGCACTAAAGCAGTGCTTGGGGAGGGGAGTGATGCTTGGTAACTTGTATTCAAACCCCACACTTTTAGCCAGAGGGCTGGGCTGTGTTCCTTTCTGTTTCAGATTGTGTCCAAGGGCATTCCCATGCGGGCAAGGAGGATACACACACCTTCAGGGAAAAAGTACTCTATCCCCTACGGGAAGAAGGACCAGGTACTGAAGACGCTTTGCAGGGCACAAGGGGCCTGTGCCTGGCATTTGTTCCTCTGTGCCGTGGACAGCCTGGGGCTCACGCTCTTGGAGAGGATGCAGCAAGGGGATTGTGTGACCCCCGGGTCCAGTGGGGCTGTTTGAAGGAGGGAGGGTTTCCTGTCTGGCCATGCAGAGCAATCCTTCAGCAGAACCTTCTGAACCCCGTTTGTTTGCCTTGCAGTACATTCTGTCTGTGGACAGAGCAAACTTAAACAAAGAGCTGCTGACAGGTAAGTCGTCACTTCTGTTCGCAAATATTTCTACACCCTTTTTCCTGAGGATTTAGGGTTTGTCCCATAACCAGCAGATTTTGGGCCCCAAGCTCCCTTACCTGGCTCTCAGAAAGTGCAAACCTGAACTAGCTGTGTTTTTAAGAAGAAAACCTGTGCTGTTTCCCAGATAAAGCAGGAGATGCCTCCTCGGCCTTTTCATTGTTTGTGGCATTTTCCATAACTCCTGATTGTACAGAGACACACAGAAATTGAACCACTATGGCCAAGTATATAATTGGAACAGGCCAAATTTCCAGTGCTTCCCATTGACTGCAGGCACCTCATCTCACCCTGAAATTCAGTGGAGTGATGGTGGAAAGCAGTTCAATGACTCATATAATTTTGGGGAAGAAAGAAATCTTTGCAGGTTTCCTTGCATTTTTTAAATAGCTTTCACCATAGTTGACCAGTCCCGGTGTGCCCTGCCTGCTGGCCATCACTCAACACAGCAAATGGCAAAACCCCCTACAATTTAGGGACCTCTTGGAAATATTTTTGGAGTCACAGTAAACCCCTCTACATTTAGTTGTCTTTTTGTTTTTTCTTTTCACAGCTGCTGAGAAGTACTCCAACACTAAGCTGTACTTTGGACACAAGCTCCTGGAGTGCAACGCAGAGCTGGGGACGTTATCCATAAAAAGGTAATCCCTGGGCAAGCGTGGGATCAAGTGTTGTGGTCAGTTACTTTCTGCTTAATCATTCATAAAACCTCAAACAATTGAGCAACCTCAGTGTTGAAACTGCTGTGTGTGGGGGGAAGGTGTCCCTTCCCATGGCAGGGGGTTGGAGCGAGGTGGGCTTTTAGGTCCCTTCCAACCCAAACCACTCCGTAATTCCGCGACCTTGTTTCGTGGTCAGGGGCAGTTCTTGGGCACGCAGGCTCAGCAGTGCTGCCCCAAGGCTGTCTGCTGCATTGTTGAGCACAGCTGGCAGGGTTATGCTTTTGATAACCTACAGGAAAATTATCTGTCCTAACGCTGAGCTTCCCAGGCCGTGAAAGCAGATCTTCCCTCGCCCTAGAAGATTAATAACGCTGGAGGTGACGCAGCCATTTTGCCAAAGGTGCTGAGCTGGCCTGGAGTTACAGCGAGATTAATCAGAGAATCATAGAATGGTTAGAGCTGGAAGGGACCTTAAAGATCAGATTGATCCAGTGGACCCTCTTTGCTTTCAGATCTGACCAGCAGACCTTGGAAGTCACCTATGACCTCATTGTGGGGTGTGATGGAGCCTTCTCAACAGTCAGGAAACAGTTCATGAGGCAAACGCGCTTTAACTACAGTCAGCAGTACATCCCTCACGGCTACATGGAGCTGACCATCCCTCCCAAAGATGGAGATGTAAGTGTGCCTATCCCAGAGGCTGCTGTCACCTTTGCAGTCTGGACACCCTGCCCCCTTCTCGTGCTGGGTCTGTTAGAGCGGCTTTATAGGAACTAATTTCTTACCTGGGGTTCAGGAAAGGGATTAAACCTTTCCTGGGAGAAGGCAGGGATCTCTTCCAAAGGTTGGTACCTGGCTGGAAAAATCCTGGAGAGCCTGACCTGGAGCAGTGGGGTTAACTCTACCTCTGAGAGGTCCTGAGGGTATGGGAACAGGTCTGAGAGGGTATCAGCAACTGCAAAGCTGCAGATTTTTCCCCATTTTCCCCATATTTCTTACCCTTTCTCTTTCCCTGTGTCTCCCTGAAGCGTCAGGTACCAGACAGGGGCGCTGTAGTTGTTGTTTCTTCCCATGGTACAAAGAATGGGAACTGGTGTCAAGGATACAGGGTGATTTTCTCTTCTCTTTCAGTTTGCCATGGAACCAAACTACCTCCATATCTGGCCAAGAAACACCTTCATGATGATTGCACTGCCCAACATGGTGATAACCCACGGCCATGTTCTCTTGGGGCCCGGGATGGAGCTGGTGGGGATGAACTGGCTGTGGTGGTGGCGATTTGGGAGGGCCAAAAATCACAGAACGACAGACTCACAGGATCAGTTAGGTTGGAAAAGACCTCTGAAATCATTGGGTCCAACCTATGACCAAACAGCACCGTGTCAACTGGACCACGGCACTCAGTGCCACTTCCAGGTTTCCTTAAACACCTCCAGGGACGGTGACTCTGCCACCTCCCTGGGCAGCCCATTCCCATACCTAATCACCCTTCCCGTGAAGAAATTCTTCCTAATGTCCGATCTAAACCTCCCCTGGCACAGCTTAAGACTATGTCCTGTCCTCCTGTCACTGGGAGAGGAGCCCAACCCCCAGCTGGCTACACCCTCCCCTCAGGGAGCTGTAGAGAGCGAGAAGGTCCCCCCTGAGCCTCCTCTTCTCTAGGTTAAACTATCCCAGCTCCTTCAGTCACTCCTCACAGCACTTGTGCTCTGGTCCCTTCACCAGCTTTGTTGCCCTTCTCTGCCCCTGCTCCAGCACCTCAATATCCTTCCTGAACTGAGGGGCCCAGAGCTGGACACA
>JAWMRA010000002.1:1134000-1145053 GCA_035584735.1 Pseudotriccus pelzelni | reverse complement strand
ACAGCACTTGTGCTCCAGTCCCTTCACCAGCTTTGTTGCCCTTCTCTCCACCTGCTCCAGCACTTCAATATCCTTCCTGAACTGAGGGGCCCAGAGCTGGACACAGCACTCGAGGTGTGGGCTCACCAGTGCTGAGTCCAGGGTAGGAATCACTTCCCTGGTCCTGCTGACCACACTGTCCCTGATCCAGGCCAGGGTGCCATTGGTCTTCTCGGCCACCTGGGCACACTGCTGGCTCGTGTGAGAACAGAGAAGGTGCCAGGAGGGACACCCAGCCTGTGCCAGGCATTCCACAGCCTGACGTGGAGCCAGTCCTGCCTCACAGCGCTGAGCAGGTTCCTGTGGCACCTCTCCCTGCCTGTTTCTGCCTCTCCCGTGCCTGCCCTGACCGTGGGCAAGCCCACCATGGGAAAGGGGGTGGGCAGACACTGGTCCTTTGCCTCTCCGGTGGGTCACTGCAATTGCCAGGTGACAAGCTGGGCACTGAGCTGCTGCTGGCCGTGCCACATGCTCTCTGTGGTCTCTGGGCTTCTTACTGACCTTCCTCCCTGGCTGGCAGGACAAGTCCTTCACCTGCACGCTCTTCATGCCCTTTGAGGAATTTGAGAAGCTAACGACGGGCGAGCAAGTGCTGGGTTTTTTCCAGACCTACTTCCCAGACGCCATCCCCCTCATTGGAGAGTAAGTGTTCTCATCTCCCCTTCTCTCTCTTCAACACAGTGCTGTGAAGTCAGGGAACAAATCGCTCAGCCTTGGGCCCTGGTGATGGGGTTGTGATGGATCCCCCTGTGTGGACTCTCTCCTTGCTGGGCAAATGGCACAAGGGCAACAACACAGAGCTGGAGCATCCCACCCCTCCTGGGGGCCCTGGTACCAGTGGGGACCAGGACCAGCCTTTCCAGTACATGTTCTGATGGCTGTGGCTCTGTTCAGTATGTCCTCATTTTCCTGCCAAGAGGGAAACCTCCCCAGACAGTGGGAGCTCCAGCTCACACTATTAATGCTTCTGCTTTGCAACACAGCTATCTGTTATGGGATGGGCTTTTTCTGCCTTATATCAATGGCCTTAGCTGCATTTGGCAGTTTTCTTTCCTCTGAAGACTTATTGCAAGACTTCATATTAACTTAGATATTCCCTGGTATATCCTTCCTACAATGACCAACATCCACCACTGCTCACAGTAAGATGTCAACACTCAGGTTGTGTGCAGAGCCTTGAAACCTGCAGACAAAACCTTTGGTCCATGGGGGGAAAGTTAATGAAATGGATTAGCTGGCTCCCACATTTTTCCCAGCACAAATAGCCTAGGCCATGGGTTTGGGTTTTGCATCCCAAAGCTGACAGTGCCTGTGGCCCTGGCTTCCTGAGCCGGGACGTGGCATAACTTGCACTTCTTCTCTCTCGTGGTCCCACAAGTGAAGTATCTGTTGTTTTGCCTGAAGGCAAGAGCTGAAGCATGACTACTTTGTGCTGCCAGCCCAGGCCATGATATCTGTGAAGTGCTCTTCCTACCACCTCTCCTCCCGGTGCGTGCTGATGGGAGATGCCGCCCATGCTGTTGTGCCCTTCTACGGACAGGGCATGAACGCGGTAGGTCCGTGGTCTGCGTTAGCGGGGTCCCCACTCTTTTCACCCACAGGTGCCTGCTTTTAGCGTGTAGCTCCGCAGAGTTCATGGACTGGCCTGTCCCACGACCTGATGTCCTCTGCATTGGCAGGTGTTGAGCTCCAGTCAGGGTGTCCTCCTGGGGAGGAGAGGGGACAGGGCAGTGGTGCCACCTTCCCATGGGGCAGAGGACTGTGTGGCAGGGGGTCCAGGCCACTGGGAAAGGCAATCCCCTGGATTTCTCTCAAGACCCCTGGCACAGTGGCCTGCAGTAAGGCTCCCGCTCTGAGGCTGTAGTTAGCGGGACCAAAAGCTGCAGTAGCTAAGCATTCATGAGAGCACTTCTCATGAACTTCTCATGGCTCCTTATCCCTATTAACACCCTAATTTTCCTCCCAGGGTTTTGAAGATTGTCTGGTCTTCGATGAATTAATGGACCAGTTCCACAATGACCTTGGTGAGTGAGGTGGCTGGGGAGGAGCAGGAGCAGAGGAGCACCCCTCTGAGGCCGAGGGCAGCTGGATGCCCCGTAGGGAGCTGCCTGTGAACTGTTGCCTTCCCTTCCCAGGTGCCTGCCTCCCTGAGTTCTCCAGACTGAGGGTGCCGGATGACCACGCGATTTCAGATTTAGCCATGTACAACTACGTGGAGGTAGGCACACGGACCTGTGGGCCCACGGGCCATGCCCACAGCAGCACCCTCAGCGTGCACAGACCAGGCAAGGCCCCTGGCAAGACCCTGTTTGGGCGCTCACCCTGGCAGACTTCGGCCTCAGAGCTCCTTGGGAGTGCCACTTGGGGCTAGGGAGGCTCTGCCCCCTGTGCGACCTCCAGGACAGGCAGCGGGAGAGCCAGCAAAGCTCCGGGGAGCTCTGCCAAAGTTCCTGGCAAAGGCGTGACCGTTGCTCCGTTGCAGATGCGCGAGCACGTGAATTCAACGTGGTTCATTTTCCGGAAGCACGTAGACAACTTCCTCCACGCCCTCATGCCTTCCACTATTGTCCCGCTGTACACCATGGTAAGGCCAGCGTGACCCCACTGCCAGGGCCGCCACGAGCTCCTCCTGGCTGCCTTTGGTGGTGGTGACACGCTCCTGCCACCCTCCCCAGGTGACCTTCACCAGAATTCGCTACCACGAGGCACTTCAGCGCTGGAAATGGCAGAAAAAGGTTGGTCAAGGGTGCCCTGGGGAGCATCCTGCACGCCAGGGCTGCTCAGCTGCCGGGGTGGGGGGGGCCCTGGTAGTGGGATATCGCCAGGTGGGAGCCGGTGTGACGACTTCGCTCGGCGCTGCAGGGTAGGAGCAAACCTGCGATGATGCTGAGGTTTCCCTTTGCGCTTGCAGGTAATTAACAGAGGGATCTTTGTTGTGGGGGCAGCAGGACTGGGTGGCACCTACCTGCTGATAAAGCGTCTGGCACGGAACTTGGACTTCTGCATGGAAACCTTGTGGGGCTGGTCCCATCACCTGAAGAATATTGGAAATCTTCCCTTTGGCACACAAGTGGCTTAAGTGTAAGGGGAGCTCCTTATAATAAAAGCAAAGCCATGGGCTCTTGGCTCAGCTGGATGATGATGTTTCTCTTGGGACGTGGCTTGGAGCTGCTCCAGCCCCTCGGAAGCAGTTTGGTCTCTCTCCTTCTACCCAGGTGAGAGGAGCCCATCTGGGCACAGAGTGCCCAGGGAGCCTCTCCAGGGGCTCAGGTGTGTATCTTTCTCTTGGCAACCTGCTCTCAAGTGCTGGGGTGTGCAGATGTGGCGCTTAGGGAGGTGGGTTACTGGTGGACCTTGTAGTGCTGGATTAACGGTTGGACTCGATGGCAGCAGCAATGACAGGGTGTGGCTCCAGTTTCTCCAATGAACTCTTCAGCTGCCGCCCTTGCACCTAATTCTTAGCAGGACAGATGTATTCACTTTATATATTAAAACTTTATTCACGTTAAACCCCTTCAGAGAGCAAATGGAGATGCGACACAAGACAACCGTATGCAAATGAATCCCAAACTGAAAGCAAGCAAGGAACTGTACCGCTATTTCACAGGAGCAACCCCACAACGTGAGAGCACTTGGCTGCTGTGCGTGGTTGGGATAAGTGCTGAGCTGGAGATGCTCTGGGCACTGCCAGGTGTTTTGCACAGCTGGCTCTTGGTGTGTCTGACAGGCTTGCAGAGCAGGGAGATCACGCCCTGAGGGGTGGTGGAAGAAGCTGTGTCTGATCTCCAATCTGCAGGGAATTTTGCAGCTGCTCAGTGCCAAAGTTTCATAGATCAAACGGTGGCTCTTTTGCCTCCTTGCTGCGAGGAGGACTTCAAGGCACGGTGGAGGTAAGCCAGGCGTGCAGGAGCCCAGGCAGAACGTAGCCTGAGGTAGGTCTGAGAGGAGCGACATCAGAAAACAGCTGACGATTTGGGAAAGAGATTCAGTGCAGGCTCCCCAGCTGCTCTTCATCCCTAGGCACGGGTGCTCACTAGCCCTTAGGGCACATCGCATCACCGCAACCTCTGGGGCAGAACGCCAGCCTGGAGGAGCCTCCACATCCTACCCAGCAGGGAGTTCTTTGGAAACCAGTGCACAGTGGCGGAGACCAGTTCAGCAGGGGAGGGCATGGAGCAGCCTAGGAGCAGACCCTGCTGGAGCAGAAGAGGCATGGCAGTTTTGAAATCCCAGCTCAAACTCAAACCTGGAAGCACTCTGTGAGCTCGGCTGGCTTTGGGGCTCCTGGCAGAGGGCAATGTTAGCATCAGGAGATGAGACAGTCAGTGACTAGTCCAGGAGCTGCTGCATGTTCCCATGGCGAGGCCTGCTCTGTAGTCTCATCCACAGCAAAGCTGTGTCTGTTCCCTTCTCCCATCCCCACTAACCCAACCGTCGAGCACTAGGCCAGGACACTGGCACTATGCAGTCCCTCAGCCAGCACCTGACGTGGAAGAAGGGAACAAACCACGAGGATAAAGAAGAGGAGGTGGGAGCCTTGGTTTAAGATTTCCTTAGTTTGAGGTTTCTTTAACTTGGCATTTCCTTATTTAACAGTGGGTCCCAGCGCTGCCAGGCATTGCCTCATTCGTTAAACCTGGGGTTGACAACAGTAGTGGTGGCACTCTTGAAGAGGGGGTTATCAGCCTGGAGGGAGAGAAGGGAGAGGCTTGTGTTGTGCTGCGTTACCTGCCCAACCCCACCCAACGCCAGCAGCACCGACAGCACTGGCAGAAGAGCCCACAGCTGTTTAGCCCCCTCCAAACTCCAGATGGGCTGAACAACGGGGCCAGTGAAAAGCTGAGGTTTACCTGGCTGCCTCTGGGAAGGATGTCCCTTCCTCCTGTCCCCACCCCAGGGCACGTGACCGTCCCAGCACACCCCACTGCCACAGATGGGCTCTCTTACGTCATTCCACTTGGCTTTGGACTTCTCCTTCTCAAACCGGCGGTATTCCCGGCGGTCAAACAGCTCTGTCAGGCACCGCCAGATGAGCAGGACCACCAGGCCAATGAGGACCACGCCGGCGATGGTGCCACCCACAATCAGCGCGATGTTGGGAGGCTCCGGGCACTCTGTGGGGCAGACAGGCCGTGTTGGGCTGCAGCCCCCGGCCAAGCAGCGCGGCCGCCGCGGCAGGGCTGGCAGCCTGCCCGTGGCAGGGCAGGGAAAGCGGGGCTGGGGTACCTTTCTCGGGTTCGACGTAGACGGTGTATATATCCTCACCGTCCTCCTGGAACATATGGAAAGAGATCCAGCAGTTCTGGGAGTCCTTCTCCCTGCATTTCCTGCTGCCCTCGATCGGCTTCTCGGACTTGTGGATGGTGGGGCAGGCCTGGGAGCAGTTCTTCTCAAAGGGGCCGCTCCCCAGGGCCTTGCACTCCACACAGGAGCTGCAAAACAAGAGGCCGTAGCTCACGTCTGCAGGGGCAGAGACACACTCACCCGGCTTTGGCCGCCCCTGCCTGGGGTCTCGGGGATCCCTGCTGCCCCCGTGCCCTCCCCGTGCCCGTCACTCACATGTGCCTGCCGCAGGGCGAAGGGCAGCTGGGGCACTCCTGGCAGAAGGGGGGCTGGTACCTGCCCCGGCACTGGCAGCGGTTGCAGAGGCAGGTCCCGCGGAGGCTGCACACGTTCTTGCGGGCGTTCAGGCAGCCTTCTGTCGACTGCCGGCACTGGCAGGCGCTGCCCTCGTACCCAGGCACGCACTTGCACTCCCCGCAGTCGCATTTCCCGCGCTCTGGTGGGGCGGGAAGACCTTTCAGACTCCGTCCAGGTGACCCGCCCTCTGCCCGCGCCTGGAGAGCGTCACCCACCCTGCGCTCGCCACGCCACCCTCCCCGGGATGCTCAAGGAGGTCCTCCGGGCTGGCGCGGTGGGACCCGGCAGCCCCAAACCCACCCCGCGCGGGCATTCAGTTCTCCTGAGCAGCGCATCACCTGGGCCGCCGCAGGGGAAGCCGTTGTGGAACTCGCAGTTCACGTTGTCGCACTGGCAGTAGGTGCCGTAGATCTGCTTGCCGGCCACGTCGCTGGTGTGGCAGACGCACTGCCCGCACACGCAGTCCCCCAGCCCCGAGCAGGTCACTGAGCTGTTGTCCTTCCGGCAGCTGCCCTCCAGCTCCTTGCTGCTTCTGCCTTTGGTGTCACACTCGCAGTTCTTCCCCGTGTAGCCTGGGTTGCAGCTGCCGCCAGAGGTGAGGGGTGAGCTCGGGTCAGCGGCCACTCGAAATGCCGTGGGGGCACGTGTGGGGCCCAGACCTCAGCCACAGCAGAGCAAATCTGGGACAGCCCCACCGAAAACCAGCCTTGGTTAGCATGTTGGTGCTAACTCCATGCTGCAGCAGGTGGTTGACTGGGAGGAAACCTCAGAAATGCTGCTTCCCACCCCCTCACCCCCCCATCGTATTCACAACACCAAACGGTTGCCCAAAATTATTGTTATAATTTCCAAACCTTGCCAAAGAGATCTGAGTGTTTCCTGAGGAAACCCAGTCTTTTCCTCTCTCTGTCACCGGGAGGCCATGAAGCAATAGTTATACTTAAAGCCTTAAAGGGAACTGCAGATCAGAAGTGTGATTTTGAGAGATTACTACAGAAACCTGTGTCTGCTCAGCGGCAGGTTGGTGGATGTTTTGATATTGAGATGGATGGTTGCACAGTTGGATGGATGCAGGGTCCTTGGGAAAGCAGCACAGGCTCCACCAACAGAAGAGGCAGCTCACTGTGTGCCCTGCCTCTGTGAATGCAGGGGACGCTTCCAAGGGGAATGCATGAACCGAGTTCTCCAAATAAAAAAATTTGTGCGAAGCTGCATAGCCCAGGCCCTGGCTTGGCCCAACACCCCTCTCCCAGCAGCTCCCCAGATCTGGCAGCGTTTGAAATAGCGTTTTGGGTGGCGCACGTACCTGCAGATCCCACAGACAGTGGTGCCCTGCCCGCTGCAGGCAGCCGGGTCGGGCTGCTCGTCACAGTGGCAGTCACAGTTGCTCTCCACGTGGACAGTGAGGGTGTCTGTGAAGCCCAGGGGCCGGATGGTGAAGGACTGGCTTTCGATGCACTCCTTGGCTGTGACCTTCACTTTGAAGGTGACCTAGAAACCGCAGAGTGAGACAGAGAAGGGCCAGAAGCCCAGCTATCGGAGGGTGGAATCAGCCCTGGGCTGAGGGCACGTACATCGAGCATGGAGGATGCCCCCCATCTCACAGCATTTTGAACAATCTTGGCATTAAATTACTGTAGACAGGAAGCATGGAAGAGCAGCCAGAGTTCCTGTCATTAAACAGGATGGGCATCAGGAACTGTGCAAGCTGTGGGGTGTTCCTAGCATAAGAGCACGTACCTCATCATTGATCTTGACATTGTCACACTGGCCTTTTGCTCCATCCGTGGTGTCCTGGTTATTAGTGCACTTGGAGTCGTATTTGACATCCAGGACATCCGGCAGGGTGGAATGGTCCAGGATGATCAGCGAGGACAGGTTCTGTGAGAAAACGGTGGAGAAAGTGCCACCAGGCCAAGAGGAGAGCAGAGCAAGGGGGTGTGGGGTTGCAGGTCAGGGTTTCCTCCAGTCCAGAGAAAAGGGGCAGGGAGCACCCCAGGCCGGAATTCCAGCTGCCTGGAGTGGTTCTGGAAATGCAGATGATAGCATAGGAGAGGTGGGAACTCCAGCACTTACATTGTAGGCCACCTGGATGAGTTCAATGATGTTGCTGGAGTCCTCGTTCAGCTCTCCCACTGCTGACTTCGGGATCATCTCACTGAGTTTCTGCCAAGTGGAGAGCAAAGAGGTGAGCACTGCCTGCCACATGACAGTGGAGCAGGAGCCAGCAGCAGGAGGACACTCGCAGCTGTGCCTGTCCTCCTGGGAAGGGAATGGAGGCGCTTGGAGCGTCTGAAATATCCTTACCTTGTAAACATCCACCATCCTACTGGTGACAGCAAAGATGGGCTGAATGTTGTTTTCAGCAAGTTTCTGGACCAGCTGGCCAACAGACGGGTAGTCCTGGGTGGGGAGAGGGATACCAGACTCAGCACGATCCCCCCCACCAGCAGAAGAGGGGACAGTTTGGGTACGGCAGCCCAAATTATGGTGATTATGGTGAAATTTTGGCCTCTGCAACAGGTTTTTTTTACATGACAATTTTTCTTCTGCCTGGGAGAACAAGGCTGAGGGTGTGGAAACGCTGGGCGGCCCCCGGGCACTTACGAACTCGTTGCTCCTTTTGTACATGTTGTCCTCCAAGTGGCACTGGCCGTCGTTGGGGGTCAGGATGCCGGCCAGCTTGCCATCGCCGGCGAAGTGGAAGCCGTCATCGGTGGCGTACACCAGCAAGCGGGTCACGTTGCGCCAGCCGATCAGGTCCTGCACGGAGTGGCACAAGGAATGGCCCCTGTCCCTGAGTGGGGCTGGGAGGACAGTGCCCGTGGGCGTGGTTGTGGCCCTTGCCAAAGTCCCGTTCAGCCCCCAGCACGGGGCAGGGGCCACGGGAAAGGTGGGTATGGGGAGATCAGGGTCGGGAATCTCTGGGGTAAGATGCTCTCTTGCACTCCCCAGAGTACCCTGCCCTGGCTGCCAAACCAGAACTCACACACGACGGGCCCACCTGGAGAGGGGCAGAGCCACCTCCTGAGAGCCGGCCCGTGTGTGCGTGGGTCGCAGCCCCCATGGCGGAGCAGGGCGGCCGCAGGGACTCACCCCACACACTGCTGCCTGCATCATGGCATCCAGCCCGCCCTCGGGGGCGTCCAGGTTCCCCGAGATGAACTGCTTCCCCACTTCGTTCTCAAACTGCTCGGCGTTGTCGGTCAGAGAGAGGATGTGCTTGAAGGCGAAGGGGGGCTGGCACTGCTTGTCCTTGTTGGGGCAGGGGTTCTTCAGCTTCTCAGGGTGCGTGTTGACAAAGGGCAGCACCGTCTTGTCCACAAAGGAGCCAAACCCTACGGCAGCCAGACTGCAGTTTCAGGGAGAGGATACAGGGCACAGACGACCTGCTGGCCACGGTGTACGTGTCCATGTCCCTTGCCCTGGCACACTCTTCAGCCAGGCAGAGGACATCCACCGCCCACTGCCCTCATCCCCCTCCAGCCCTGCAGCTCTTCCCAGCAGCAAACAGCTGTGCCGGGCCAGAGACAGGCTCACCAATGCGTCGAGAAGGGGTGGTGCTCTCCAGCGCTCTGAGCAGCTCCCCTCCCAGCTTCTTCACCTTCTGCAGATCATCCAGCATGGAGTAGGAGAGGTCCATGAGGTAGTAGAGATCGATGGGGTACCCCATGGCACGGCGAAACTTCGCCTCGAACACAGCAGGCTGGCCTGTGGGACAGGGATGCTGGGATGAGCTGCCGTGTTGTGGCATCTCGTGCCATCACCCGCCCCTCCTCTCTTCGGGAAGAAAAGGGGTGGAGATGCGGGCTGCAACATCTTGCTGTGTCCCAGCTGAGTCTGGGGGCAAGTGGAAGGGTGTTGGGCACCCCGGACATCCCACAAGCACGAGGGTGTCGGGAGCGCCAGGCAGAGCGTACCTATCCTCAGTTTCAGGCGCACCTCCTGGGGAGTCAGCTGCACGTCGTTGCTTAAGGGACGGTCCTCTGTTCTTTTGATGTCGTTGACTGGGAACTCAATTTCACTGCGTGGGCACCCCCTCTGCTCCAGCTGCTCGATGGTGTCGCAGCGGATGGAGTCCGGCTCGCCGGCTTTGGTGAAATTCTGTGCGTGGCAACGTTGGCGGGGAAGAAATCAGGGGAGCAGGAGGTGAACAGGCGTGTTTCGAGATGACCCAGCCCCCAATCCGGGTCTCCAGGGTATTGACGGAGAAAAGATAAGCTTTGATGGGTATTGATGGGGAAAGGTTATGCCTGTCAGGCCCCTCCTGGCCCCACCAACCACGTAGGACGGGAAACACTCCCACAGTGCAGCCAGGCAGAGCCAGGCAGAGCCAGGCAGGCAGGGTGACCATCCTGCTGCCTGTTAGCTGACTGCTGGGGGTTCACATCTTGACAGGCTACATGGACCTACCAGCTTCTTGCACCAGGCGCAGCCAGGACCAGACTGGATGCAGTCCCTGCACGTCCCCACCTTGATCTTGGGGCACTCCATGGAAAAGGCTGAAATGGAAAGAAGACAGACGTGACATGGGGGGCACTTGGGGGAAGCCGGTCTGCAGCAGCAACAGCCACAGATGCTCAGATACCCAGCACCAGGCACTCGTGCTGTCCTGAGCCTGCCCTACCTATAAAACCCATGCCAGGAGCCCCGACAGGGTCCTCACCTGCCTCGCTGTCCCTCAGCTGGGGGACAGATCCCTGGAAGTGCAGGATCTGTCCCTTGCCCATCTCTCAGTGCCATGCTCCCACTGCCGTTGGGCAGCACTTGGGTTCCCCCCCGTCTCACTGCCCACGTCAGGTGCCGGGGGAAGGCAGGCCGGGCTCACCTGTCGTCACCAGCAGCAGCACCCAGGTCACTGCTGGCAGCCGGAGGCAGCGGTCATGCAGCATTTTCTGCAAGACAAAAACCACTCCTGTGACTACCTGGGTTGTGCTCCAGGAGTGGGGCAGCCACAGCTTCTCTGGGCAACCCGTGCCAGGGCCGGACCACCCTCACAGTTAAGAATTTCTTTGTCATACCCAATCTAAACCTACCATCTGTCAGTCTAAATCCATTTCCTCTTGTCCCATCACTACGTGCCCTTGTAAAAAGTTCCTCTCCAAATTTCTTGTAGGTACCTTTCAGGTACTGAAAGGCCCCAACAAAGTTACCCCTTAATAAGATTACTCTTCTCCCTATACAATTATATCTACAAAACAGTGTCAAATCTCAAGCACTGCATCTAGTTTTTACTAGATGTGATTTTTTTCCAGTTCTGTGTCGAGCTATATTTGGATGGAAACTGAAACTAAAATTCACAAAAGGACCATTTCTATTCATTAACTAGCATGGTGTGCTTGATACACGGGGGGGGGGGGGGGGGAAGTGTATT
>JAWMRA010000002.1:1094410-1126243 GCA_035584735.1 Pseudotriccus pelzelni | reverse complement strand
CGGGAAAGCCGTGCCGGGCCCTTGGCGCGGCCCCGCCGGAGCGTGTGGCGAGGGCACGGAGGGCCCTGCCTGTGTGGCGGGGGAAGGGGGCCCAGCGTGCTGCCCGAAGTGCGGGCATCGCCGCCCCGCAGCAGCAGCAGCAGCAGCAGCAGCTGCGCTCCCCACCCGGGCTTGCGGAGAGCCCACGCGGGGTGGTGGCAGATGTAGGGGGTGGTGGCAGCGCTGCTCCTGCTGCTGGGGGACGGGGTGCCTTGTGCTGCGGTGCAGTGGGGGGTGACTTGGACGCAGCAGAGGGGATCGTTGCCAGCAAGCGTTGGGAGAGCGGGGGGGGGGGGGATGAGAAAAGAGGCTGCCTGGCTCATTTTGCGGTGGTTCTCTTTGATTTTTAGGTTAGGGGAGGTGGAGAGGAGCTGTCGGCTTGCACACACAGTCATGTAGGAGATGCAGACAGTGTCTGGTTTCCCCAGCTGTGTTATGAGTACACACTTCTGATTAAAGCTGGGTGCCTTCCCCAGCCCCCTCACAGCAAGAACACAACAGCAGTGAATGTTTTTTATGTGCCTAAGCTTTCCTTGTGAGGGGGGAAGAATCACCTGGGCCAAATACAGCTGGGTTTATGCCACTATGAAGTTTTGTGTCAGTGCTGCTAGATACTGCTGGCTAAAGTAATAAATTCTTCTAATCCAGCCAGAGTAGCTACTGCAGAGCTTAGGACTTAGAGGCGTTGCATGCTTAAAGCATGATGCCAGAGATCTGGTGAGTTGCTAGTAGTCACTGAATCTGCTTAATGTCCATTGCTCGAGGCTTTAATCCCCTAATCTGCTCATTTGTTGCTTATCTGTATTGTCCTGTACCTGTAATAAATCTGCCATTTCCTAAGGATGCTGTTCACAGCTCTCCTGGGAGAGCTCTCCTGAATGCAGTCGCGTGAGGCGAGGTTGGGTTGAAGCAGATATCTGTTAGGAGTAGAACAGTTCAACTTTGTGAAACTTCCTTCTGTGTGGAAGAGCCTGGGGGTGGAGGAGGGAGGGCAGGCCAATGGGGTGACTTACCTGCTCAGGAGAAGCACCTTCTCCCTGCCATTGTCCCCTTATGGATGGTGCTGGGTTTGATTTTTTGGGGGATTTTTTAACTAAATGTAGCCTGGTGGTGTTTATACTGATTCCTGCTTTATGTTTTTTTTATATAAGGACTGGGATTTATCATCTTCTGGTGTGTTTTCTGGGCTGGAGATTGACCCTGATACCCTGGTCAAGAAGCTCGACTTGGACTCGAGAAGCATCGTTTCCTCCAGGACAGGTTTGTTGTATTTTGGATGAGTGCCACATAAGGCTGTGAGCAAAGACACTGGGCACTGTGTTTGCCGTGGCCGTCAGAAGAAGCCCGGGGGAGTACAACCCAAACATCCCTTCCCATGTTCCTGCGAGGGCCTTTGAAAGAGGTTTGGTTTTGTTTGGGGTGGAGGCAGAACGGCACAGATGTGCTCGGTGATCCCTGGGTGGGGAACTAGCTTCACACTCTCTGTGGGATGTCCTCATGCAGCCAAAGACTCCCGGGGGTCGAGAGGACGGCAGGGCCCAAGCTGTGACCTGGTCTCGGGGCTTCCTTTGTGGCTGCTTTTGCCTCACCAGCAGCTGCCATTCGTAACCCAGTAGTTTGTCAGCAAGTTGCTCGTTGCGTGCCAGCGGTGCTATACCCACCGCAGCCTGACTGCAGCCAGTCTTCTGCTGTGCTTTGCTGTTGCTCCCTGGCTCAAGGACTCACGGCAGGAGAGTCCAGCTCGCAGGGAGTGTGGGAAGGGAGAGCAGGAACGCGCAGGAGGTGATAGAGCCTTTTGATTTCTAGTCCCACAACAAGGAAATGCTTGCTGACAGGTAGAGCTTTGTAGCTGAAAGCAGGTTTCACCTCTAAATGGAACCTGATGGCACAGCAAGCTGTCCTGTTGCAGCAGGTGTGTGTGAGTCCCAAACACCTTGTTTGCAGGCTAAATGAATTTCTTCTCTTCATGCAGATAAGTACTACAGTGACTTTGTTTCCCTGTTCAGGGCTACAAACAAACCCAGTAACCACTCAAGGGCTAGTGGTTACCTCAGCAGTGGTGAGCTGCCTGTCGGTCCCATTTGGTCACAGAGCAGAGTGAGGAAGTGGAGGGGTTGTGTGAGGACACATTTTCCTGCTGCCTGCGCAGGAACCTTGGTGAGATGCATTGTTTTCAAAACAGCGAGCTCACTGTTGGTAACTCTCCTGGGAAAAGGGCACGTATGCATCTGTGTGTGCATGTGCACGTTGCCATCTCTTTAATTAAATCAGACAGCACGTTGTTGAGGGCTGGCAGCCTGCAATCCCAGCCCTTCATTGCAGGCTACAGCTGCACATGTCTGGGTTATAAATAGAGCCGTGCTGCTGGTCCCTGTGCAGTGCTGATGATGCAGATGTGTGGTGCCTGACTGCCTCTCTCTAGGCTATGTTGCTGGCTTCCTGCAGATAGTGATGCTGACCCTGATGCTTTCTATTCCCTCTCGATTTCCAGATGATCAGCTAAAAATAGCTGTTCGTCTGGGGGCTTAAAACTGCAGTTCAACAGGCAAAAAGTTATTTGATTATTAATTTTTTTACATCCTCCCGAGCTGTTGTGCCCTTTCTTCTTGTCTCACTGTGGAGCCATGTGGAGGCTTTTTCATTATGGAAATCAATTCATTTTTTTGTGTTAATTCAGTGAACTGTAACTAGGCTGTGCATACAATGGCAGACAGCCGGGAGTTAGAAAAGAGATTCTAAGCAGACATCCTTTGTCTCCTGGCATCTCTGGTCAGCTCAGACCCTGTTCAGTAGGAAATTCAGCTTGACTCCAACCCTTCCTCCACCCCACTCTTCCCTTCCCCCTCAGCTTAGTGCACAGGGCAGGAGGGTAGGATTCTCCTACACATTGCTATTTTAAGATTTAATAGCAAGACAAAAGCGTGCTTCTCTCCCACTTGCTTTTCAAGCTGTGAGAAGGTCAACTTGGCAGACTGTAGGTGGGCTCACTTATCTCCTGTGCTTTTCATAGCTAGAGAAGATTTTTACTTTTTTTCTGCCAAGGATGCTATGTGACAGTTGAGAAAGCAGGTACGTTTGTCCTCCCTTTGTGTGTGTGCCTCACATTATCCAAGATTTACTCCAATTATCCAAGACTACTGATACCTGTGTGTTTTGTGTTTCGGTCTGGCCTTGTGCTGTGACTCTCTTCCAAATAAAATTTAGGCTGAGGAAGAGCTTGAAATTGGATTAAATTTTAGAAGATGTCAGCTTGGAGCTCAACAGTGGCCAGAAAAGCAAATTGGCTGCTGGGGAGTGGGAGGAAAAGCGAATGATGAGGAGAGCATTGTTGTGCCCTGAAAATGAATCCATGGTACGTGCAGCTATTGGGTGCTGTGTGTAGCATCACAGAGGCTAACTGAACAACAGCAGAGCGTGGTTACTTCCATAGGATGAAGGGCTTCATCTGGAAGACCTGCTTTGGTGTTCCCGGAGCCAGAGGATGCAATTCTGCAGGAAACCAAGCCATCGTCGTGGTGGGGCTTTGGGGGCTGTCGTCTGTGGTTGCCAATGAGAGAGGCCACCTCTCTCTCTACATTATTTCCCCTTAGTTTTCCCCAGTTTGTGAGTGACCTGCTTTTGGCTGTGGTTGTGCTCAGGGAACAGGGGGAAACACAGATGCGTAAGTTGGAAAGCTCGGAGTCTCTGGCAGGGTTAGCATCTCACTTAACACGAGTGGCTGTGTGTGCTGGTGCTGAAAGCAGATGGAAAGAGGCCCCTTGTTCTGGGAGGATAAACTGGGGGTGTTGGTTCTTGCCCAGCTGAAGGCCTTGTTTTTCCGGGGATTGCTGGTGAATCCAGGGTGCCCTGTGGAAGTATCTGCCACTCACGGTAACGGTCTGTTGTTTCCCTTGGACACAAGGCTGATTCAGCGTGCTTATTAGTGTGAGGTACCAGCTCAGGCTGTTCTGGCGTCAGTAATCCCTGTGGCATGAGAAGGAGAGGGTGGAACTGTGACAAAAAAATGTCACCAAAATGGAATTCATTGCAGGTGAGTCTTGTGTTACATAAAAAGCCAGTGGTCTGAAACGGAAAGTATTTTAATACAGCAGCTCTGAGCTGTGTTGTGCTGTGAAACAGACCTGCTGCCACTACTTTCCCCCGCTCTGCTTTTTGTCTTTAATCATTAGCTCGTCTTAATGCCAGATTCCAGATGATTTCCACACACACACACACACAGGTAACAAAAGCCAGTGCCATCCCTGTGAGCGCTGGAGTTCAGTCCCAGTGATTGTTTCCTGTCAGTGCAGTTTACTTAGCCACTGACGTAATATAAATCAAAGGCTTTGCCATAATCTAATCCGTGCAGGGACCTCTGTGACTCATGGGAGTGAATAAATCTCATCTGGGTGAGCCTCTGTAGCGTGGGAATTAAATGTTTCCTAGCAAGTCAGAAATAATGGCCTGTCATATGGAGGGTTGCTGCTGCTTTTTTTTTGTTTGTTTGTTTGTTTTCTTTAGCTTTCCTTCCTCAGTGTTTGCTCATTGGAGCAAGGGCCTGTTCAAGCATGGCTCTGGCAAACCAGTTGCCTGTGAAAGTCTTTTTTTTTGGAATGGATGATGAACCAGCTGTGGAATGATATGAACAACTGGACTGGTAGCTTCCTGCTTTATTTTCAGCTAATCCAGAAGGGAACTGCGACCAGCTGTGTTGCTGAGAAAGCAGAAGCGCAACAGCAGCAAGTTCATAATTGCTTGCAAAACCTTTGCTTTTCGTCCTGATTTGAGTTAGTGGCCAGAGTTGCTTTTCCTGCAGATTCTCTGGCTCCTCTTGTACCACTGGTGAACCAGGAAAATGTGAAACATGGATTAAAATAATTTCCTGCCTCTGGTCCTGGACCTATTAATGGTCTTTAAAGAGACCATAAAGCCTACCAGAGGGTAGATTTGGATTGGACTTAGAGTGAAGGTGGGGAGACCCTGGCACAGGTTGCCCAGGGAAACAGTGTCTGCCCCATCCCTGGAAGTGTTCAAGGCCAGGTTGGATGGGGATGGGGCTTGGAGCAACCTGGTCTAGTGACAAATGAAAGGCAGGTTTCACTAGATGCTCCCTGAAGGTTTCTTCCATCCCAAATCAGTTTGTGAGTCTGTGGTTCTGTACCGAGGTGTGGGACGTGGAGTCGTGTAGGACGTTAGCCTGGACAGAGGTTGTGCTCTGAAGTCCTTGTGGCATGGGATCCTCTGTCAGTGGCACAGAGGGGAGCAGAGCAGTGAAATTACTGAGCATCTGACAAGGAATTCCCTTATCCTCCTGAAGTGATGTGGAGATAGGAGAGAATAAAATCAGACTAGGCAGGAATCTGACAGCAGTGAATTTCTAGGGTCTACAGGCTGTGTACAGCCTTGCCTTCCGCATTTCTGAGGTTCTGTGTGACTTCCTTTTGTTGCCAAGCCTCCCTCTGCAGCGTCACTGACTGTGCCCTTCTGGTCTGCACCTCAGCTTCTGCTCAGAAGTTCCGTGTTTGCCGGGTCTGTCACATTATCTGCTTCCTTCTGCTTGAGCTCTGCACCCACTTGTCCAATTCCTTTCCTCTTTTTGTAGCCTCAAAGAGAAGCAGAGAAGCTGTGGTTGGTTGGAACCGTGGTCCTGCATTAACTTCATGCAATATGATTTGCTGTCCTTTTTTGGGTTTGTTTTCTTTTTTTTTTTTATGGGTGATGTACCAGAATCCCTGTGAGACCCTTCTGACAGTTGCTGTTCCCGCAGTGTCTGGTCTCGTGGTTACCCCTGCAGTGGATCCACTTTCGTGTTGCTGTCAGAATTGCAGACATGGTCAGCCCCCCCCTTTACTCTTCCAGAGCTCTTGACAGGATGCAAATCTTTGTGTCCTATAATTTATTCCTGTCTGTTCGTTGGATTTCTGCTTGTTTATTGCCTTAAATATTATGGTTCCTCCTCTTCAGTCCTCTTCCCTGATCACCTTCCTCTTTGTTTGCATTTCGGGGTTTTTTTCACTCTGCTGGTGATGGAGGGGTGTTTGACGAATTAAAGGATTAAAAGAAAAAAATCCTGTTTGTTTCAATGAATGCACCCTTGCTGAATATTAGTTCTAAGCATTTGCTGCTTTCTCTTAATGCATCCTCAGGGAATTTTTAAATCTGCTTGTGCTGGTCGTTCACCACATCCCCGGTCTGGAAAGCTGCTGGATTGGATCCTCACAGTCCTGCGGCTGTTGCTTTTCTTCAGCTTTCCATTCCCTGCTGGCGGCTGTCACGCCTGCCTTATGTTTGCTTTGTGCAGAACGCCTTCCCCAAGCTGTTCCCCGCCGTAACACCCCTCGGATGGAAGGGGTGTAAACAGGTTGCTCCACACGCTGGGGATGGCAGCGAGCAGCCCGCGAGGGGCTGCTGCAGCACCTCTGCCGTGCGCGGGCAGCGGGACGCGTGGTGCCGGCCCCGAGCGGCGAGATGTTCCTGCTCTGTCTGTCTTTTCGTTATTAGCTGCCCAGGCTGTGGTCCGCGGGAGTTCTGGGAGCGGCGAGGTGCTCTCCCTGAAGCTGGTGCTGGAGGTGGCCTGTTGGCAACGCCCTTGGTGCTGTTGCGCTGAAATCGCGTCAACGTCTTTGAAAATACCTGGTTGGCACGTGGATCTGGAAGGAGCAGCTTGGCATTTGAGCTGGGAATTCTTGCTTTAGCTTCCCCTCCCACCCTCCGCCCTGTACCTTCTGCAGGATGTCTGTCTTCCTTTGTGTCCCCTGCACAGGTCAAGGATGCGCCCCAGGACTGGGCATGCAGGTCTCGGCTCAAACGGCAAATTTCCCTCCGTGAGCTGGTGTTGCCTCTGACACTGTGTGTGAAAGTGCTTGAAACCTCCAGTGGCAGCATTTACAAGAAAGGAAAAATTGCCAGGAAAGGGAAAATGCTGGGCAGAGACTAAACAGGCCAAGGGGGATATTCTTTACCCTCTGCCCCAGGCCCGAGGTTGGCCATCCTGGTAGCTTGATAAAGTGACAGATGGCAGTTTACCATGTCTGGGTAAATGGCTTTAGGTAGCAGTTTATGTTCCTTTTCCCTTGCTTTCTAGCTGAAATCTGTTTGGTTTTTTGACTGCGTCATTAGGAGCTGCTCTTATCTTGACAATGCCAGATCACCTTTTAAGGGCAGACTTGGTGTTTGAGAGATTTCCAGCAGGCTGTTAGAAAACTGCACTGTGTTTGAAAGGAGCTCTGATAGTGGTTTGTGGTAGGGGAAGCCTCTCCAGTGAGGTCACACGACCTCAGTCTAGGGCGCACCTCAAACGGATTCTGTAGTTTTCAACAACTCACCTTGAAGCCAGAGGGGTTTTCTGTTCCTTTGGTCCGGAGGATTAAAGTCGGTGGGATCTTGATTCAGGAGTCAGATTGGCCAAGTTCTGTAGCAGTGGTGAGCAGCTGTGGGGACTGCTTGGAACAGAGAACAGGGACCTGCTGTGGGCAGCTCCTGCAAGAATTTGGAGTGAGAATCCTACTGAAGACTAAAAGCATTGGTGCCTTAAATATTAACTTTAAAAAAAAAAAAAAAGGTAAAAAATCCACACTTCTTAATGTTGGTGTAACAGTTTATCTGTGCTGTGAGAACAGTTGTAGGAAGCTCCACTTTAATTAAAGTCAATGCAATTAATTTAAAAGAGGTAAATGAGTATCTGAAACTCTTGAAACTTGTACTGTATCCAGTGCTTGGAGCTCCCTTCTGGAGACCAACCATTTCCACATTGTGAGCGCCTTCTGCCAGATCATGGGAATCAGTTGCGTTAATATTTATGGAACTAATTAACTGTTTTATTTTCTTCCCCTCCCTCTAGCTGTGGCTAAGTCCCTGTTCTTAACATTAAAAAGCCAAAAAGCTCTTAATTAACTAGTGGTCATGGATACTGAGCGTTACACAAACAGAGGAACGTTTTCCAGAGAGTCCCAAGCTTCCAAAATGTTTGCAGTCTGCTCCAGGGGAGGAGGCTGTCGGTGGTGGGAAGAGCCTGAAATGAGTCTTAGGAGTTTGAAGGATGTGTCAGATCCCTGTACTTCCTTATTATGGTTGGCTCCTTGGCTGTGCCTGCTGTGTAATGCTCACCGGGAGCACTGGTGGACCTTCAGTGCCTGCCCTGCAGCAGCCTTGCTGTGCTGCTGCGGGGGCTGGAGAGGAGGGCACAGCTCGATGAGCGACTGGGGACGCCTTTGGTGAGGCTCCTGAGCTGCTGCTCGGTGCTTTTGCAAAGCCTTCTTCTGGCCTTTGTAAAAGCTGAGTGCTCAGACATGTGCTTTTTAGATCAAATGTCCCTTGTGCCACTGAAGGGCTTGCTGATTTGGGGGCCAGTGTGCCTGTTGGCCTCCCTGGCCAGGTGTGATGGGGCATGGCCGTTGCGTGTCATGCCACGTCTTGCTCCGTGTGATCATGAGCTTTTAAAGGATACTAATCTAGCCTGGTGCTCTCCTGCTGAATAAATGAGTTTAAAATGGACAGACATCCTTACTTACACAAAAACAGATCAGCCCTGCTTAGGAGGGTACTGGAGCTGCAGCATTACAGAAAAGGGTTATGAACTCAAATCTTTGTCTTTGCTGTACTGATGCTAAAGCTTTGGCATAAGTGAGTTATAAAATTGAAAAAGAAACAAAGAGAGGGGTGGAATGGCTCTGCACCTGTGGCAGAGGGACCTCCCAGCACAAGTCCCAGCCGTGCAACCCTCTCGTGGGGCACGAGAGGGGGAGTTTCCAAGAAGAGAATCCCAA
This sequence comes from Pseudotriccus pelzelni, assembly GCA_035584735.1. Lineage (NCBI taxonomy): Eukaryota > Metazoa > Chordata > Aves > Passeriformes > Tyrannidae > Pseudotriccus > Pseudotriccus pelzelni. Next base: position 1,117,460 of record JAWMRA010000002.1, on the reverse strand, counting down.
GAGGGGTGAAGAAGCGCTTGTGGAGCTCTGGAAGTCAGAGCCTTCTCCCCAACAGCAATATGGGGTAGTGTCAAGCTGTCAAACCTCTCTGAAATACATGTCCTGGGAGTTTAACAGATGCTCTCTTTAGAAAATTGGTAGAGGCTGGTAAAGGGTGGATGGGATGAGAGGTTTCCCTCTTCTGAGTTGCTCCTTCTGACTTGCCTTGGCATGCTTTTGTGGTGCAGGAATGTTATCCTCCTCTTTCTTCTGCTGACACGTTTGGGAAATGCCTGTGTGAGGCAGGTTACTTTGCTTGGGTATTTTTTCCACAAACTTCCATGCTACATAAATCAGATTTCTGATTCACTGAGAGAGAAATCTTTGCTCTGCTCACATGGGTCTTACTGAGGCTGTGTATTTAAAGGGAGATCTCAAGTGTTCATGTCTGTCATTCAGACTAAGAGGGATGTATAGTAGTATCATTCTACTCTACACAAGTTATCCTTTATTCCAGTCTTTGAGAGCAATTTATGGGCCAAGGTTTTCTTTATGCTTGGGTGAAAATGCATGTGTCAGCTGAAGGTCTGTTTACCCCCTTTAGCTTTTCAAAGTGGCGCTCTTGATGCTCATATGTGGCGTAACACTTAATTTGGGTTTAGCTTTTTAGTCAAGTGGCTTATAAAAAGGAAATAAGTAGGATTTTGTTGTGGGGTTTTTTTTTTTAAATTAAGCTTCTAACGCCGTAAATCTCAATGTCCATTGTCTAAGCTAAATGTAGGAAACACAACTATGCAAGGAGTAAATGCAGTAGGTACCGAAGTATTCTGGATTGTTTGAAATGGTGATCTGGACAGGTTTAGACTGAACTAGCAGTGTTGCAAATATTCCATGAGGCTAACCACAGAAAATCCTGCTGGAGGTGAACAGGCTGTCCAAGCAGGTGTTCGAGCAGGAAGGGACTGTGAGCTGGAAGGTACTCTTGAAAACATTGCGTTTAGTGATACTGACAACCAACTCCAATGAAACGTCGTGATCTAGAGAGCCCGTGGCAGGAAATCCGAGGGGAAAATGGGGCACACAAACTTGTTTCCTGACCCCCTTGTGCTGTGTGCTCGACTGTGCATGGAGAACGCACAGCAAATAATTGATCTACTTTAAGATTTTGGGCTTCTGTGGGTATCGTGGGCGTTCACACCTGGTGTGGCTGTGCATGTGCAGGTTCTGGGCTCATTTCCTTCTGTTGCATTTCCTAGCTACGCTGCTTTTTAACTTTGTTTTTTCTTATGCCTATTTTCCTCTCCAAGATTATTCGTGAATTCAGGTCACTGAGTGTTCTTATGTAACGGGAATGTGCCTCCTTAGCATGGGGAGGACATTCCCAGCTGCCACGGGTAAAGGCTGTGTCTGTGCATGCAGGAGTCATTTTGCGATGTGCTTAGAGTTGAAATAACCCGGTGATCCTGTCGTTAGGGAGGCATGGAAAGGCTCTTCCAGACTGCAGGAATTCTGCTGCCAGAAATCACAATTTTAAAGTGCTTTGTTCAGTGACACTTGTGCGTTTTGCTCAGTGAAGCCTCTGGCTGTTGCTTTTGATTTGTGCCAGTGATTTGTGGCAGCAGGGCTGGGCTTAGGTGTAGGCTGGGTTTAGGTGTGCTCCTCTGCAGATGCAGGTGTGCTTTTTTTGCTTTAGTGCCTGTACCTGAGTGGGTTTTATTTATGGAAATAGCATGAATATATGTAGATACTACTAATGTGGGGTTATTATGACTTCTTCATATGTTTTCTTCCTCCAAAATAGAGGGCATTGGCCTGTTTACCTGTATTGGACACCTGTAAGTGTCAAGGTTTTGGTAGTGGGGGAGAGGCCAGAGCTCTCATGTTCTGGACACATCCAGGGAGCTGAAATTCCTTCAGTTCCTTCAGTTCTGACAGCTGAGCCTGTTTGCCACAGTGCTGCTGTGTCTGGAAAAACATGTAATTAGGAAGGAGTGAAAAAAGAGGAGCAGGAAAAAGCGAGAGCCGTGTAAAGACCAGGGACAGAAAAGGAGGAGAGGAGGTGCTCTCCCATGGGAAGGACCCCAGTGGGTAAGTATGAGGAGGAAGGAGCAGTAGAGAGCGACTGTAATGTCGTTCCCTGGCCCCTTGCACTGTTTGAGAGAGTCAGGAATGAAGGAGACAGAATGAAGGAGTGGAGCTGAGAAGGGTGGGGGAAGGTGTTTTAGTGTCAGTCATTGTTTTTCACTGCCTGATTCTATTTTCATTGGCAATACATTGCACTAATTTTCCCCGAGTCTAGTCCTTTTTGCCTGTGATGGTAATTGGTGAGTGATCTCCCTATTGTTTATCTCAACTTTTCATCTTATTTTCTTCGCCCTGTTGAGAAGGGAGAGGGAGGGAGCAGCTGGGTGGGCGTCTGGCAGCTGGCAAAGGTCAACCCATTGCATCACTGTAGCTCAGTAAAAATTGAGATGAAGCTCAGTACCAGGTAGAGCTGTCGCCCTGTGGCTGTTCCTCTGCCTTCCTTACTGCCTTTTTTCAACCAAATGTCTCCTGAGCATTGTGCAGATCCAGAGACAGCCTTGCATGAAAACTGAGTTCCTTTGCTTTTCATTAATGCTCACAGATGTTTAAGCAAGTCATTTTTCCCTGTGGCTGTGGTACCTGTAGTAACATTGTGGCCCTTGTGTCCTGAGGGTCAGAATTGGGAACCTCTCCCCTCCTTCTATTCAGGGGACGAAAGGGAACAAAACAGGACACAGCCATTTACTCTAAGTTCAGGGAAGTAGAGAACAAATCTTGGGTCCATCCAGATGTTTCTTCTGCCTGTCTTCGCTGTGTGGGAGGTGCTGCCCTGCTCCAGCTGTGCCTGCAGTGTTGACAGCTCTGTAGCAAGAGAGCAGAACAAATCTGCCAGAACAGAGAGTGTTCTTTTTTCGGATGTTAGAAGTGCTCATTAGAGGGCAGCAGAATAACTCTTCCTTTTTCTAGGTCAGGTCTATATTTTTGAATGATATTTTTCGTCTCCGCAGGGCACAGAACAAAATTTTCCAGTTCCTCCTTCAGTTTTTCCTGGTGCAGTAAGTGTAAAAAGACAACGATGCTTGTATGAAAACCTTAGCTAGTGTAAAAAAACAGGGAGCAATTATAGTAAAACCTGCTTCTTGGAAGCTTGGAAAGGTTGCAGGCTCAAACGAGAGAGAGCTTCTCTAAGATTAAACCACAAATGGTCAGCACAATATGTGGAAAAGCCAAAGGAATGTTTGACAGCTAACTTGTTTTTGGCTCAGCCTAATTCTTATTTGACCTATATGTCCATATGCATTTATGGATTTGTTTGCTGTACTCCAGCTGCGGCTGCCACCTTTTTCTGCTTGAAGAAAATGTTAAAGAACCAGTCTTGCTTCATCTGAAAGTAATCTTTAAATGAGATCTGATGGTACCCCCCCCACCCTCTGTAATGTAAATACTATAAATAATTTTGGTGCAGTCTTTAAAGGCTAAGTGAGGCTGGGATTTGGAGTCCAGCATCACAATACTTAAATGCTTTATTTATTATGTAACATCCATGGAAGGAGTCTGTAGCACTGACTTTGCAGCTAGTGTGTTTCAGGCTTCAGAAGGAGCTGTGTACAAATCCTGGCTAGGAGTGAATATCTCCTGTATGAATATCTCCTGTACGCATCTTACTGGCAGTATTTTGTATGCTGCTGACCTTTGGGGGAGGTGAACTGTTTCCAGCAAAGGCAACTGGAATAGTAGAAAAAATGTGGGGTTTTTTTCCCAGTTTTAGCAGCATCAGCCATTGGTTTCCAATAGCTGGCTCTGATTTTTGGAAGGTTCTCAGTGGAAGCAAAGCTTCATTAACTAATCTTTGCTTCTTGGCCTGGCATGGTAGAGCACATGTGAGGATTGGCAGGGGGAGACATGACTCTTTCCTCTCTTACCCACAGTGCGATGGGTGTTCTGACATTGCATCCTACAGATTTCCTTATCTCTCTATCTCCTACCCGAAGGTCTCCACCCAAAGGGGCAGGTTCCTCACGACTTGGTGGGTGCCACGTGTGCCTCACATGGGTTGGGGGCTCTACCACAGCACCATGTACTTGGCTGCTGCTTTCTGTCCTGAGTTATTTTTAGGGTGGTGATATCCAAACCTGCAAACCTCTGAAACGGAACAGCCTTCTCGATATCGTCAAACGTTGTTCCTGGCACATTGGCTTGGATCAGTCCCGCCTCCTGGAGAAGTCCAGATTGTGCTTTGCACTCTTGCTTTGAGATCTCCCATGAAGCTGGCGTTTCTTCACGTCGTGCTGCGACGCCTCGGCGAAGGCAGGACTAATGGGGAGCTCCTCATCAGGAAAGGAAAGCTGAACAAAGCCAGAAAGATGTGAAAAATAGCTCATAGCTCTTGGCAGCTCTTGGTCCATTAGGTAAAATTAATATCCTGTCAGCAGGGTAAAAAGATTAAGCTCAGCCTGAGACCAAGTGGGAACCAGTGATGAGTCTGTAGGCATGTGGATCTCAATCCATTGGACTGTGATCCATATTAGGAAATTAGCAGGCGCAGTGCTCATGCCACAGCCCTTTCCATGCAGAGAAATACTCTTCCTGCCAGCATCTTCCGTGCAGTGTGGAAAGATCTGCTGGCCTCTCTTTTCCAGTGAAAGCCTCTCTCTTCTGGGAACTGGGGTGGTATTTTGTTGGGGATGGAGGTGTTCTCAGTAGCTGTATCTTTTTGGGCGTGGTGAGCCTAACTATTTCAAGATGCTGCCTGGGAAGGGGGTGTAGTTTTTTCGCTCAGGGAGCACTTTCTTCCCAGGAATGATGCCAGGACTTGTTCCCCTCTAAGCCTGGAGGTGCTAAACGCAGAGAGGTGAGGGGGCAGGTGTGTGTCTAAAGGTTTGGTGGTGTAGTCTCAGACCTAAGGGGATCAAGGCAGTGCCAAATGTCTGGCAGCTCTGAAAGCTGAGAGCAAGGAGTGTCAGAGAACTGCTGGCATCAGTTTGGTCCTTCCCCACCCCCTGTTATTTCTTTTAATGTCTGTCTCGGGTGTTCTTGCCACAGCTCTGTGCTGGCAGTGCTGATCTCGTCGCTGTGCTGGGCGGATGGGACTGGACCTCCTTGTTCTAGTGCAGACACCGTGTAAATGAGACTTCTTACTGTCTGCCTGTGCTGCTGGCAGGGAGGGCAGAGAGCACTGAGTACAAAGTGTCAGAGCCCTGTCATTTTTTAAATATTTTGCCTGCTTTAAAATAGATTCTACCAGGAGAATGTCGTTCCGAGATGGGTGACTGATGCTGACCTGCAAGGTTCAAATAAAGAAAAGGGGAAGAGGTGATGGGCTGGAAAAAAAAATTTAAAAAGCTGCTGCCTTTCCTAGAGGAGCCCAGATCTGGATTTTTCTTTTTTAAAGGCTTCATCTGCATTTAAGTGAGCCAAATGGGCATGCGTATTGGGGGAGAGAGGCTTGCTCTGAGACTGTTTTTGGAAAAACAAGTCTCAGGTGACACAAGGCAGAAGTCTTGGGTGAGAATCACTGTGGGTTAAGACAGAGAGTCCCCGACAGAGGAATCAAGCCCAGCTTTGTCAGGAGATGAAGAATGCTGTGGGAGGTCTGCAGTGAGCTGATGATCACAGGGGTCTGTAGAGGGGCTTGGTAGTGGGGTGGTGCCTCTGTCCCCCCGGAGCCAGGCAGAGGAGTGGGGTGGATGTAGGCCTGTCCAGGGGGGAAGATGCTGTGGGAGTGTCTGTGTTGTGTAAGATGGCAGAGCTGGTGATCCTGCTGGTGCCTCAGGGCTTTTGGGAGCTCTGAACTCGGAGCTGAAGCGGAAGAGCAGTTGAGACAGCATAAAAGTGGCAGCCACCAGAAGTGGCAGTGGCTGCTGGAAGAGGTGGTGAAGCAGTGTTTGGACTAGTTCCACTTACGGGACAGTCTGGGCTCCCAGGAGGAGGGAAGGAGGCTTGATGTGCTTGGGCACCACCTGGAATGAGGGTTTTCATGGGCTAGGCTTGTTGAACTGTGTAATCAACACCACCACACAAAAAAAAAAAACAACCCACACAAAACAGCAGTTCACTGTGTAATGTTGGAGTGGTAGAACTAGTAAGATCCATTTAAGGTTAAAGGGCTGTTAGGATCCCACAGGCTTCATGCAGACACAGGATCACCTCGATCTGTCCTCTAGGGGATTCTGCTTGGCAGCTCCAGTCTTGACCTGACGGTGAAATATTTGCTTATCAGTGGCAGTCAGTTGTGTAGTGCTGCAAGAAAAGAAGTCACCTTGTATCTGCTCTGGGCGTAACTTGCCCTGTGAGCTGGGAGGGCTGTGTGGGGCAGGAGTGAGTCCCTGGGTGCAGCAGGTGTTAACCTGCAGTAGATGCTTGAGACTGGGCTTGAGTTGTCTCTCCACCCCAATTACAGACCAGAGCAGCACGGGTTTCACGCCTTGTACTTCTCGGGGTCATTATTTTTCTAGCTCCATTCTTCGAATGCTTCCTGGTTCTGAAATCTGCTCTATGTGCTCCTGGAAAAGGAATGGGGAAGGATGGGAGTGATCTGCATGTTTGGTTGTTGCCCAGCCGAGCTGGAGGCTGGAGGTCAAGCATATGCCTGCCACAAGCAATTTGGGAAGCTTTCCCGGGCATTCTCACCCTCCTTCCTACTTTATGGTTATGTTAGTGTTTTAGTCCTCTCTGTGTGCAGCAGTTTATAAAACCACTTATCCTGCAAGTGGTGTTGGAACTGACCAATCAGAATGTGACCGGGATCGAGCTAATAACTCTTAAATTATGTAAATAACGAAAGTCTGCTGGTGTTATACAGGCTGAGTTGAGGAAGCTCTTTTCCATGTCTAAATCTAAAATTATCTTGTATATCTATTACCTAAGCAGGCTGTCAGGTAAAAGAAATTAATGTGATTACATTTAATATGTGGCTGTTTGTGTGGTTGTAGAAGATGTGGTTGGACTCTGTGTTCCCTCAGTGCTCCCAAACTGTAGGTGTTTGGGTTTCCTGGTGTGTAGGAGCTCTGACAGCTGCAGATGGTGGGATTAACTCCTTGACGTATTGTTGTGCAACAGATAGGGCAGCATGGGGAGGGAAAGCACACTCTGTTAATCTGCCACACAGACTCTAAAATCAAGGGCAAGCTCTGGCATGTGATTATTTTTTTCTTTTCCCTGTCAGTGCGTGGAGTGCTGTGAGTGGGGAAATGAACCCACGCTGTGGGGAGCCTGAGACCAGACGCGTTAAAGAATCCGAAGGGAAGTGCCAGGAGAGGAGAACTAATCAACGGTTAAAATAACCCAGTGGAAGTTTTGCCATGGTCCTAAAGCTCTGAGTGAGGTTCAGAGTAATTACTTCATGAAGAAAAGCTGATTTGAGCAGTCAGAAAGTGTCTCTAGAAGCTCTGCCTCTGCTTTTCTTTCTGCTGGTGTGTAGGCACTGCCTGAGTACTCGTAGCTGCGACGGTGGAGAACGTGATGCCAGATTCACTGAGCTTCTTAAGCATAGGGGCAGGAAAAGCACCCATGACTCGCCTCACCCCCAAGGAAAAAAGCCAGCCTGGGTGTAGGAGCTCATAGTTGTGTCTGCAGCCAAATGCTGTCCTTCCTGAGCATTCCTGTTTATCTGTAGATCAGCTTTTCAGCACTGATGCCAAAGGTGTGGAATATGAGCAATGATTCAATGGATCATCAGAGATCTTCTTCCTGGAAAAGATGACTGTGAGAAAAGAGGAACTGATGAAGTTTAGTAAAATAGTATTGCCACAGAGGTGAGGAGAGACTAAACCTGTTCCCAGTGAGCTAAGTGGGAAAAAAAACTTACTATAAGATGCTGGATTCAGGGTAGGCAAAAATCCTTGATGAAAATGGCAGTTAAGTTGCAGGACTCCTTGCACATGTTTGTTCTGGACTTCTGGTGCCCACGTGGGATTCCAAATAACTGGTCAGATCCTCCAGAATAAAAACACCTTGGAGGTACTAAATGCAGAGACTGTGTACTTGGGCACTGCCTGCACGAAGCTGTGATCAGCTCTGGTATGTTCTGAGCCCGGTTTCAGTGACCTTTCTTTGTCTCCTGGAGCCACAGTGATTTACAGCAGGAGATGGGGCAGAGGGGCTGCCAGTGGCACAGCTAAGCAGTGCCAAGGTGGAATTTTTTTTTTTTGTTTCTGCCCTGATCCCTACTCCCAAATACGTTGGTGAGGTCAACTCTGCCGCTTGGCTGTTTCAGCCTGAGGTTGTCACTGCGTTTCTGGTGCAATTTAAAAACTGAAAGGGAGGTGTTGAGAATCTGACCTTGTGCAGTTGCTTTTAACACAATTCTGTGGCAGACGTGCTGGAATGCAGAGCAGCCGATTAGTACACTTAGGAGATACAAGTTAAGCTTTTTTATCCATTTTGCCTGTAGCATTCTTGTAACTGGCTGGATATTGATACATTTTCCCGGTTTGCTTTTGCAGTCATTAATATGTACTTAACTTTCTTCTCTCCTGTGCTTTCTGCTGCCCTTCAGATCCATCATGGAATTAATTGGTGAGGGAAAAAGATCAGGGAAAGAAATTTGTCCACTGTACATGGCAGGAGTTTGCTGGAAGTGCTGTCTCAGGTCGAGCAGAGAGATGGAACACACCTTTCTGTAAGATAATAAGCACCTGCTCCATGTTTCTTGCTTCAGGATGGGATGTACAGGTTTTGATTGGAAAATAAGGCCTATGGCCCAGACTGGAAGCATTGGCTACTTAGCACTAGGGAGGAGAGGAGAGATTAAGGTTAAACAAGCAAGCAGGGGAAAAATACTGTGAACAGTAGACAATAGAAATGCTGACTCTGCTGTCCTGCAAAAAGGGTAAACTGGTCCCAAGTGGTTGGGAAGCCACTGTTTGGAGGCTGGGAAAGAGTTACAGTTTGGAAAGCAGAGACTGAGATCGCTTGAGAAGGGCAGGGATAGATTGAATTAACAAGGGCAGCATTGAAAGGCAAAACTCATCAAAAAGAGAGTGAGGTGGGGCAAGGCTTTTTTTAATTCCTCTTTGTCGTTTAGTCTTGCCTGGGATTAGGTGCTGCAAGTTCCTTAGGTGAGGCTTGAACTTTCTCCCTGCCCCTTTGTGCCAGCAAAAGATGTGTCCGTGCCTCCCGGTGTGGCCCTTCCTGGAGCCTGGAGCGTGATCCCAGCACACTGCACAGTCTTGGATCGTGTGGTCTTCTGCCCAAGCCCTCCTTCTCACCTCGTGCCCATTCATAAAGCAGACCAGAGCATTTAGTCCTCTCCTGTGTTTTTCCTGCAATTCTGTTTTCTCCTGTTCATTGGCTTATTCTAAAATTTGAGCTGTGTCTGTCTATTCCTTGTAAAATTCCCACATGCACATCTGAAGGGATCATGTTTGCATCTTTAATGTAGAGGCACGTGCTCCTCTTTGGGTACCTGCTCTGGGCCAGACAGGGCAGTGCAGTGTCTGAGGCAGTGGCGGTGGGTTTATGTGTATCCAATCTCTGTTACTGTGCCTGGGACCACTTAGGAATCTGCCGTTTGCGAACACAAAGCGTGTAACTTGTAAGGCCGTGGCAGTCAGGGTGCAGAAGTGGGCCTCCAAATGTTAATCTTCTGTATTTTCCTTCTTCCATTTCATTTCCTGCCTTTCTTTTTCCTGAGGTCCTTCTTGGGGAAAGTTTAGTGTCCAGACATCTGTTTTGTTGTGGTTTTTTTCATGTCAGCAGATCTCCAAGAGCCCGTTCAGGCACTTTCTTCTCTCTTATGTGTCTCTGAAAGCTACTGCATCCTTGGTGGGCTTGCACAACCTCTTACCACCAGCTTCCTGACAGAGTCTTAAGCTTGGTGGCCTCAACTTTTACCGAGATCTCCCTTCTGGGTATTCATCTGAGGCAGAGGTGTTGAAATCCCAATACCCCTAAAGAGTGAGTAGGAAAGTAAGAGAGGACTGTAGAGATGGTGGAAAGCTCATTCATGAGACAGTTATGGGACCAGAGGAGGACAGGAGAGTCACTTGTGCCTTGACAGTCTAAGCTATACAGCTGTAGAGCAAGTAATCTGTGGGGAAGAAGAGAAGGAAGAGATCCCATAGCAGGGTTCACCATAACTGTTCAACAGACAGGTGTGGGAGATACAGTCAGGGTTCACTCCAGAAGCTCTTCGTTCAGAGCTTGCATCCAGGTTTCTCTCTTAGGAGTCCTACCAGCTACTCCTCTTCTTTACCTTCTCCTGTCTAACAACAGAGCTCTTCTGGACTCAAACCTGTGTCTAAATGTGGCTGGGAAATAAAAAAATCAAAGCTGTGGTGTCCTGCCTCTGGTCACCTTCCTTCTCCCATGCCACCGTGCATATTTCCTGGTGGAGCTGTGGCTGCTGCCTTTTGGCTGGTGGTTCTTTTAATTAGGTCCTTGGGAAGAGGCAGAGCTCAGCTAAGAAATCTGTAGCTAGAAACATTAAAGGAGAAGGTGAAATCAGGGAGGAAGGAGGATTTTTCAGGCTGTTGATGAGCCGGTGTTAAAGCAGGTCAAAAACTGCCATTTGATGTCGACCCCTGAGCTGTTTCTGAAGCAGCTTCTGTTTTGTACTTCCAGGTTGCCATCAGGGTGGGAATTGGTGCTGGGATGTTTGATCAGGAGATTTGTTTCTTTCCCTCCTTGTCTGATGGTCAGACACGTGGTTCTCTGTGGTTCCTATGTGGGGGAGAGCTGTGCTTGCAAGGTGGGTCAGCCAGTGATTTTCATGTTTCTCTTGTTTCTCATGGCTTGGTTGGTCCTGTCACTGCTGAGTCTCCTCCTGTGACAAGATCTTCCCCACCTTCCCATGAGGCTAGGCATAGTAATTCGTGTGTCTTGTAAGAACGAAAGGGTATCCAAATTGGGCACTCCCATCTTTTGACAGCAGCCAACAGGGAAAACCTGGGCAATATGGCAGCAGTTTCCTTAAAATGCCTTAGCTGGGCATTTAAAACTTCAAGTGCCTAATAACTGTTATGAGAATCAGACTAGTGAGCTGCAGAAGCCTGTAGATAGCACCAGTGCCAAATCTGTTGAGTCCCTCTGTTCCTCCAGCCCTGAGAGGTTCTGCAGACACTCCCTCTGCCCTTGCTTGTGAACCTGTCCCGGGGGTTTGGGGCTGCTTGTGTGTTCACTCAAGTCAGGCTGGAATGAAGGCAACGGTTGGCCTAGAGATGTGTTGCTCCTGATAAATTTTAACTTCTGTCTGGAATAGATTATGGGCACTTCAGACCTCGGGGCTGAAGTCTGAAAGATCAGTCTCAAAGAGCTCCCTGTGCTCCTGGCCACGTGTCTCCCTGGCCTGGTGCTGGCTTGGTTTGGTTCAGTTGGAGGAGCAGAGAGAGCTGCCCTGGGTGCAGGTTTGTCTGGGGGGATACACTCCAGAGCTGGGGGAGGAAGGGGAGAAGGGGCAGCAGCACGCCCCTGGGTAAGCTAAGCCAGAGCTAAGCTCTCATTGCCTGCCCCCTGAGCTGCTCTGCGCTGGAGTCTGCCCGCTGTTGTCTCTGTGCCAAGTTTCCAAATGTCATGCGGCGATAATGCTGCTGGTATTGATAACTGCGCCACATTCCATGTCGATCTTTCCAGAGGAAGCGGCCCTGGCTTTGTGTCATTAGCACAGAAGTTGATTACAGTTGATTATTTTTTTTCTTTAGTTCCATTAGAGACAAGCAATTCCGATATTGCATTCGCTATTCCCTGGAGCAGGACAGCACTTTCCAGGCCTCTTCCCTGCTCCCCGAAACACCCTCGAGCATCCTGCCAGCATCACTGCAGAGTCTGAGAGCGTGTCTGCAATCCCTTTAGCAGTAGGTGGGGTGTTGGCACACAGAGGCCTTGGAGTGGTGTTCTGGAGCTGTTGCCTGTACAGGCATGCAGTGGAAGAGGCTGCTGGTGTGCCAAGACAGCAGATTTACTGAGCAGAGTGTTTATTAAATGAAGTCAGGGCTGCTTCCCTGATGCGTGGCCTAGCAAAGGCTGAGGGCTGCCCACCTTGGGTGTGGCTGGCTGTACTTCAGGCTTTTTGACTGTTGCCTGACATGTTTTACTGGAATATGTATTTTGATGAAATCCCAGCTTGGTTATAGGTGCTAAAGCGCTGCTTCTGCCCAAGGGAAGGTTTTTTGAGGAAGTGAGGGCAAAGCAGATGTGTGGCATTTCGGCTGCCTTGTCCTGGAATCTCAGGCTGTACAGCTCTCTGGACAGTGGTGGCAGGCTGGTCCTGCCTGCTGAAGGAGCATCCTCTCTGCCTCCTGAGTGTTCAGCCTCGCTGAAAAGGCAGCCTGAGGTCTCTGCTTGCTGGGTGCCTTCAGTCAGGACCAGCCAGCAAATGCCTGTCCTCGGGTATAGATTGCAGCACAGCCTTGAGGTGCTAATTTTGCAAATCTCCTGAGAAGAAACAGGGAAGCTGTTAGCTGGGAAGAATATTTGTGTGGATCTTCAAGAGTTTTTCTAGGATTTCTCACAGTTTCACATGTGCTTTCATTATATCCTTGCATTTAGGGACACTTGTGAAGAAGGGAGTGGTTCAGGAATACATTTTAGGTCTTTTCCTAGTTTGAGCAAGTTCACGTCCACGTTGCTGCTGGAATAGTTGCTGCCATAGGAAAAGGTGGGATGCAGAGATGGGGCTTGGATGTTATGTTTGGGTCACCTGCCATGTTTAAAAAGTAATAGGTTCATATTTTTCTGCAAAGCACTGATTGGCATAAGCACAGTTGCTCCTCGAAGGGCAGTTGCTGCAGTAAAGTATATTTGGTGACCCTCTAGCAAACTAGAGGCTGGGGAAGTAATGATAGGGGGAATTCTCTCCTCTCCCAGCTCTTTTCTGCCTTCTGCTGTGCCCCTGAATGCTTGTTCCTCCTCAGCTAATGAAAGAAGAGGATGCAACTTGTCCAACCTGTGCCTCATATGCCCTCTGGGGAAGAGAGGGCTTAGTGAGTAGGCTCTTCAGGGAAGAGGAGTGATCTTCCTACCTTCTTGGAAACATCTCTTCTCTCTGTCTGCCCAGGTGGGCGTTCTGTGGGCTTTGGGTTTGCCGTGGCAGCCTTGCATTTCGGTTGGAAAACAAACTTCACTGTACAACTAATGGTGTCCTGTGGATGTCCAGCTTCCTTTAGTGTCCTTGTTTCTGCCCCTTCCCATGCTGGTCCTGCTTCTCTCCTTTTCCGCTGTGCAGGAGCTTCGTCCTTATCTTCCTGTCATTTGAACCTGTCATTTCAGCCAGTTTTGGTTATTCTCTTGACCTTCGTGGCTCAATTCTTTCTCCTTCACTGTGGAGACGTTTGTGGTGTGATCTTTTCTCTCCACTCTGCGCCGCTGAAGCTCCTGTACGTAACTCCCACTTACTGCTGGTCTCGTGATGGGTTCGTTTTTTACCCTGAAGTTACGTAGCTCCACAGTCTCCTCAGTTCAGTTTCTGGCTGACATTGTTGTATTGCCTGGAAATATAATTGAGTATTGATCACAGGGCATTGAGCTATCAAATGAGTTAATATATTAATTCTGTGTAACAGTGTGTCACTCCAGTAATGTTTGTTACCTCCTGGCTTACGTAGTGCGAGCGTGTGTTGAGAGGAAGGGCATTAGAGGGACCTTGGAGCAGCATGCTCTGTTTGCTTTCAGTTTTGCCTTTTAATAGCTGTAAGTCCCTTCACCAGTGGTGGTCTGGGCATTGCTGTTTTGCTGGTGCTGTTGCTTCTTGCCTGTCCCTGCTGCTTGTTCTCTGCTGATCATAAATTTCTAGCGGTTACTCCAAAAGCTGTTGGAAGCCAGGTTGGAGTACTCCCAGTTAACATCTTGCTTCTGGGGGCTTCCTGGGAAATGGCAGCACCTCCCTTCCTCAGACAGAGCATCAGTCTGATTTGGGAGCTGAGTAGCTACTTGCTGGTAGATGCCTTCCTCTGTCAGGCCTCCACAGAGAGAGCGAATAAATTCAGCTTGTCCTCTTTGCTCCCTGGTGGTCTTCATTGCTCCAACTCCCACCCGTCCCTTAGACCTAAAGGGTGCATCCATTGTGGATACGTGGCTTAATAAGGAAGAAAATGTTTCTCTGCTGCAAAGTTTTGCTACCACTTCTCACTGGATTCTGTCCATCAAAAATCTTTGGACACCTCTGGCCAGGGGCAGCTTTTAATACGAGCTGTGTGATTAACCTGGAACTACGTCCCTGCCAGCTTTCCCCATGCTGCAACTAGTGTAAACCATGACGTAGCCTGACCTCAGTGTGTGTGGTGGGAGATTGTTCACGTGTCCAGAGAAGGGTAACAGCTGCAGAAGGGTCTGGGAGCACAAGCCTGATGAGAAGCAGCTCAGGGAATAGGGGTCGTTTGCCCTGGAGAAAGAGTGGCTCAGGGGGCACCTTCTCGCTCTCTGCATCTACCTGAAAGGAGGATGTAGCCAGGTGGGGAGTTCATCTCTTCTGCAGGGTAATGAGGGACAGGATGAGAGGAAGTGGGCTCAAGTTGCACTGGGGGAGGGGGTTAGACTGGATATTGGGAAAAATTTCTTCACTGAAAGGGTGGCCAGGCATTGGAAGGGACTATGCAGAGCAGTGGTGGAGTCACATCCCTGTAAGTGTTCAAAAATTTTTTTCCAATATCCAATCTGAACCTCCCCTGACACAACTTCAGGCCATTCCCTCTGGTCCTGTCGCTGCTCACAGAGAGCAGAGATTGGTGCTGCCCCTCCACTGCCCCTCATGAGGAAGCTGCAGACCTTGATGTGTCTCCCCTCAGTGTCCTCCAGGCAGAACAACCCGAGTGCCCTCAGCTGCTCCTCATACGGCTTCCCCTCCAGGCCCTTCCCCATCTCCATGGCCCTCCTTTGGACACTTTCTGTTAGCTTAGTGTCTTTTTTATACTGAGGTGCCCAGACTGCCCCCAGAACTCAAGGTGAGGCCACGCCAGCACAGAGTGGAGTGGGACAATCACCTCCTCTGGCCGGCTGGTGATGCTGTTTTATTCATTTATTGGTGTCCCTTCTTTCCCCCACACTTCCTGCCGGGTAAAGTGTGCGGTGCCTTCGCTCAGCAGAACCAGAAGGACTGAGCCCTGTAATTCCTCCTGCCTCTTTTCCTCCATCTGAGGAAAGGTCCAGCTGTAGCTCTTCCCCCTGGCTGCACCCTGCCTTGTCAGTTGGTTAAGGGAGAGGCTCCTGCGGGCACTTGTTTCGCCCAGTCACGCAGTGAACGCGCTCTGGTTGCCTGTCCTTCCCCATTCCAGCTGAAAGAAACAATTCCAGATGACACAGTCCGTCTGAATCTCTCCACGTCCTGTTTTCCCCGGGAAAATGGCTTTGAATGCTAAACCTGACTCAGAAATAAGGAAAACTCAGCGCTTCTACCAACAAACCAACAAATCCATGGAATGCATTACCTGGAGGCGGGGGGGAGAGGGGGGGGAAGGTGGGGCTCTGCATGTAACAGGTTATGGTGTTTGCTGTAATCCCTGAGAAACAGCAAACAACTCCACAACTCGTTCTAGGTACTGTCTCTCACCTCCTCCTGTGTGCAGATGCTCTGCTGCCAGGGCTGCAGTGGCACCTGACTGTGGCATATTTGCCTGTCTGCTGTGGAAGCCTGTCCCTCTGTGCTTTTGTCCCCCGTCCTCTGAGCATCTTTAAATCCTTTTTTTTTTTTTTCCCCCCTCTCTTCCCTATTGTTGTCTGTCCTCTCTCCTTTCCCCAGCACCCCATCAAGCCACTGCTTTGGCTTGGAGGGGAAATGCAGCATGAAAAGCTGCCAGTGGCAGGTGTGGCTGGAACTAAATGATCTTTAGGGGCCCTTCCAACCCAAGCCATCCTCTGAGTCTGCGATAAAATGCAGGGTCACCACTGAATCCATCCACTGGGAATGTAATAACAAGTACAGCTGAGCAGAGCTGAAAGAGCAAATATGAAGGGATAAGTAAGAATGTTCTCATAAAAGAAATGCCAGGTACCAAAAACAGCACAAGAAGGGTTATAGGAACCAGTGGCTGGAGATGGAAAATTTCCCTAGGGAATGCCAATTCAATTGTCTACTAGCTAATATACAGTTAAAAGGCAAGGAAATTAAGGTAGATTAATGTTTTTCTGGCTTTTTGCATAAATTACAAGCACCAGGTAAAATCCAATAGTGTAACTCTTTCAGATCTAGATCTTTCACTGTGTAATACTGCAGAGATACTGATTTTTGAAATTTCTCAAAGGACAGTGTAGTCAAAGGTAATCCTACTAGCAGGAAAGGAAAGGATATTTTTGGAAAAATCTCTTTCAAATACAGGCCTGCAAGGCATTGTCAAAGAGTGTAGGAATGTTTCAGTATTCTGTCTCCCTTCGTAAGCCCTGAGGAGAGAATTTACCCACTGGTAAATATGAATTACTCTTGGTCTCAGGATAAATCTCATTCCAGAGATTTGTTGCTGTTTAAGCTTTTATAGAAATGGTATTCTGTTCTTCTCATTGCCCTCTATTGGAGCTGCAGTATCCACACAAGTAACTCTTGTGCATGTATTTGTGTTGTTAGACTATAAATTTTTATCCTGTGTGAGAGGGGACTTGTCCACTGTCAAAACTGTGCTGTGGACTCCGTGGAGTCTTCTTTGGTGGCCCACCTTGGTGGTGTCCATGGTTTTGTAGGAACCTTAAAAATATTTGCTGCAGAAAGTAAGAACAGCTCAGAATGACACCTCCTCGTGTCCCCAGTACCTTGTTTTTAGGTTATGATGGCAAACCTGTTGCGGTTTAGGAATGGTACTCTCCAGTTTAGTGTTCCCCCTGTTAAAGAATAACCTCCAGGTCCTGGCCATGCCCCCTCCTGGCTACTGCAAAAATGAGCCCTGTCCTGACCAGAACCAGGGGCACTGTTTTTGCAAGGGCACATCCTTTTCTGCCAAGGGAGTCACAGATCTGTGCGCTTTCCTCGCTGCACACCATGCTGGCCAGCCAGGGAAGTGGGTCATGTCCTGCTGGGGCCGTTGGAAGCTCCCTCTCTCTGTGTCTCTAGTGCTCTTGCCATATGGAACACGAACTGGATGGCAAAACCCCACGACCTCGTGCATCAGCGAGTGCTGAGGCTGCAGTCAGGAGCTGAGCTCTGCTAACCCCATGTGCTCTGGTGGTGGCACCTTTTTGAAATCAGTAGCTGGCAAAGGTAGGAATGAAATATCTTCTGCCAGTGCTTTCCCATGCTGTGCCAGGCAAGTGTTGTGCCTTTACAGCAAGTATCTTCCCGAGGATCACCCTCTAGAGGAGTGTTGAAAGTAGGTGCACCTGTGGAAAAGTCTGAGGTTTTTTGTTTTGGATGTTGCAAATAATCACAAAATCATTAAGGCTGAAAGGAACCTCTCAGGGTTATTTAGTTCAGCCTCTGTTTAAGCAGAATCAGATACAGCATGTTGTCCGGAACTGTGTCTAGTCAGATTTCAAATATCTCCATGGATGGAGATCTGGCGACTCTGTAACCTCCTGACAGTTAAAAAAAAGTCATAAAAATTATTCCAAAAATAAGCGATTCGACGTGTGCCCATTGCCTCACCACTGAGCACCACTGGGAATAGTCTGGCTCCCTCTTCTCCTTCTTTCCATCAGGTACTGTGCACATTGATAGCTGGAAAAGAGATCTCGAGGGAAATCCTGTCTCCTCAACTAAAAGATACTCCAGTCCTTAAATCATCTTAGTGGCCCTTAGCTGGATTAACCCCCCCAAGTGTGTATCTTCCTTGTGCTGGGGGGCCCAGGAGTGGACCCACCGCTCCAGATGTGGCCTCACTGGTGCTGAGCAGAGGGGAAGGATCATCTTCCTTGCCCTGCTGGCAGCACTCCTCCTACAGCATCAGAAGCCACTGGTGGGGTTCCTCTGCTTGCAGTTGCGAAGCGGGATATCGGGATGGGCAGGTTTCTTGGCTGAGTGGGGAGAATCCGAGGCTCTGCTGCAGACCTGCAGCTCCCTGGATCAGCTTGATTGCAAGAAGGCTTTGCCATTCGTAGAGTCATTAAGGTTGGAAAAGCCCTTTAAGATGGAGTCCAGCCATTCCCCCGGCACGACCAGGTATACCACCAAAGCATGGCCCCAAGTGCCGCATCCACAGCGCCTCTTGAACACCTCCAGGGATGGTGCGCTGATGCCCCAGCCCCTGCTGCTCTTCTCTTTGGACCGGGTGACCTTTCTTTGTAAGGCTGGAAGCTGCAGCAGAACTCGCTGAGAGCTTCTGGGCATAAAATTAAATTCACTGTGATCGTAGGTGTTGAAACAGTTTATGGGGCTTCACAGGGAGCAAATGCATACCAAGGAAAGCAAAGAAAAAGTCAACTTTTTTTGGCCGTGCCATTCCTTGACAAGTAAGAATATTTGTGCTGTGTAACTTCAGGATACTTCTGGAGAACTTTTTTGTTGGAAGAAACGTACACACATTTGTTGCATGTAAATGAAAAGGGGCAGAGGGGGTTGAAATGTCTTTTTTTTGAGAGAACGCAGAGGTTGGTTGGCCTTTTGCTCACTGTAATTGTGCAAGACTCCCAGAGAAAGGACAAATGAGCAAGCATCAGGAAGAAAGGATGGTGAGTGGTACCCCCTTTTATTCAGGCAAAACTGCATCTGCAATGTAACAAGAACAAGCTACTTTAAAGGGGAAAAAAAATCAGAAAAGGATGCTTTCTGCAGGTCATGCTGATAGGAAATATATGGGGTTATTTACAGTTATTCTTTTTTTAATGAGAAATTTTCCACAGCCAGCAAAATGTATGTGCAAGGGGCATTTCAGTGTCGTGGACTAGTAATGGGTCTGACCTGATTTGCTGCCCCCCAGGGTGTTTGGAGCAGAATGGAGGCGATAGAAGAGGGGTACTAATGGAAATTCATGAGCAAAATAAAGCAGAGGCCCCACGGTTGTCCTGCTGTCCTCCGGCACTCCTTCTTGTGGGTGTTTCTCCCCTAAGGCTGGGCTGGAAGGGGCTTGGAGCAACCTGGTCTAGTGGAAGGTGTACCTGCCTGTGGCAGCGGAACTAGGTGGTCTTTGAGGGTCCTTTCTAACCCAAAGCATTCTGTGATTCTCTGCGCCATGAAACGGCAGTGCCAAGCGCCTGGCTCAGACGAGGCGTTCTGCAGTCCTCATGCAGACGTCTAGGGTCGCTGCAGCGTGTTGCCTCCCTCAGCCTTGGGTATAAAAATAACCTCCCAGCTGCAGAAGTGGCACACGCTGGGCCGCTTGGAGCATCATCCTCTGTGTGCCTGTCTGTGACTGACCCTTCAAAGGTCAGGCTCTGTGCTGGGGAGGGCTGCTGAGAGAGTAGGGTGGGAAAGATGAGGGCTTACATAGAGTGGAAAAGCCCTTGGGCAGAAGAGGAGGAGAAGGCGGTGCTTGTGGCAGAGGCTGAGTGTGCTTAAGACATCTCTTGGAAGGACGGGCTTTGTCCGTGGAGCTGCCTTTCCCAGACTGCTGTGCAGATTGTGACTTCCCAGTCCCCTCCTGAGGGGAAGTGCTCCCACACGTCACGTGTGCCCTTCTGCCGCTGACAGGAGCCGAGATTGGGCTCTGCTGCGCACGGAGGCCTCGTGCCCGTGCTGGAGCTGGTCAGAGCCTGGGGATGTTTACCAGGCCTGGCAGAGGCGTGACCTTGGTGTGAGGACACAAGCTGCACCGCTCCCTTGGGTTTCCAATGGGAAGCCAGGCTTGGAAGTAGGCTTTGCTTTAAATAACCAGGGGATCTGAAGGGTTGGAGAACGCAGATCTCGCTTTATGTAGGATGCCTTCCTCATCAGGGCAGGAGGGAAGCTTGTGTGCCGGTGGAACAATTGTGAACAAAAATAATGCAGCTTGTTTGGGAACATAAAAAGCAAATGCGGTATCCATGGTGAAACCTGCCCTACCCCAGCAGGAGCTGGCATCTTTTCCTCCAGCACAGGTTCCCGAGCCTGCTCAGGGTGTGGCAGGGCTTGGGCTGGGTAAAACCCAAACATGGTCTCTGTGCCCACATACAGGCTACCACACTGTCTCTTGGGGCTCCTCTCACAGCAAGAGGGCAAAGAGATTGGATACCCACTCCCTGTCTCTGTCCTTGCCTCCTCCAAGCCTTGTTCGCCCTTACTGGCCGGGGCTCCTCAGGCACTTGTGCTTTCTGGAGCAGTGGAGCTGGAGCTCACTGGGAGCTGTTGGGTGGTTTGAGGGCAGGGAGCTGCCAGGCTGGCTCCTGTGGAGCATCATCTCTGTGCCAGGGGACACCTTGGCTGACCTTCTGCCCGGCCTGTGTTGTCCCCCGAGCTCTCTTCCCGGAGAACACCTTCAGCTGCCGCGCGCTGGCGTCTCTCAGGGCCGCGCCGCCGCGTGTGCCCCAGGAGACCGCGCTTACCATTTCCCAGGCCCTTCCGCTGGACGTTCCCTCCCCCTTCCACCGGGGTAGAGGACAATTTACAAGTGACGCCGTGTCGTTTAGAAAAGCAACCCAAAACCGCACCCGGCCCGTCCGCTTTTGGACGTGCTCTTTGTGACTTCTCTGGTGAACTCAGCCCACAGCTGTAGGCATATGCTGGTTTTTGCTGCCGTTACACAACCCAGGCTAAAATTAACACATCTGTTGTTACTTAACTTCAATTTGCCAAAATATTATGTTTCGAGCAGCAACAGCTTTACTGTTATGCTTCCTCAGGGTTCTGGGAATAATAATTAATACTACATGTTGTTTCTTAATACCTCATACCCAAGGTGGAGCTTGGTGCTTTACTGCAGCTTTGCAGGGGGGAGCAGGCGCCTGGTGCTGAAGAACTGTTTGGCCATGTGGCACTGCACAGGTTTACTGGATATTTCTGCTCGTGGCCAAGTCCTCCAAGTAAGTGTAGCTTCCTGGAACTGTGAAACCTGTATATTCACCCTCTCAGTTGTGGAGTCAAACGGTCAAATCTTAGGGCAGGGAAGCCTGTAGTGTTGCAGCTTTAACTCAGTCCAGCTTCCTTCTGAATGCCTAGAATGTATGAAATGGGGATTTCTAAGCTAGGATTTATATATATACTTAGTGTAAGGAGTCCCTTGTGAAAAGCAGTAATATATATATGTTTCTATATATATGTGTGTGTGCATATATATATATATATATATATAATTTTTCTTTTAGTCTGACTCCTTTACCAAAGAAAACTCCAAGATTTTTCAATTAAGGAAGCAATCCTCACAAAAAAATCTGCTTCTCTGCCGTGAAAGCAGGATCCTGAGGATTGCCAGGAGTAGTATCAAACGCTTGATCTGAGAGGGGGGAAAAAAGCTATTGTGGGTTTTTTTGTAATCTGTTTAGATTTGATATGTCTTGTACTGCGCAGATCAGAGGGAAGAAAGGAAAAACGCATTCTCGCTAAAAAGAATAATTGCCAAGTTTACAGTATGGAAATTGCCCTCAGCTAATGTGCATGGGGCTTGCTTGCCTCTCCTGCACGCACAGGATTTCAAAGGCAAGTGTTCTTAAATTACCTGTGGAATGGGCTGGAAAAGGGGACCCAAACCCTTCTGATTTCACGGGAAAATAATTAAAGTGGAGCTGCGGTCTGGCTTTGATCTCGAAGGTGCTTGCAAGCTAAATAAGAATAAAAGACTACCATGGGGACAAGTCTGTGCTGTTAATTAACCAGACCAATTCTGCCTCCACTGTTCTCCAGTGGGTTTCCAGCGGTTTTGGCACTCGGCATCGCAACTGGAGGTTGCCAAACACAACTTGGCACCTTCCAGCAGCAGAACAGCCTTCTGAGGGGCAAGTTGGGATATGGAAAATGGAGTGTCTGGGGAAGCAGGTGATGGAAAAGGCCGGGAACTGGCTGCTGACATGGGAGGGATCCAACTCCTTTTCCCCAGGCACCCCTGTGGTGATCTCCGGCTGCTGGCCTGGGTGCCGCCCACCACCCCCAGCCAGCGGCAAGATTGGGCTCCTGCCAAGAAAACAGCTTTTGTGTTTCCTTAAATATTCCACTACCATTTGGAGGCGGGGGGTGAAAAAACCCCGAACCTGAATTGCTGTTATTACTAGAGTTGGCCAGCTGGCTGAATTGCGGGGTTGTTTTTTGGTTTTTTTTTAATTTTCATTAACAAATCCCGCCGGGCGCTGTTTTTCCAGTGAAGTCATGAGCGTATTTCCAGATGAGGGGCAGATCTTCCCAGCACTGCCGTGGTTGGGATCTAGGCAGGCTGGGGCAGCCAGAGTGTCCTGTGCAGGCAGTCCTCTGGAGATCATCGGGGTGCCATGTGCCACTCGGCCATGATTCATCCTGTTTTTTCCCTGGAGCCGCAGAAATGAGGGGTGATGGGGGTGGGTGTAGCTCAGAGTTGCTTATTGGTACAGACAGTTTGTTGTTTCAGCATCTGATTTGATGCCGCAACAAACATGGTTTTATTTCTTGCTTTTTGGGTCGATTGACTGCAGGAATGTATTTTTCTGGCATATGGAGCAGTGGAAGCTCCAGCTCCGTTCTCCGTGTCCTCTGCAAACTCAAAACATGGTGGTGATTGCTGGCTTTATGGAAAGGTCCCCCCAGCCCTAGCAGGCTTGTTCTGATCTTAAGGAATTACTAAAAGATGATCCTGCTTTTGTTTAAATAATTCTAGAAGATTTGTAGCTTCAGAGCTGTCCTCAGTGAGTTGTTTTCAGAACTGCATTGAATTTCTTTCTTCTATTTCTTTTGGGGGAAAAAAAGGCTATTTTTTCTTTTCCGGGCTTAAGCATAAGCTCAAGTGAGAGGAGTGATCTTTGGGGAGCTTGCTCCTCCATTGGCATTCTGCTATTCCCAGTACATTTCAGGAGAAAAGTTGACTAAAGTAGATTTTATTTTAAACACCGAAGATAAGATATAATTTTATAGTATCTGCAACAGATCGCCAGTAAAAATATTTGTGATGTTATTTTACTTGGTGTTGGGTATCAGTGCTCAACAGCTGCTTTCAAAATACCGGGTTTGGTAAATAGTAAGTACTAGCCTTTTTTAGAAGCTGCTCCTTGTAGGGCTGCCCCAGGTATACTCGAGAAATCCTCCCCTGTGAGGGTGGGGAGGCCCTGGCACAGATTGCCCAGAGAAGCTGTGGCTGCCCCTGGATCCCTGGAAGTGTCCAAG